>KE525157.1:1006390-1108773 GCA_000441895.2 Anopheles sinensis | reverse complement strand
GAGAAGTTGCAGCCGGGCTCTTACCCGGGCGTCACTGTGGTCTTGCAAGGGATACATACAAACTCCACACACCCACACACACACACACACACTTCGTACAACTTCTTGGAAAACGTTTGATGATTTGATACACTGATCACTCGCTTCGTTTGCGATCCGGGTTATCACTTTTCCCAAAATAACCAACCCCAATCATAGTCCTCTGCCTAAGGAATGTGAGTTTTTCAAGATACCCAAACCTAACGTTGCATATATCCAGCATCGCAGATGATAGCCAAAGACTAGACATGCGGAAGGATAAAAAATCCTTGAAACAAAAGTCAAACAAACATCCATACAAACCCGAGTCCCTCCCCTCAGTGCAAAGGAGGACTCCCCAACGGCTATTCTGCGCCTGACCGCAAACTTCGGAAAAACTTCGGAAGAGAACAGCCCACCTACCACCACCGTGGCCACAGGGTACGATAATGTCTGACAATTCAATTATTTCTTGGGAATAACTTCATCGCCCCATCAATCAGTGCCTGGTGAATCACAGGGCTTACGCTTTAATCGTGGCACGGTAAGGCCTAGTTTCCGAACTGGGACTCATGAGTGATATGGTTTCTTTTTTTGGGGAAAAGGAGTCAACTTATGGAGGAGTTAAACGGGTTCCGTAGAACCTTTTGTATATAAACCGTTTTAGAATTCACATAGACTAAGTTCCTGTGTCTCTAAAAGATGTACGTAGGTAAGTCCTCAAACATTAGGGACTCTAGACGAACTGCTCTGGAGGCTCTCTATTAAGAAAGGAAGCAATGAATAGACGCAAGTCCACATACATCAGCACCAATTGACCGGCTCAAATCATCAATCAGCCGGTGGAGCAATCTGTGTACGTCCGGATGAGTTTTGTGTCTGGCTTGTTTTTGGAACATGATGAGTTTTGGGAACTCTTCTTCTTCCCACCTTCCTAGTTGTCTTCTAGACTTTGGAGAAGTTCTTTTAGGGGAAGGAAGAAGCACTTCGTTAGAGACCAAAGAAAAGAACCGATACTAGGAGTTCCGCTAGGACTCTCTCTAGGATTCTGGGAAAGGAACTGACTACGACTTTTGGTACGTTATCGTACCAAGTGACCTTGGGCTAGATTTACGACACTTCAATCACCTGCTGTCGAACCGGAAGTGGCACGCCAACTCTTGGGATGATATGCAAAACAGAAACACGTTTGCCCCCATTACATCATACCGTGCATTACTCAACTCCACACGGCGGAAGGAAGGTTGGCGTCACGGCATACAACTCCCTTGTAAAAGAAAAAGTCGCCGCCGGCCCTCAGCAAGCAAGTGCTCCCTGTCCCTGTTGTAACATAATGCCACTAGCACGAGGTGTTGTATCTCGTCAATTTCCTTCCCTCTGGGTTCTGCTATATCTTGCAGGTTGTCTAAGACGCCTTATTCTAGGTGTGCATTGTCACGATTGTGAATGCAGCACTCGATTACATATCATCCGTGTTTTTTTCCTCTTTGCCTCTCCTTTTCTCGAACCCTAGCTTCAATTTCTTCTCGTGCCTTGTGGGCAACACAACCCAAAGACGCCCATTGTGCATAAGTTATACGTGTGTGGAGCCTCGTGCACGTAACATCATTTGCTTGGATGGAAGGGATGGCATTTTATTGCACATTAAAATATTGCACATCCTTGCCACATCCCAGGAGCCGCCGGGCATCATTTACGTACAACTCACACACCGCGACGTACACACGTCCTGGCCACGTGAATGGTATATGTCTGCGTCGGATGGCTGCTCCCAACGGTAGACAATACACCACAGAGGAGAAGATTGCTGTAGTTTTCTTCCTGTCCATCCTGTCGCATCGCGCTTTTCCTTTTTGCGCTCAGCGAAACTTTTTCTTTTCGAATCGAAAAACAGCAAAGAAAGCAGACACAACGTCTCCGGCTGCATGTGCATTCTTTTCTTACGCCGTGTGCACGCGCAGAAGGACGATGAAACCTTGCGTTACAGCCGGAAGCAGCTGGACAGTTCCGTTCCAAAGCCGTTCGAAATGCGGAAGACATGGCAGCAACAACAAAACAGGAGAAAGAAATAAAAAAGGGTGATGGCGTGTATTCTAACATGTTCTGCCTCATTGTCTCATTGTCCCCCTGGAGCTGGTGAGAGGGTGAGGAAGGGGGGAAGGAGAGGGGGGGGGGGGGTAAACCAGGCCCGACGACCCGTCATTCCCAGCTCATTTCGCATGTGATATGCGATAAACGCTCCAAGGAAGCAACCTACAAAAGGACGATGCTGCGACTCCCCTCCCCCAATCTGTACGTGTCATTGTACGAGTGTGCGTGTATGTGTGTGCTTATGTCGGTGACACACGCCTCCCGTTGGTGGTGTGACGGATGGAGCAACATTGTCGTACCGCCGGCGAAATTGTGTGTGAACCATTTTTAATTAAATCTTCTAGACTGCAAAATGAGATCCTGGGCACGCAAAAAGGAAATCGTACAAAACTCGGGCGAAACCGCCTCGAATCGCATGCCGCCTCTGCCTCGCGCCAAACCCCCCGGAAAGGGGAGAAGGGGGGGGGAGGAAAGCCTTCCGAAAGCGGGGAGTATGGAAGCAATTTAATTAAGTTTTAGGCAGGATTAAGACGACGGACGACGGATTGGGCCACCATTTGTAAGTGTGTGTGTCTATCCTGCTGTAGCTCATGCGAGGGATGGGCAGGCCCCTTTGTTTTATCTCCATTCCTACTGTACTGGGTTTTTATTTCCTTCTTTTTTTCCTCTTTTCCACCTCCCCTCCGCTGGACATTGGACCATAGTGCGACTTAGAAAGTGTTTTACCACTCAAAATTATCGTTTAATACTTCCCGGGGGCCTAACGGACCGGAAAAGGACGACATGCTCGGGTCGGTCCAGTCCTAAACAGTTTAGGAAACGCCATAAGGGATAGAAAGGTATGTCCACCACGTTGGCATTGGTTACAAGCGACCCGTGGAACGATTATTTTCTTCAGCCGTTTTACAAAACAGAAAACCAGTTGTCAAATCACGCTCGTGAATAAGAACAAAACCAAAAGAAAGCAAATCTGATATTATATTTATTTTAACATTATAACATAGGTTATTTTAGTGTAGATTAAGGGATTTAGTGTGTTTGTTTAGCATAAATTTACACAAACTTACACAAACTTGGGTTCTGCTGATGAAAACTATAGCTTGAACTTAGGAGAAATGATTACAGCAAACTTTCTTTACAACAATATTAAATAACCAGTTGAAAGGATTAAAGTTCAATATATAGGATTTTCTTTGAAGATCATGCTTCAAATCAAATAAAAAATCATCAATATGAGAAAAATACAACAAACGAATGTTCCTTCTAACTATAAAAAATGGCATGGATGCTTACTACAAAAATGCGTAAAATGTGTCATTGCTAGTGTAAAAAAGTTTATAATAAGAGGTTTTTCTTTTGTTTTCATTTATAAATAAAGCATCCTCAAATCGGCCCTGATGAAAATTAAAACATGAACGAAAGAAAAATAAATACAGACAACTTACTCTATTTGAAAAATAAAGATAATAGAATTACTATCATCAAAACATTTTAAATTGATGAAATTAATTATCTTTTAAGAGTTAATTTAATTTATTTATCGAAAACAATGAAGACTACATTGTTTATCGCTGAGTTTAACAAAAATGCCAACAAACCAAAGAAATCCATAACGTCATTTTTTAAACTCAACTCCTGCTGCAAATAATTTGTAGTGCGTTTGAATGAGGCAACAGGGTATCATTTTAGGCTGACCCATCCGATACGCGGGCGGGTATTTTGTTCGCATTTTATTCTGTTCAATACATTGCCACCAAGAGCAGAACATTGCATACCGTCAACGCTTTTTGGGGAAGGAAAAGGGAATTATGTTGTCAACGGCAACAAAAGGATTCCACCAGACACAACACGACGCTCGCCCAAAGCGGTCCCCGAACGATGACGAACACTGGTCGGCTGCGTCCAAACGCACTCCCAAAAGCCCCCCACCCACCGTCACCATCACCCCCCGTGCATTCTTTAGCGGGGAAAAAGGCGTACAGAAAATTGATCAAAATTTATTTGTCGAAATGTAATAAATTATTTGTTTATCGTATTTATGCGCCCTCGGCTGTCACCGCACATTGTTGCCTTCCTGAATTGCACCATTGAGTATCTCTTGGCTCCCATTCCTTTTCCCCTCCTTTCATGCTTTGCTGTTTTCCCTCCCCATTTTCTCCTCGCATCGAAACCGATCTGAAAGAAGGCAAAAACGTAAACGCAAAAGGATTTAAAAAAAACAACTCTCCCGTTTATGATGAGTAGCGTTTGGGCGAAGGGGTCGGAAAATTTCGTTGGGACACCAGAAAAGGGGAGGGGAAGGGGAGCACGAAAGGTGCGGCCACTTGGGTGTTGTACGTAAATTAATTAATTGCCGTGTCACAGTTTGCGAGGTGAGCAATGCCATTTATAACTATTTTATGCTCATTATTCGGGTTTTCCGGGCAGCGTTCGGTGAAACACTTGTTTTCCATTTGTACCGAATGAAAAATTGGGCAAACGGGGCAACGTACAATGCGTGCTGCGCTTATGTTACATGCTGGCCTTTGCACCACAATGTCTGCAACTGTTGCTAAACCGCAATGTAATGTTAGTTTCTGTGATGGTTGGCATATCGTTTGGAAATGGAAGACGGTATAAAGAAGTCAACAAAGAAGTAGGCTTATACCTTCCTATATAAAAACACTATATATTACACAGTCTTTTTCATCGTTCTTTACATCTACTCATCAGATTTTGTTTCTCGTTTTCTTCTACTTTTGCTTCCCGATTTCAATGTTGTTCCTTGATCTAAATATTTACGAATGTAATTCAAAAACGAATGTTAATCTGAAGTTTATAGTTTGTACAAAGACATATTTTACAAAGCTGCCTTCAAAAAAGGTTATGAGGCGAAATAGTAAACCAATTAAGAGTTTGATACTCGGTTAATTTTGAAAAATTAATTAACAATTACTGTAATGTAATAAATGTACTCGAAAAATCGTGAAAAAAAGGTACAAGATACTGTTAAAGTAATAATTAATTTATGTTTATGCTTGCGAGGTAAAGTTTAGTGGCAACGGTTGTAAATCAAATTAAACTACGCAGAATTTACTTAAACTTATCCAAAAACCGTATTAAAACGTAAAACGTACGTTCTACATTAAAATACAAAATAACGAGCAGATTGATAAAAAAGAATAAAAGCAAGGTAGAATTAGATTCGAATTTATTACAGCGGATTTGTTCGTGAAACTAATTTCTTGATAACGGTTCGTGCTGTTTGACAACACTATGCGTCGAAATAAAACAACTTTAGCTACGTCCAAACAAACTATTCGCTAAAGCGGGCAATACTTTGCCGGATAGCTGGAAACTTCGCCGAAACCGTCCGCTAATGTTAGCATCAAGCAACTGAGGCACGTTCCAGGCCGTCGGAGTACCGTTCCAAGATGCATCAAAAGCCACCCCCACCCCAACCCACCACCAGCGTCGTGCGGTTGTGTCGGTTTTTATGTGCGGAAGACGGGAAATTAGGCAGAAAGCATCATGTCGCGCGAAAGTGCCCACGCCACGGGAAGCGCTGCGAAAAAAAAGTTAGATGCACGGATATAAAATACAGCCATAACCACGTTTGCTTCCCCCTCATCATCGCCGATAGTTTGCCGCGCCACCTCGTCCGCGTTCCCCCGGAGTTTGCAAAACCACTCCGTCAAATATCTGCCACCGGAATCTGACCGGGTTCCGTTCTCGCGTCGTATGTTTTTCTGTCGCTTTCTTTTTGCCGTTTTCAAGCGACAACCAACGAAGGCTAAGAACGAAAAAAAAAGAAGTAGGGAAAAAAGATTGACAAACACAAACCAACGGCGTGTGGCAGCAGTAGCGAGAAAAAGCGAATCGGAGTTGGGGAAAAATAATCTATGGAAAAAATGGGAAAATCATTGCCTTTCCACAGCATCCCAGGCAAGACAGAATAAAAAAAACTAGATAGAGCAACCTGACGAAACCGTGTCGGGGGATGGGGTGAAGGGAGGTGCGAGGAGTGGGAAGAAAAAAACACTTGTTATCATGTAATCTTCATAAAGTTTTATATTGCCATCCGAGCCATCGCCGCAGCCCATTCCGGGTCCGTTTCGGAAATGGACGGGAAATTGGACGAGCGGAATGAAGTAAAAGAAAAACACCGACAAGGGGAGGGGATAGAAAACTAGTAGAGGGGTTCAAGAGGGAGCGAGAGAGAGAAAAAAACAGGACAGATAGGAAGAGTCCTACAATGGCAAAGAAATGACGGCTGCATATCGGCATCGGACACCGGAATCTGATGGTTTTTCCTCCTTCGCTTTCCCGCTGGAAAAACTCCCCCTTCCTCTCCACCATCCAGTTAGTGGTTTGGGGATGGATGGAAGTAAATGAAGATGTGTTCTTTTGGTTTTACGGACGTGGGTCCCATTCCTTATCCCACCGGCCATAGATTGTTCCCCACGCCTTATCCTGTGTGTGAGTGTATGTTTCACTATCTGTTTGCACTATCCTGTGTGTCAGTGTGGTTTCAAGTCGTTGAGAAGAAAAAATCACTTCACTACGGGTAGGGAAAATATTCGACCAACTTCTGCCCGGATGGGAAAAATGCTGTGGTCAGATGCAAAACGAGCTCGACAAAGCCAAGCGTTTTCCGCTACGAAATGTAGGAAACTATAAACAGAAAGGAAATCGAAAGTAATGCTGTGCAAACATCACGAAACCGAGACTTAGAGCTTGAATGAAAGTTAAGGGTAGAGCTGCTGAGGCTTAGAACTTGACCGAAAGGTTTAATTAATTGCAGTCAAGTGAAGAAGTTAAATGGGTTTAAGTAACGTTGAATATGATTTTCAACATTTCACACATGAAACAAAATAGATCTCTATGTAAATAAATAAATAAAAAAACAATGGAATAAAATAAAACATAAATAGAAAGAAATAGAAAGAAATAAACAGAAATAGAATTCAAAAATAGAAACAAATAGAACGGAAAAAAAAAAAACAAACAAACAAATCAGATTCCAATAAACAGTTTAACATCGTAGAATTTTACAAACGAATTACATAATTAAAACAAGGAGAAGCATAAACCTTTTAAAAACTAGAGGAAAAGAGGAGAAGCGTTTGCTTACCAGCAAAACGAAACGATCACAGGCAGATTATCATGCTGCAATCGGTTTCGATAGGGATAAAGCGGGTGACTGACTTCCCCCTCAACCGCTTCGAACAGCAGCGAAATAAATCTGTGCCATCGATAAACCACGTTTACAATCGTGATTAAGCACCCGTAAAACGCAGCGCCCTCCTCCAACGTAGGAGCGAACGTGCTGCTGTGCTGGGTGCGCCAAACCTTCGAAATCGGTCGGTGGAGGCGCTTCTTCAACTGCACTTGTCTTCCTTTGCAATCTCGGCTATCTTACCGATTTTTTTTTCGATTGCTGCTGCTGTACGACGATGGACTCCATTATTGGCGCACGTAGACGTGATCGAAGCGATCTCAAGAAGATAATGGAAGGTGATTGCAGTAGGGCTTGCCTGAATTGCCTATTTCAGCACTTCCTATCCATTCCGGGAGTTATTGCTAGCAGGTCGATACAGTCGAAGTAGATATTTTTGACACGGTTTGTGTGTGATGGCTACTTACGTGCGATATTACGCGGAATCATGCGTGTTGGCTGTACACGACCCTTCGTCCGAGAGTCGTCCTCCGATGACCATTTGCACGAATCAGACTAATTGTGACGAGATGGACGCGGGCAAAATGACCAGTCACGTAACGTACTTCGGGTTTGGTTAGTCAATTCCAGACAGAGAGAAAGGGAGGTAACACTTAACCATGACTGCTGGGATGAATTCATGGCGATTCAAAATAAATCATTAGATACAGATCTATAACCTTTCGCATACTATAAGGGACCCAGACTGATTGTCACGTCGAGAAACACTTTGTTCGACAGAGCAAAGGTTAAACAGTAGTTCAACCTTCTTCGTGCAGGTAAGCTGATTGAAAGGTGAGAGTTTCTACTGAAACTATTGGTCCTTCACAAAGCAATGTTTGCGATGATATTTATTTCAGTTCTCGTTCAAATTAATTATTTTAATGTGATTATTGATAGTTTTGATAGATTTGAAGCGGAATCAAGGGAGCATGCTTCTAAAAACTTCATGCATCATATAGTGATGCCCGACATGACAATGCTAAATAACTGACTACTAAATAAATTAATCTCACCTATAAATGTCAAATAATTCAAGTCATAGGATATAATGTAACACGATGATTTTATTTATTCTAGCTTTTCGCAGCTGTTTTAAGTTCACGTATAGTAATTTTAGAGTTCAGTGTCGGTTCAAAGTGCGATGGCTAGTAAACACAGTAGGAGGAAACCAGCAACCATGTACCTTGGTCCATGTTTTGCATGACCTTTGAAAGGGGAATCATCTACATGGGGAGAAGGCGAAGTGTGCAGTTAACATCATCCTGCTAAAACATGAAACATTACGTGGTTTTCTCGCTCTACAAACCGGTTTCAGGGCGAGGAGGGTCGAAGAATAATCACAGATCTAGGAAATGGAACAATTTGAACCCTTCGCAACCCATTCTCTACCACCGAGCGAGAGGTAGTACCTCGCAATCAAAGATGGTTAACCAGGCCGGAATGGGTGACCTTTGTGCGCACGTATCCTAGGTTTGCTGCACGAAGCACGCCATGGCTCTCAGGTTCAAACACTCCTCCTCCTCCTCCCTTTCCTGACTGAGCACGCGATAATTAATGTTTCAGGGTTAAAATGTGTACCTTCCGTATGCAAATTTATATCTCCGTAACGCATTCGGCAGCACAGAAAACCGACTGCACACCACCACCAGTAAAGGGAGCAAGAGCTGGAAAAGTGCCGGCGGCATGGGTTGGCGTTTTATTGGCTGATTTGCCATTGCAATCGACAAAAATACTCCTCCATCCAGTCTGGTTTGCTCCAACAGGTCCGCAACCAGAGTTCGAGGTGGAAGCGGGGCTGGGAGAAAGTGCAGCAAACCTCGTGGGTACTCGACGAGTACGTGCCGCTGCCGGGAACTCGCCCAGGAGTTGCGCCAGGGCTGCGTTCGGTACGAGTTGTGCGAGATTTTTCGGCACCAGGACCTATTCTGGCATCCAGAGTAGGTACCCGTGCTCACATCGCTTCGCATACTGCCACCAGTTTAGGCAAACTCGCACAGCGTCGCACCGTCGTGCCGTCTCCCCGGAGCACGAGCTGAAACACTAGTCGGTCGGTAAACTTTCCACTCGAATTACCTGCAAACGAGTCGGCAGTAAATAATCCGGCCGGTACTCGGTTGCCGCACCGGTTCCTTTGGTCGGGCACAAAAAGTTCACCCACGTGCAGCGGGCACAGTTGCACAAACACATACGCATCCACACTCCAGGGCTAACACGTTCCGGTGTGCATCATTTATGATAACGAGACCGATTACGGGGTAACGCGCCGAAGCACCACGCCAGGAGTTTGCAGAGGAGTTGCACTGCCTCCCATGGCTGGCACGCGCACCTACACCTTCCACAGCCGCAAGCAGCGAGATTGAATTGAATTTGTACCGTGCTGGTGTCTGTCCGACTCAGCAGCAGCAGAGTAATTCCGCGCGTCCGGGGACTTTAAAAGGTTCGTCCTTGCCGATGGGCTCCCTCCCTTAGTCTTAAGGTTACAAGCCATTACGGTAGAGGCCAAAACCATCATCATCACCACATCCGAGGCGAGGAGTTCTACCACCTTCGGCAGCTCTTTCCCACCAAGCGTGCGAGCGAGCCATTACGGTCCGCCACAATGGACCAATTTGAGGAACAACCCAACGACTGAACGAACCCATCACGCTCCGTTCCTGACTCCTGATGGGGCAGAAGGAGCTAGTTAGCTGCAAAGGAAACCGACCGTTCGCGACAACATCGCGGCCGGACATCGGGACGACACGAACGAATCGGACGATAGAAGTGAAGAAGTTGAAAGCATGGAAATGGAGGGGGAGGAAACGGCCCGAGAAACATTTCCGAATGAACACACGCCTCTCCACGTGTATCGGAGCGAGACGCAGCGACTGACTTATCTTCTGTTGCAGTCGCGCTGCAGGGCCGAAAGATTTCGACCCGCTCGCGCGCGAAACTTGCATGAAGCGACGGTTGAAAAGCTTCAAACGCTATGAACTTTGAAAGCGCTGCCACCAACGGTAAAATATTCTCCAATGTAAACAACATTGACGCTTTCAAATCTGTTGTCGATACTCAATAAAGACGAGAAATAAAACTAAAATAGCTCCGTAATGGTTAATCGTAGCCAAGTGCGTCATTCAGACAAAAGTTAGTCCTACTAAATACCTATGCAATACTGTTCATATCACCTCAATCGCTTCAGAAATGATGATGTTTTAAAAGTAATCAAAAATAGCCTGATTTCACATGCATTCGTAACATTCTCGTGCGGTTTCTTCAAAGCAACACTCAGTCGAAAGAAGAATACATCGATAGAGTTGCTATTTGTGGAAAGGTTTTCATTTGAAAAGTTGTTAGAAAAACCGGTCATTGTTGAAACCCTGTATAAAATCGGCTGCATTGATGATTAAAATCTGACATACTGTGACGAGAAAAATGGAAAATATTATTCAATCAATTTATTGATAATATTGATCTGTTAGCTCGGAACGATCTGCTTGCTCATACACATACACATCGCTAGAAAAACAAATCCCAAGTTTGTCAGTTGCTGACTCAAAAAGAACAGAAGCGAACTTTGGGCACTTTCTGTGTTTAAGAGTAACATAGAAAGTAACGGTAATCTTTGTACGGCTGCGATCAATGTTACTCCTCTCCCGCAGTTGCTACAATCGATACCGCCGTGCGTTGTGCATCTGTGAATAAACGAATACATATCAAACAAACAAATGTTCGACGCTATTTGCGAAGTTCAATTGATCTTCACGGCGGCGTGGGCTCGAATCTCATCTGAGACTGTACCGAGATGCCCTGTACGAGAGGAATGACTTTCCACATACAAGAGGGAAAAAGTCTTGTAAGCCCTTCAGGGAGCAGGCATGACCAAGAGGTTGTTACGCCAAGAAAAGGAAGAAGAAGAATTGATCTTCAAAAATATAACGATACTCGAACGCGAATTAATGCAAGAGTTGAACGATGTAGCTTGACATTCACAGAACTCTATTTCGAGTATAATCTTCGGCGGGAAAGTTGTCAAAGGGTGGAGATGTTCAAGGGCATTTACACTCTTGAATAATCGACATCGATTGTTCTTCTACCGATCAAATCTTGTGATCAAAGTAATATACAAAGTAACGGTAATCTTCTTCCGGCAGTGATCTATTTACAACCCACCTGCGCAGTTGCTATAGCAATACAAGTGTATGTTTTGCAACAGCGAAACCGAAGTTAAATAAACGAATGCATTTTGAACATGAATGTTTAGAAATTTCATTTAAAATTGTACTTTCGCGGACCGGATGAAATCACCTGTTCTCTTTCAGAATGTCAACATTTGTTTTCACCTATGTTATGCTGGAAAACGATAATGTTTGGGACGGAAGAAAATGTTGAAGCTTATGTTTCACACACAATGTTGAATTATGTTGAAAACACAAATAAATCCCATGCGCGTACGTACATTAAATGCTGCGCGAAGATTTAACACAGCACATCATACGGTGTTATCGATGTCGTCACACCGAAGTGCGGCAAAACAAGAATCAGCTGGCTCTTGTTTGCGATTCTATTCCAAGGTCAATGCGCGTGCAGTCTATACATGTGTGTACCATACGACGCATACTGTCACGCAAACACCGAAGCGGTAAGATTTCTGCTCGCATAGAACGAAAGTGCCGTTAAACCTGTAGGGTTTACAACAATCTCGGTGGACTACGGCAACAATTTGAGGTTAACATCCCAAAGGCTTCGGACTGGTGAAATCAAATGGTAAGTATAAAACTTTAATAACAAAGAAAAATATATAAATCTTTCTCCCTCAGACTGCCAAACCGAAGGAACGGCGCAACGCCGAACTACCAGGCGAGCATAACACACCAGGAGGTTACAGGAGGGGACCACAGCGGGGGCAGCCGAGGCAGCAGAACGAAAGGCAGAATAGAAGAAAAGAGAACGAAGGAATAGTGGATTCCGAAATAGCTTTTTTTTGAAAAGTTGCAAAATTAAGCTTTAAGCTGCATGTCGCGTGCTATCACATACAGAGGGCGCTTGAATCGCGCAGCCGCATTCGAATGAACACAGCCGCTTTAATAGGACATGCCGCTTATTATTGCACAGAAAAGGGGCTTTCATTTTGTATGGAGAATTGTTCCCCGGGGGGGAATGATTTTGTCCAATTTTACGCCAACCGACCTCTACAGAGGATGGGGGGAGAGGAAACTTCATCACCGTACCATCAAACGATAAGCACGCTGATGGCCCTTCACGATATCCTATCAAGCAGGTTGATAGAATAAAACATAAACCAGGGAAAACAACATTCCTTTACTCAATCAACCTAATTCACTTCGTATCAAAACCTACACACACACACACACACCCTACCTCCGAAAAGGAGCGAAGATGGACAGGTTCAAGGTGAAGGAAATGAAACACAAAAACATACACAGAGAGAGAAAGAGAGACTCGAAAAGTAAGCGACCCAAATCGAACCCCCAAGAAAGCCCCAAAAGCTACATATCCACGGCACGGCAAGAGGTTAAAGGATCTCTTCCGAAGTTCTACAAACCCGGTGCGGCGGTTCGTTCGCCTTGTTATCCTCATTACCATCATGTTACCTGGGAGAAAGTAGAAAAAAAAAACAGAAAGCACGTGTCCTGTACAACGCCGTACGGAACGGAACGTAAGAATGAACGAACGAACGAAAGCGAACGAGCGAATGAGCGGAACGCAAGTAGGGGAGAGTCGGGCAAGAATGCACCGGCGGGCTGAAACGCACCTGAAATTTAATTAAAAATACACAAAATTTCTATATGAATTTCAACAACTCGACATGAAACTTGAACAGATAAAACAGGATTAAGCTTAAAATAGCTGAAATCATGTAAGATATTCCTAGAATAGTTTAAGCTTATGCAAGAGTTTAAAAAAATGATATATCGCAATCAAACCGACATTCATCAGGTACCTTAACATGGTACCAAGCGATTACTGAAAAGAAATGGTGTGAAAATCCTTACATTGTGTTTGTAGGGACAAACATCAGTACATCCTCATACGGTGTCGATTGCCTTATCAATGTTAATACAAGGTTGCACATATTCCGAATCCGCAACTCACAATTGATAAAATTCGAAAAATTCATATTGGAAAATGTGGTGTAAAATTTGATGCAACTATACACATTTTAATTAAGAGTTCAAAACACATTTAACCATTATTCTTGAGGTTAGGCCTCAAACAAACCTCCATAAAGAGTAAACTATCTGGATTATTTGACCTGTTTAGTTTTAGCATCAATTAGAGGGTTCAAATGTTTTTTGAGTACATTTTATATTATTGTAAATGTGGGAGAATCGATCGGTTAAGACATTAAGATATTTTTCTCAATTGCTCTACGAATAATTTATTTTTCCCGCCTACGCGGTACATTTTTCCCAACTTTACCCTACCTACAGGTGTATATACCACTGTAACGCTTCGGTAGTCGGGACTTTCGACGTTTGAGGCTTCCACTCCTATTTCGTTTCTCATTACTCTTTATCTAGTTCTTCTTCCCGTTCTGCTGCTGCTGGCGCTTCTTTTCTCTTCTTATTTACACCTACACCTTAGGCGGCGGTTCGTCGAGGTGCCGAGGTTGTCTGGGCCGGAAACCAGTTCCGGAAGTGTAGGCTCATCGGAGCGCATTCCCTCAAAATCAGATAATGGTCGGAGGGCTGCTGCTTCACTGGTCCGGTTTACCAATTTGACTCCGTAACGAATCCACGTAACAGCGGTACCGGAAAGAAACTCCCGGTATCACATTGTGCGCGTCGAACGGAATGTTACGTTGCTCCGTTGTTGAACATCTGCTAAAGAAAAACACCACTTCGGCCTACTCGTGATGGAAAATTTTCTCTGAACGTAAGGAAAGCAGGTCCAACGACGCACATTCACGCCCAACAACGGCGATAAACCGGAGACAAACATCCCCCTCTCGCCCCCCTCCCCGGTGATGTCCCGATAGGTACTCCACCCTTCTTATCCGGGATATACGTTTTGGATCACAATCGGCAAGAAATGGTGAAAAACACTTTTCCCTCCATATCCTTATCAATTCCTTTAATCTTCTTAATTTGATTACACCGGCGTCGACCCTTCGTGTGGCTGCGGGGAGGGACGGACACAAAAAAAATATAAATAAGGGACGCAGATGCCAGCAGGCAGGCAGGCTCACGGGAAGATGTCAAAGGACCGCAGGTACTAACGACGAAATGAAATGAAGAGGATAAAGAAGCGTGTCGAAGCGTGTCGAAGCATTTTTTCCATGCTCCACCCTTCGCACTCGAGCGGATGATTGTGGCTTCCGGTATGTTTTTCCACCGTTTCTTTCTGTCCCCCTCCCCTTGTTATTTTTCCGGAAGCCTCACATTGCTCAGACTTTGCTCGCGCTCCGTACAAAGCAGTCACGCGTACAATTTCTTCAATCTGATTGATTCTTTCCCTCCCGTCGTGTCGCGATATCTGGTGGGAAATGTTTTGGTAAGGGCTTACCTTGCTCCGTCGACGATGTTACTCAATAGGGAAGCATCCCCCTCCTCGCCTCCTCGAATATCCTGAAGGTGGAAAAAGGTTCCAAAGCAGTGTCGGCAAACAATCGCAAAATCTCTTGACGCGCTTCCAGGAATTCAGCGAATAGGAAAAGATGCGTGAAGCGACAGAAAGAAACCATTCATGAACATGAAGCTATTTAGAGCCCATATCGAGGAGAGATTGTCAAGAAAGGTCGCTTCACGGAGGTCACAGATTAGCTATAGCCTGATTCCGTCCTTGGATTTCTTATTTTCCACGGGCACGGTTGATTGATTGACCGATTGTTTCGAACCGGAAAAACCAACTCAGTGACAAACAACATCAAAGTTCAACTGGTCTTCCGGAAAACGGACCAAAGATGTTGTTTTTAAACAGATTATTTTAACCACAATCCAATCCATTTCTAACAGGATAACGATCAGGTTTGGGTCCATTTCTTTCCGAAGTTGGTCATGGATGGAAAGTCTTTTGCGGGATGTTTCATTCAACCCTCCTCCAATGCAGACATCAACGGTGACGGTTTCTTGCTGAGAGGCGGAAGTTTGTGTGTGATCTTCTCAATGAGGTGTATGATAAATAGACTACCATAGCATCAACCATTTCCGGCCCAACAGCTGGCGCTGGGCGTATGTTTCGAAACAGGTGTTACGGTTGCTGACAAAACTGGAACAAATATGCGTGTCGCGCTGTTCACCAGGTTGTGAGGAAACAGGAAGGAAACAACATTACATCACAATCATTGTCGTCAGTCCGACTGGCTGAACATCTTCGACGGATGCCTGGAGTCGGATGTGGTGAACCCGAATTGCTTTTCTTCACAAGCCCCTTCAAAGGAAGGAAGGAAGGAAGCAGGTCGTTCCATTGGATGATTTCTTTTCTAGGATTGTGTGTCAAATGTGTCTAATGGAACGAAGGAAAGCCGAACAACCGGACGCCAACACGACAACTTCAGGGGGAAGTTTGGCACGTTAACATCCACACGTACCGAAGGGTCGGTACCATCGTTCTCCATTTTCCCATGACATTTGCGTTAACGGCAAAAGGAATGAATTTGTAGGCAGCCAAAAAACTGCGAGTGAAGCCAACAAAAGAAGAAAAGTGGCTTACGCGACTTTAAATAACATCATCCTCCAACCCCGAGCGCGACGGAGCTGGAAGTAACGCACTCCGGCGAACAGATTTGAATGTAGAGTATTATGGGGTAGATTCGTGCAACACCTGATTTGAAACGGCATATTTAACAGCTTAGATAAATAATCTTATTTCGGAGACCATGGAGGAAATATTACCTAAAATTGTATTCGATTTGTTGTTTACTTTTTGTAGTGTCGAGAAATTCGACAACATCCCACTATGATCGTAAAAATTAGCTAAAGCCTTGTGTCAGTTCTCTGACGTGCAATTTTGTAATTCAGCGGAATCCAAAACGTTTCAGTTTTTTGAAAGGTTGCTCTTTAATGCAATATCAACTGTCACACTCACCTTGGCTATATAAACTCTAAAGAGCGGGTCTCAATCTCTCAGTTACAACTCATAGACTCATAACCTTTCCTTAAATTTAAGGGAAAACAAACTTTCATGCATGTCAAAAAGAGTCTGTTCGAAATTCGAAACATTGAACTGTCAAAAAATACCAACCATATTTTATTTGACATGTATCTCTGAACGAAGTGGTCAGTGTAACTTTGATCAGTGATGTAACAACTTCTTTAAAAGGTATACTTCTTCGAGAGAAAAACAATTTCAAATTCATTTGGAACGTTTTACGAAATGTCAAATTGACAGAAAGTATGTTTTGGATTGTTTGCTTCAAAATACTCCTAGCTTTATTTTTCAAATAATCAGTGTAAACAGTTAGCAGGCATTCTTGCTTTTCATTTTTGGATTTCTTCTAACACCGCCATACGGTTTAACCCCACGGTACTCTTTATTCGTGAGCGATTCCAGCCGTCGGCGCACCCGATGACAAATTGGATGTATTTGATGACAAATTACGCACGGATTCTAGCTGACGTTTTGTGTGTCGGTGACGTCGCACAAAGGAAGTCACGGCAATGGTTTTTGGAAAAGGCTCGTCGAAGAAGTCGAGACATCTATCTAGTTTTCCTACCCTTTCTGCGCTTTATTTGATGTCTGGCTCGGGGACAAACTGTTCAATCTGGTTTTCAAAACGAATCACCTTAAAAGCCATAAACCGATCACAGGGGCTTTGCAGGAAAGTTTCGATGCCGAGGCCTAGTTCCGAGTGTTTAAGCCGTGCGGAGCAATATGCGATTGCACTCGAAGGGCAAACATCATAAATGTCGATCTTGGGCCCCTTTTTCCTCATATTCAGGTAGTCTCATATCGGAGCGGTGGAGTACCAAATCCGATCGCTTTGCCTCAATTAGAACTCACAATACTCCGATGTATCCGATTTCCACCTGCACCGGGCCAAGAATAGAGTTTCGAATAAAATTTGTCCAACTTCACTCGCCATGGAACACTCCAATCGGTGTGGGATGAGCCCTGAGGAGGGGAAAATGGTGACCGATCGACTTCAAACGGTGCGGGAGTACAAATATTTACTCACCACTTGGGCCTCCGAACCCTGAAAACGGCAACCCTTTGCAACAAATAGCCACCGTGAGTGTGTGTGTTTGCGTCCCTACGGGGAAAAACGACTGAAGCAACAACCGATAGAGGCCGAACCACACACATGCACACACGAAACGAAATAGGATCAGCACGAAATGCAAGTGCTCGGTTTCGAATTGCAGCAGCAATAAGCCGTCGGGAGATAAATCGAACCGTCTTTAATTTATTGCCTCACCGTTTGCACACGAGAAGGATGACGGTGCTCGGTTTCCTTCAAAGATCCTGCTCGGGTTTGGTGGGGACGGAGGTTTTGGGACGGCGGAGAAGTCGGAGGCGATGCGTCAAGTGCGTTTAATTAAAACGAATCGGTACTGAAACACACATTTCCTACCCAAGCAAGGTGAGGGAGCGAGAAGGAGATGAGAAAGATAAATACTTCAAGCCGAAAAGAACAAACGAAGAGGGAGACAAGAAACAAAACTAAAAGGCCAGTAATGGTGGAAAAAACGGAAACGTACGAAAACAGGCCTGTCAAACGCTCTTGACAGTGAAGCAAACATTTCCCCCAAAAACTAAAACTCCCAACTTTACGTTTAATGAATTTCGATGGACCTTAAGACGATACTCTTTAGGACTTTTTAATTTATTCATTGCTTTTTCCAATGCTTTCCAATGCTACCGATCGAAAGAAATGACCGATTGAAGTTGTTCAAGTGGAAAACAAATATCGATCCACATTTCGACAGCCCTGTCCGTAAAAGTTCGAAATGATTAAATGTACGTTTTATTTAGCGGCCATAAAACGGCCCGAGAAACGAAAACCCTCCACGGATCGAAACGGAAGTAAATCAGCCGAGCGGCAAGCGGAACTGCTCTCCGGCAACTAAAACGCGCGACAAAAATGGTAAAGTTTGCTTCCCGCTGGAGGGTAACCTAGAGGTCGAGGCGAGACAGCCAACGCCGACTCCCGAAGGCTAAGTTCACCGTTGCATTCTTAAATTAACCCGTGTGCTAACTTTCGACTAGTGTATGCGTGTGTTTTTATGTGTGTGAGTTAGAGAGGAAGCGAGCCCGACAACACGTGTGAGGTTGGGGACAAGTGTTTGCGTACGGGAAATGGAGCACGTGCCACAGTGGATCTCCGCAGGGGAAAAATTCAAAAAGTCGAATTGGCATTTTTCGATAGTTAAATATATTTTATTAAAAAGCAAGAAACTAAAAAAATACTAAAATCATATGTGACTTCTCAATTCATAGAAACAAATTGTGAATGACAAATAAAAAAATATCTTCTTCTTTGACGGGTTAACGTAGTTTCATTTTTCAACACTAATTTAAAAATCCATGGTATTATATCTACTGGGCGCCTCCATTTTGTGCATTATCTTACAAACTACTGGGCGCCTCCATCATCACATGTGCATTTGTATCGGGAGTAGTAAACAAAACATTTGAAAGCAGTGTGTGCTTATGCCGTATAATATGCCACTTTTATCCCCAGAAAACATTTGTACATGAGATTAAAAATCTTAAATTTACAAAACTTTGAAGTTTTCCCTCCCTATGAAGTGGACGACCTAAGTTTAGCAATAATTCAAATAAAAACATCTACAGTGAAAGGCCATGAAAAAGGCAGAAGAAGCCCGCATTTTCATCCAAAAGGCTGCATTTTCATCATATTACATGATAACGAAAATACGTACAAAATGTAGTAACATGACTTTTATCCCACCAGTTTGCGCTATTCTATCCACCGTGCGGTGTGTGTCTTTGCTTTTGAAAAACGAGAGTAGTGTACACACGTAAGCCAAAACAAAAAAATTGAACATTTTGTGGTTTATTTACTCTGCAACTCTTTTTTAACTCTATCAAAGTTAAATTTTCTGGTCCCAGCTTCCCGGGTAGTTTTTTTCCCGTTTTCTACTCGGGGCTTTTTCGGACAGATTTTCTCAGTCTCTGCCCGTCCGCCAACTTTTGCTAGAGCACTTCGGTATTACACTTTTCCGGATTGCGCTAAGTTTTCACTACTTCATTACTTACTCGTACTCAACTCATTTCACTCTTCCTCGATCCGTGGCTCGAAAAGTGGAACAACATTTAGCCTGAAATAGATTTCCGAAGAAAACTAATTACCTTCCTCCGCGGATTAGGATATCTTACGAGCAAGAAACTACGACGGAGTGCGGCTTTAACTCAAACGAATGAGAAACGATTTAAAAATAGTCTGTATGAAAACTAACTTGATATCAGTATGGGAAAGCAACGCTACAATCATAACCACCTTTGAAAACGTAATCGGAACCAAGATGCTTCGAGAAAATCGTTAACGGCGAGCGAAAAAAAAGGGCGCCATTGCAGAAATCTTACTAATTAAAGAGAAAGTAGTCCACACTGTCCGGGGCGTGAGAATAGGCCCAGCGATGCTGCGGCTCCATCATTACGACTGGAATGGCACGGTTATGTACGCCCACAAAAATGCACGCCCGAAAAGAAAGCAAGCGAGCACGAAAATGCGAACCTGATTAAATAATCTAGCGCTGGAGTTGCCAACTGCGTTGCAGATGACGCGAAGAAAAAGAGATTCTAGCACTGTTAAAAAAGTATTTAAGAGTAAACCAAGCCAAACGGTAAAATAATATCTTTGATAACCAAAACTGATTATTACAAAAGTTATTTCGAAATTGGACCGATTTTAAATAGAGGAATATAGTTTTTTTAACTCTTTAATTAAATAAGCAATTTTCATAGAGAATTAAAAGCCTTTCCTTCGTCGAAAAAATAAACTCCGTGGTAGCAAAATTAGTTCACAAAATATTTATCATATGACATCATTCTTAATGGTTGACGACCACTGTCTGGGAGGATAGTTAACGATAACTGGAGGCGAGCAAAATATCGTCACGGGCTCGGATGAGCTGGAAAACGCTCCCGCTCGGGAGCTTCCGTTGGGGTGGAAAACCTGGAAAATACTATTTGGAACATTCACAAAAAATAAAACAGGAAGCTGCTGGGCTGGCTAGGAAAAATGGAAGTGACAGGAGGTTAAGCTATTCGGGAGGGCGGTGAAAGTTGTATTTATAGAAATGAAAATCCGTAAACAGCGGGACATCCTTCGATGGTGTCCTCGTATTCCGGTTTTTTTTTTCTATTCCTGATTTCTGTTTCGGTTTTTCCGGAGCGGCTTTGAAGGCGGAGGAAAGCGTCCTGCACAGCGGCAAAAAAAAGTCTTCCCTGCACAGACCTCTGACCTCGAGTAGGAAAAGTTTGTTTGTTTCGTTTTTTTGCGGCCATCACTGAATGCTACACTACTGGATTTCACAGCGTGGCAGCTTCCACGGTCGGAATTGTGCAGCGTACGTCTGCTGCCAGCCACGAATGCCTAGTTGCCCCGTCTCTCCGCACCCTCCCTTCCAGGGAGTGACTGGAGGCCATCGCCAAGAGCATGAACTGGGGCTCGTTTGAACGCTGCATACGGTTGAGTAATTAGCTAATTGCTCGCTTTTCGGTCGTGCGATTAACGCGTCGCAAAGTGCGATCACAGTGCACAGTGTTGGGAATGCCAAACGGGGGGGCTGGTGTGGGCAAGAGGTTCAGAAACTGGTGCCCTCGTTTCCTCCCTATAATCGCTAAGTTGGACGAAACCTACCCCAGCAATCATCCCTTCTTGACAGCATCATCGCACTGGTTTCACAAAGCAGGCGGGCCAGAAACGAACGAACGGTAAGGTTGGACTGCTTTCTTTACTTCCGCAAAGATGTTCTACAGACTTTTCCATACCTTTTCCCATTTTCTTCCGAGGGGTAACGTTGAACTTTCCAACCTTCTGACTTTAAAAAGGTAACTTTAGTTTATTATCTGATCGGAGAAGTGTGCGATGCATACCTTTTATCTCTTCCGAAATGCAATAAAATGGTGTGATTAATTCATTTAATGCACGTTGTTTAGCGATAAATCTATAGAAATTAACTTCATTGAAACTGATAGGATTGTACGTGTATCATTTAAGGTAACATATTTTAAAAAGGTGAAACAATTTGACCATAATTTAAACCAGAAAATATGCAACTGAACGTAATGAGAATTTCTAACGCAAATTTATTCCATCAAAATGAGTTCAACAATTTTCGAAGAGGATGAGGGTTGGTAAATTATGGAAATCTGTATTCTGTAAGTTAAAAGCTACTATACTTGACGCAAAGTAAGAGTGATTTGAGCTAAGCTTAGCAACGAAGTTCAGTTGCGACGATTTTAAGGAACAAAACCAACTATAAACAATTATAAATCAAACATTCAACAAGCAATAAATAGCGCAAATGCAACTTTCCATGATACGCGTAACACTTTTGATAAAACACCTCTAAAACTCAACGATACTTTTTCATCGAAAGGGTTTCGTTTCGGATTGTTAGTACCATGAAAGGTATATGAAAAATAAACATGAAAACTAGCACAAACCTACAAAATCCATCAAATTTGTGAACTATGCTCTATCGAGGAACACAGGTTCAGATTATTAAACAATTGCGAACATTCACTGCAAACAGCCTTAGTTATCGAAGGAGAGGAAACAAGCTCGTTTATTGTAACGAAAACTCAATAACATGGAGATTCAAATCAGATTATTACATCCATCAGATTCTTACATTTAAAAAAAATCCCTTTAACTATAATATTAAAAAAGAAAAAGAAGATCCACTATGTATAGAAAAGTTCCGTCACGCCATTTCCAACACCAGCGCGAAACTTTTCCGACGTTTCCATTGCAAGGACAAGGTTGATACCGTTGGAAAGTAGAAAAATACCAGTCCCGGCTGGCGGAACGGAACTTTCGCGCTGTCTTTAATGCGATACGAAAGTGGGCAGATGGCAGAAACACGAATCGTTACCCTCGGACACGGACACCCACACACACACCACATACCCAGGTTCGATTGTAGAACATGCATCCTTCCGGGAGTGCACGCGCGAAGGTTGAACAATAATTGAATGATCTGAGTGTACATCTGATGCCGAAATAATTGAAAATAATACCTTTACTTTGCCATCCGGTTTCGGTTCAGCAAAAGGGGTTTTTTTTCGGAACCTTTCGTAGCTTCGGGCTGTATCGTTCTTCGAAACCGAACGTCGATTCGTCCATGTTCGACGATAATGGAGCTACATGTTCTTGCTGTAGTGCGAGAAGTTTGGAAAAGGAAAAGGAAAAACAAGAGGATTTTCTTTTTTAAGGACGTCCAACTCTGGGGAAACGAAACTGCGAAACACACATTTGGCCATTCAAGGAGGACGGTGTTGACATCATCAAACATCAACCATGTTTTCGGTATAGATAATTACAAAACCCGTTTGCCCGAGGGGGAGGTTGGGGGAAAGGGACGGAAAGAGTGTTTGCTAACGAACGTGGATAGGAAAAACGAACCCTTAAGACCCCGGCAGCGTGCAAAAACAACACAGCATCAGGATACACATATGGGCGGTGGAAAAGCACGTCATCCTAACGACACACACACACACAAGCACTCGCACATACACTCTTTGATGTTATGATTAACTCACCACGTTTCGTGCACCATGTGGTGGCGGTGGACCGTTTTAAAACAAATTTCCCCAAAGCTGCACTCCGAAAAAAAAGTAACTTAATTATTCATCGCCTCCGTAGGAGCGCTTTTCGGTCTCCTTCCGCGAGTTTGATCCAAGTTCACGAGTAAGATAAACCCAACCCCTACTCCCCACCCACCCTCCAGACGTCGCGAGGTCGGCGCGAAATTTTTCTCTAGGAAGAACCAAAAATCAGCATCCAAGATGTGCATGTCATCGGTGTTGCGGTGGGCTTAAGCGAAAGGGGGGTTTTATTCTTCTCTGGACCCGCTTGGTGAATCCCCTGGAACGATTCTGCGGCTTATCCTTCCGCCCGGTTACACCACCGTCCCAAGGTGACGTGCATTTCGAAACCATTCAATTACACGCCTATCCGACCCGTCCGTATTTACGGACGCTCCTGTCAGCTTGACACCTTTCGGCCTGGAATGGCATCCAGCTTCTGCTGGTGAACGTCGACCTGTACTCACATACATGGGTGCACACAGCACCACAAACACCGCGTTCGCGGCCATCGCACAACGGGGCACTTGCCGGAGGTGAGAGTCAGAAAAAGAAACGAAGTTTTATGATATTATAATAATATTGGTAATATGATTGAATTTAAAACATAGGAAATGTTACGCACTACGAAACTTTCAATTTTAATTTCAAATTCATTTCAATTTCAAATGACAGCTGGACGCTGCAAAACATTGACTTTAGACAGCCTGTATAAACAAACCAAACAAAAGTACCCATATTTAAAAAAATGAGAGGTTATTATTTATATTCTGGTACGTTCTCATTTATATTATAAACATAAAACATGCGCCAAGGCGCGGATTCAAGTGTTTACCTTTATTTTACCTAATCTTCATAAACACTCCAGAGGTACCAGGCGCCTCCAACGCGAAGGGTGACAGTTCAAATCAACGATATTGAAGTGTTTTCCTTTCGAATTCACACTTTTTTCCTTTAATTTTAACTCTGCATATGAAAGTTGACTTCACTTTTCTGTTAATGATGTAAAATTTATCCCAAGAGAACCAAACGTCACAACATTTATTTTGTTCGCTCAGTTCTTATTTGTTGAACCAGTATAACACAATTGTCATCTGTAGAAAAGAAACAATTTAAACAAAAATAAATGCTCAATCTGTAATTTTTGTTTCTCGCTGTTGACATTTCCCTTTTCTTTTGCCGAAGGAGAAAAAAGAATCAAGAATATATACACGATAGGTGGACGGGAACACGTGTACAGGAATTCGAATAAAAAAATCCTATATAAATGTGGAAAAGCATAATATTAATTTGAAGCACTATCTTTCTTTCAGGATTCTATTTCTCGTGTAATTTCCTGGAATGACACTTTTGAGAAAACATTTCTCAATAAAACACAGTTCACAATGTAAAACAATGTAAAACAACAATGTTAAAAGTTCACAATGTAAAACAACCGAAAGAATTTGATCCCACCATTTACCACCAAGTGCCCACTGTGCGCTGGTGCAGGCAGTTGGGAGTTTTCCCGCAGTTTAATGGCTGCCGGGCGGAAGGGAGCGCCGGTGGCAAGCGTGTGTGTGTGCGAAAAGGTAATTTACATAATGGACTTAAAATATCTTTTGTTTAGATTTCGGTAGCCGGGTAAAGTGAAAACATTAGCTCCCGTGTTCCACCGAACCCAGAGGTTCACACGGTTGGCGTAACCGGCGTTCGTTGGTTGTGTTCGCGCCCGCCTCGGTCGTTTTATGTCCGTCCTCCGCCCGGCTGGGCCCGCCGTGGGAGCGCTCTAATCATCTTCGACCAAACTCCACCGGCGCCCGTTGATGATGGTGATGCCAATGGCATGTGCCAGTTGATGACACATCTCAATTCACTTAGGTTTAACTTTGCTTGGGGGACGCCACCGCCGTCAATCGGACCATCGTGCCGGGGAGAATACCGACGCCGGGATAGTGTCTGGATGTATGTGTCGGAAGTTCAGTGTGTGAATCGATATACGCAAAAAAAACACCACACTTTGCAGGACAGACACAGCGTTTCTTTGCAGCACTAACTATGGCGTTTGAAAGGGCAAACATACGAAACAAAATACATTCCGACATAGAAACCCTTCGTTAATAGTAATAAAAAGTTGTTGAATGCCAACAGCCAAGAAAAAGTGTTTCGAAACATATACAAATAAACTACAACACAAGCTATTATAAAAATCAACTAAAAGTCACCAAACATCAGACAATGAGAAAACTAAGTAGACGCATGATATGCATTAATTCAATGGACTTATTACTCAAATAAATTGTCCTTTGAAATAAAAGGTTTGTTTCTGTTTTGGAAATAATAAATTCAAAATCATGAAAGCAAAACTAGTCGATGGTAAGTATGAAACATGAAATAACATGCAATCTTCTCAACAAAAATAGAAGAATACATATGAAACCAGGTAAATATTTGCAGAGTTGATGAAATTCTAACCCTTTCCATTATCATTACAGCACTATCATAAACGAGAACGTTTAAAAACTAATCGAAAAAGGCGATTGATTTTTCTTAAACTTGAGAAAACATAAGAAAATATAAAATTGAATGCAAGTTAAAACGCAACTAAAATTGTTTGGATATGTAGCAGGTTGGAAAAAGGAAAAGTGCATGAACATTTTCTTTAATTTAAAAAAGTTGAAGAAGTCAGGATTGAAGATTCAAGCAGAAGTTCGAACACTGCGGTTACACATAACAATGTAACGTTCGTGTTCGTTGTTTCCTCTCACCTAGGCTTCGTTTGATATGGCCTTTGGAGTTCTTCAGGAGTTTAATAAAAATCTTCACAATTTCGCATTAGACTTCTTTTAACACTTGATGAACCATTTCGACTTTCTTGTTTGCAATGCAAGTTACATTAAACTATTGGCCGGCAATTCTGAGCTCCCTTCCCTTATTCCCCAAGGCCTCGTTCCAAGCTTCTATCAACTTGCGAAACTTATGCTCTGCTTGCGAAGCACTCCTAACCCCCACGCACACACACTCACAGACACATA
Organism: Anopheles sinensis; assembly: GCA_000441895.2. Taxonomy (NCBI): domain Eukaryota; kingdom Metazoa; phylum Arthropoda; class Insecta; order Diptera; family Culicidae; genus Anopheles; species Anopheles sinensis. The sequence goes on along the minus strand of KE525157.1, from coordinate 1,082,727 downwards.
TTCAAAGCCAATTTCAATAAAATCATTCATCCCAGTGCTGCACGCCGTCGACCATCGAGCCAACCAACTTTTGACCAGGACCAACCTTGGGGTCGGTGCACCTTCCACCTGCATCACACCCGAGTGCAATTTTCCCCTTTTGCCGCTTTGGTGGGAGGAGGGGGGGGGAGGAAAGTTTGTACAATTTGCGCATTAATACTGGATCCGGGGATTCGGGTTGGCATAACAACAAACTCGCTCGGGCCGCCACGGCTAAGTTCGCCCTTGTTCCCTTTTTTCCCTCTGCTTGCGTAATGCGTCGCTCCTTCTTCGACGTATGCAACGCCGCTTTTCCGACAGTTTTTCCGACTGCCCGAAAAGGCTCTCCGAGGGTGGGAACCGATTGCAAATAATGCGCGCTGGTTCGATCGATCCGGATCGGAAAGAAAAAACTTTTCCAACACACACAAGCATACAAACGCACACACAGGATGATGCTGATGATGATGAGGGAGCTCCCTAAGATCACAGCCACCCAAATTGGCAGAACAATCCGAGGCCGAAGGCGGGGGGGGAAATCGCAATCGCGCTACCGATTTGAATGGAGTCAATCTTTCATCGAAAGGGCAGCGTTCATCGGAAAACTCACTCCAACTTTCCCCACTCGACTGACTACTGGCTCGAGCGGTTGCACTCGAACTCCGGACCTCAGTTTCTCTTCTGCGCTTTTTCCCTCGATTGCAAGCGCTCGAGTGGGAATGTGTATATAAATTTTTCTTTTTGCCTAGTTTTATTTATTCTATCTTTGGCCCGGCACTCCTCGACCGAGAATGAGAACCAAAACCCCCTTTTCCCGCATCCTTCTCTCTCTCTCTCCCACCGCCCTCCCGAAGTTCGTTTATTTGAGGTTGGTTTGATGTTGGTTCGTTTGTCCGGCGTTGGCTGCGCCCGAAAGTTAGGCGGAACGAACTTTCGGCCTTAATTCTATTACTTCCGCCAATTAAATCCTTTAATTAAGCAACTATAGGGAAGCGAGAGGAGCGAAAGAAGAAAAAAAAGGCCCTCTCCTGAATCTGCATGCAAAACCGGACCGACCGGAGTTTCCCTTGCGATCTTGGTGCTCGGGAAAGTTGCGGGTTTTGCTTTTGCTCTTACGCTTGTTTTCTTTGATTCTTGGCAGCCGCTAGGACCAAACAAAAGGTATTTTGTATTGATTACACAAACAAGTGGCTTTTTTATCAACAATCAGTTCGCCAACTAGTCATAACCATTTGGAAAAAAGAGTGAAGTTGTGAAGTCGAAAAGAATCATTAGCAAATCAGCAAAATCTCGTTGTTGGAAATCTAAAACGTGGAGCCTCAATATTAACATTACCGCATTGTTATGACTAAATTATCAACAAACTTCTTCATGCATTCCATTAAATAATAAACGTACCTTTCCGCCCGAAGCCGCTAATGCACGCTAAACTATTCAATAATGCCCACCGAAAGCCCACCATTGCGATGGTGATTGTTAAATTGCTCATCTCTCGCCCGTCCCGGCGCTCTGGAGCGCTGGAGAGATTAAATCAAAATGCTTCCCTCGCAAAAACGGCTGCGAGGGAAGAAAGCCCTAAGCCTCGAGGGTACAAGATGGAGCAGATTCGGATTAGTTCATTAAGTTGCGAAAGAAAACACACGCCACAGGAGCGGTGGGATGGTTTGGTTGGTTGGGAGCTACAGCGGAAGTATAACATCGGTGTAGCCGAAGGTGTGGTGAGGAGAAGGAGGAGCAAGGTGAGTAAGCTAAACATTGCTACGAGGTATGGGCTATTACTTCGTTCTCCTGTAAACACTTCATAGCGCTTTGAGACACGTTGCACTGTGGTAATAATCAAAGATAAAGGTGAACTTCTTTACGAATATGCATAAAAGATGCTCTAAAAATTCTTCATTTGAAAATATAATGAGAACCGCGTGAATCAAAGCTCTATGTCGAGTCACAAATCACTAAGAAATTAATAGTTTATTATTGACAAACAGAGAAGATAACAAAATTTAAATATTTTCCTTTTTCCGATAAATATTTCCCTTTTAAATGCCTGCTACTGAAGTTTCTTACAGATAAAGACAAAACATAATACTCATCTTAATACAGTTAAATTGTTTATGAAACACGAAGTCAGTGGTTGGTCACTTGGAGAAGGGTTTGTAAAACAGCTTTTTGTTTACAGATATAAATAATCATTCTATTAGGATTTTTAAACGTTAAAAATTTTTAAAAAATTTGAAAAAAAAAAACAAATTAACTTTTGATTGTTATACAAGCATTCGGCGTCCTCAGAAGACTTCGGACAGCGGTGCACTGTGCGCTGATTAAAGTGCACACTCTCAATCTCCATCACCTTTTTGCCGTTGCAATGTACCGAGGAGCTTGTTTTCCCCCTCCGTTCCCTTACCCCTCCCCCTCAGCGCCAGGGTACTTGGGTTCGATCTGCACCCGGAGACCTATTTCGAGCACCCGGCCAAGCATAAGACATCCTCAGTGATTACACTTTTTCCGGCCGCGTCTTATTTCTCGGCCGTTAGGCGAAAACCGAGCGGCGAGCCATTATTTGCTTTTGCCCGGCAGTTGGGGGCGATTATGGGGTGGAAGGAGATGATGTTGAGCCTTCAAACAACATGCGATGTAAACTGGAGCAGATTCGGACAGCCAGGAGATGTGTGAGACGAGAGCGCTAGCACACTAATCACTACCTTCGGCATAATTGCACCGAGCGTTCTGTGTGAGTTAAAGCGGCTCGGGCTGCTAGATCATTCGGTTTTCCCCGGTACTGCTACTATTATTTCCTGCTCCTCATCGTTACTTGCCCTTCTTTTTTTGTTTTCCTCATACGAGGCAAAACCCCTTCGACCGACCCGAACGAAACCCAAAAGGACATCCGCTCAACACCGCCACCGGAAAGGACGAGGCTTCAGGTCGATGAAAGTGCTCAAAAAGTTGCCTACAAACCGCAAACACCACGCACCACACCTATACACACATACCGGCACGGTTGCGGAAGCGTGCAGGCTCCCAATTCCCATAAAGGGAACTCCCCGTAGGTCTTGAAGATTCCAGGGGGAGGGGGCGAACCCGAGAGTAAGCACGGTCTCGTTCGGCCGGAACTACATCCTGGGAAGACGCACAACTGACACCAACCTGCACGCACCAACACACCCGGGCATACGGATATGTGAACATTCGCAACAACAAACAGCAGCAAGAAGAACAACAGTCAAACTTCAAGCTGTTAGTCAAATAAAAACAGGTTCTCCTTTCATTCGCACGCACGTACAAACGCTCGGAAGTGTGGCATGAACATTCCTGGTACTATTCACCTGGCCTGGCTTTCGTTTGCACCTGCCTGGATCTGACAGGCCACGCCACAAGGACACAGGAGCCCCCTCTCAAGAGTGGACATGCCCGGAAACTCCAACTATGAAGTGGGTGAGAATGGAAGCAGGAAGGTTATATTCGAGAATCTTTCCCCCGAACCCAAGGGAAGGCCCTCCCTTCGGTAAACAACCGAAAAACAATCCCCAACCACCCATTCGAGGTGCGACAAGTGTCCCTCGCACGCTGGGACACCTTGCGCCTTGCGTTTGTCCGTAAAACCTCAAATGTCTTGGAGTCTCCGAGGGCCACTCGAACGTCAACAAAACTCTCCGAATGTTGCCGTCCGGCAGCAAGAAAATCCGAAACGCCCAGGCAGAGTGGTGCTTTGGGTGTTATAATGTTAACTCGCCACAAGTAACAACTGTTTAAATTTAATTAACCAACATCAAACGGCACGACCCACCCGAATGCCGACGCCAGTGGCATCCTCTCATCTGTCCAGGAACGACACCGCACACTACAGATACACCTCAACCGAATGGGGATCACGATGTCTGTTTGAGTTTGGGAATGGAGAGCAGAACAAAAGGACGAGGATGTTTTAGCAAGAACCCGTAGAATGTCAGAGATTTTGGGTGGAAGGAATGGTGCACCGACACATCGCCAGTATAGTCGTGCGAGTTTTTGCCAATCAGGGCTTTCGCTTTAAATTACTCCGCAACTTTGCGTTTCGTCTGAGGTGTTACAGGTCGACATTGACGCTTCCTTTAACACTGTTCACATAATTAAAATGATGTAAGTACGAACGGGTCGCTTACATGCTCTTGCAGGGAAACTGCAAACACTTTAAAATTAATCCTTTTATCATTCTGTCATTCCATAGCTAACCTGTTTACCTTCTCCATGGAGTCCGAGTCAGAATTAAGTCCACTAATCAATCGGAGTAACTCGAATTAGTTGTTCAAAATACGATTATTTGTGAGTTCTTACTAAAAAGTACGTTTTTATTTAGGTGTTTGTGCAATAATCATATCAGCACGATGGACGGATCATGTTTAACATTGCACTATTCTCCTAACAAGATTAGAACTGGTTTCGTTTCGCCATTTCTTTGATGTCTGTACTCTAATACAGTCGTTCTCATAGCTCTGTAATGTGATAAATCGAACAAAATAGTCGATAAAATAATTTTAAACAATGTTTTCCTCCCAAAGACGTCAGTGAGTTACCTAAAACAGGTTTTAAATATAATTTAAAATGTTCTTCATCGACCTCCTGAGGAACAGTTTATGTAAAACTAAGTTTAAGTACGCTCGTTTGTTGGAATACTTGTTCATATTCATAGCTACAGGAGCTATGCTAAAGTTCCAGTGAAACATACTTTGCCTGTCATGTTGTTATAGAAGAATTGTAGTAAATTAAAATGTATGGAATAATGAACACTTACATTCTAATGAGTTTGATTAAATTTGATAAATTACGTGATGGTTGTTTGAAATAAATAAAGCAAAATGAACATCCAGCTCAAGATCGTGAGTAAGGATATTTTCCCACCAGAAAACACATTCCGAGAAAGAACGCGGGACACTTGACGAGTAAATACTGACCATCAATAAATATCACTTAATAAACACAGTTCGGAGTGGGCTATTCGAACTCCTCCTGGATTTCCTCGTCATCGCTCATGCTGGAGATGGTGGCCGTTGCTGGTCGCTTCACCTTCGCCACGTTGACGTACGGCTCGAGGTTAACGCCGGTTTCGGCGACGAGCCGATCGAGCACCGCCTTGTCGAGCAGCTCCTGGTGGTACCAGTCCGGTTTGCGCTGGGCGAGTTCCCGGACGTAGTGGAGCGCCTCCGTATGTTGGCCGGTCGCGACCAGACACTCGACGAGCAGCGTCAGTAGGTCCCAGATGCGCACCGGGGGTTGAGGTTCGGCAGGCTGCTGCGGATCCTCGAGCCGCACCTTGATCAGCTTGATGACGTTGGCGTACTCGCGCCGCTCGGTGGCGTCCTGGAGCTCGATGACGCGTCGTACCTCCGCCATTGCCTGGTGCAGCGTGTCGAGGACGGCCGGCGCGGACGGGGGCACCGAGCGGGCGAGACACTTGGCCGCCTCCTGCAGCGCGTTCAGCGCCTTGTCGTAGTCTCGGAATTCGTCGATCTCAGCCTGGGCGCAGTTGGCGTAGAAGTTCGCCAGCTGGCTGTACGCCTGCCCCTTGGTGTAGAACGTGACGATGTTCTTCAGAATCTTGGCGTCGTTCTGCCAGTTGAGCGCCTGCAGGTAGTTGGCCGCCATCACGTACACCTCCTTGTGGCGCGACATCCCAGCGAAGAAGATGATCTTGTCGGTGTCGCCCGACTTCAGCAGGCTCTTCATAGCACGCACCTTGTCGCCGGCCTGGGTGAACTTCTTCGTCGCCGAGTGGTAGTCGCCCTGCTCCTGCAGGATCTCGCCAAGACGGAGGAGGATCGCAACCCGCTCGCCCTCCGCCAGCCCGTCCGTATCCTTGGCCGGCGTTAGTGCTTCGGCCAGCGATTCCGTTAGCGGGACACGATGCTCAGCACATACCGCCAGGGCGGCCTGCAGTTGACGGGTGTTGGCAAGAAGCTGCACCGCCTTATAAGGCTGCTCTATACCGACGAAGAAGTCGGCACAACGTGCCACCAGCTCCGGATCGGAGGTGGCATCGAGCTCGGATGCAATCACCTGAGGTAAATAGGAGAATAACGTATAGTGAGGAAGAATGAGTGAGTAAAACGAACCTTACTATTGAATTGATTGATTTAAATCCTCACAGATCCTCAACAAGGATTTGACTCCCAAAAGAGTGACGTTATGTAGAAGAGTTGCTAGTCGGCACAGCAATTCGCAACCCTGCTTCGGAATCATTCATTTCTTTCGATAAATTCCTACTACGAGATTCTTTATTACGAACTCAAATCTCTGTGACGACTATTACCTCATTTACTCACTCTTGAGATTCGAGTCCTTTCGATTCTCTCTATGATAATCCTTACAGTGGATTCAAATCACTGTTAAGGATTTATATCTCTGTGCAGACTGATAACACATTTTTCTCGTCACAAAAGAGTGACTAGAAGATTCGAATCATCCCGATGATTGTCCAAAGTTATTCTCATCACTACTAACGTGAGTCAATTCAGAGTGACTGAGTTGAAATAGAGCGTCAATTATTTCATTTACTCAGAGCCAAATCATTCTGAATGAAATGAATCACTCCGATAGAACCAAATCACTCTGAGAGAGCAAACTCATCCTGAGTGAGTCAAGTCTTTCTCGCTGAACCAAACCATAAATGAACCAAAATAAATCATCTTGGTGAATTGAAACTCTGCCTCTGAGTTGGTACTTCACTAACCTGCAGCGATTCGGGCTGCTGCGACTTGAACGCCATCTCGACCGCCTTGTGCAGCATGCCGGCCCGATGGTACAGCTCCACGGCGCGCCGATAGTCGCCGGCCTCCTCGAAGTACGCCGCCGCCGACGCCTTGTCGCGGGCGCGCGCCGTACACGCAACCGTCCAGAGGTCGTCCTGCAAGTCGTTCTCCTTGCAGATGCGCACCGCGTTGCCGTAGGTTTGGGCGCGCGTGTAGAACCCGATCGCCTCGGCGAACTTGCCGCTGTTCTCGTAGTACCGCCCGAGATGGTAGCAGGCCGCCCGGTCGCCGCTGGTGCGCGCGATCTCGTCCGCCCGTCCCACCTGCCCGATGAAGCAGAGGATGCGCACCTGCGCGAACCAGTCCTCCGAGCGCTGGTAGATCTTGAACGCGCCCTCCATGTCGCCGCTGCTCTCGACGTACTGCGCCCACCAGCGCAGCAGCTCCGGGTCGGTCGTCTGCTGCATGTACTTCTTCAGCGCGACCGGATCGTCGATCAGCAGCTGGCTGATGTTGTGCATCAGGCTGCTCGTCCGCTCGTAGTACTGGATCGCCTTCTGCGTCTTGCCGTTCTCTTTCAGCCACTCGGCGTACCGGTGGTAGGTGTTGCGCAGGTGCACCCGGTCGAAGTGTTCCGCCACCTCGAGCGCCTCGTCGAACCGCCCCGACGCCTGGTACAGCTTGTTCAGCAGATCGTACCGGCCGCACCGTTTGTACAGCGCTTCCGCCTCGCTCACCATGTCCAGCTCGATCGCCAGCACGGCCACGCGGGCCTCCTGCTCGAGTGTGTCATCCTCCATCGCCCGGCGCAGAGCACGAACCGAGCGTGCACGTCTCAGATGTCCCAGGCAGACACGCGCCACATCGAGTCGCCCCGTTTGGACGCACAGCCGGGCCAGGTTCATCCACACCGTGTCCGAGCGCAGCGAGCGTATGCAACTGAACGCCTGGTCCATGTTCTCCTGCGCCACGTTCAGACTGAAGTTCAGCACCATACCGCGGGTCGCCAGGTCGCACGTCTCCAGACCCTTGAAGTCGCGCAACGGCAGGCGGACGATCTCGTTCCTCTTCAGCACTACCAGATGCGGTACGCACAGACTTATCAACTGCTGCTCTCCCGAAGGGCTTTCTCCACTGCCGGTCGCACTCGCTTCTACCACCTCGAGCTGTTTCAACTCCGATCGCTGCGCGTCAACGAACATCACATGAATCTGCGACACCGGCTGTGAAGCACGAGGACCTGATAGCGTCTGTTGTTGTTGCTGATGCTTGGGCAAAGGTTTCGTTTCGCACGCCAACAGCCGCGCATCGTCCGTGTCCCAGTAGAAACCAACCGGCAGGCACTGCCCCATTCCCGAATCCTCACTCGTCGTCGTCGTCGAGCCAGTCTCCTCCTTACCGGCCCATCGCACACGTCCATTGAGCTGCTGCCTCTCAACCGCCGTTGAGGCAGAACGAAACTCACACGGACTGATCACGTGCGTCTCGAGGTTCCACAGGTGGAGCCGCCCGTCCGGCACCAGCTGCTCGTTGGCGATCGTCAGCGCCACGTGCGTGCCGGTCGCGTTCGCCTTGGCGTGGATGATCTCGCCGAAGCTCTCGAACATGTCGTACGCGCACTTGGGCGGCAGCAGCAGCTTGATGTCGTGCCGCGACACGTCGTACAGCTTGATGAAGCCGTTCAGCGTGAAGATCGTCAGGAACGGGCCGAGCAGATCCACACCGATCGGTTTACCTTGGAGAAGGCAGAAGGAACAAAATGCAAACGAATAAGTAACTGTAACTGGGCTTTGAAGGGCTTTTGTCTGGAAAATGATAGAAGTTATGAAGAAGATGATATGACTCTCAAGAAAATACTACAACGAAATCAGGCACTGAACTGTAGGCGCTTTAGGCAACACCATAACGGTTCGTAAAGAACGACATAGGAAGCATCTAAGTAAATCAAACCTAGTTATGCCTAAATAACCTTGAAAGGGTTTTAAGACATGAAACAAATGTATAATAGTGCTTTCCAATGCTCACCTTCGTTGTCGTTGAAGACAATTTCGTGCAGGTTGACTCCGCTGAGTGAGAAGATCTTGACCTGCTCCACTCCCAGCGCGACAATGTTCTGCTCGTACAGGTAGATGGCCACGCAGTCGACGGCGAAGCTGCAAACGAATGTGGCCAGCAGTGCGTTCGGATCGTGCTCGTCGGCACTTCCATCGCCCGCTTCGGACAGCCCCGAGCGCCCGGCCGTGCCGAGCGTATCACCAACGTTTCCGTGCAGCAGCGGCTGCTGAATGCGGTACACGCCGATCGAGCGACCGTTCGTGACGACGATGTGCAGCTCGTTGAGCGCCAGGTGGATGATGGAGCTGTCCGTGCGCAGAACCGTCTCACGGCCGCTGGCGTGCCGGAGCAGCAGCTCGTTGGATTTGCGCTGCGTCGCCCAGACAGTGCGTGTGTGGCGTGCCAGCAGCGCCTGCTCCTTCAGGATGAACACGTTGGACAGGCAGTTGACCATCATGCACGGCCGGTTCGAGTCCGTCGTGCCCCAGGTGAGGCTCTTGATCGTACCACGGACGGGCGTGACGTTCGTCAGCTGCCAGCCAGCTTCGTGAGCGCTGGCAAACACTCGCCCGTAGGCGCCACTCATCCTCCGCCAGGTGTACAGGTTGCCCTGGCTGGTGCCGGCACTGAGCGTGTGTGTATCCCGGCAGTAGGCCACGCAGGTAAACACCTCCATGGCGGACGCGGGCAGTCGTCCGCTACCTTCTTCACCGCTCGCCGTAGGCAGTTCCATCGTCAGCACGTAGTTGTCGTTCGTCTCGATGTCCCAGATGCGCACCGAAAGGTCACCGGTGAGGATGGCCAGCGCACAACCCGCCACCCACGTGATGGCGCTCTTCGAGCCCGACACTTTGCCCGCCAGCTTCACCCGGTCGAGCTCGGTAATCTGGCCGCTCGCGTCCACCTCGTAGTGCCCGATCGTGATGTCTTCCATCAGAATCACTATCGAGTCTCTAGCAAAGGAAAAAATGAATTAAAAATAGTTCAAAACAACCAATCCGCTAACGCACGAACTTACTGCTTCGGATGCCATAGTATCTGCGTGATGGGAATGCTATCTCCCCGCACGATCTCCGTACAGGTGCCGGTTTGGCTTATGTAATAGAGTATGCCAGCTTGGGTGCACGCATAGAAACAATAGTTGTCCTGCAGGCTCGCATGAGCCAGGTTGCGTACGGCCGTCCTCGGACGCCAACTTGTCAGCTGATCGAGTGCTGCTTCATCGCCTGCAACAGCAGCCCTGCCAACAAACAACAAACACCACCGTGTGTGAAATAGAAGGCCACTCGGAAAGGAACTCCCTTTACCTTGCCAAGTTTGTCAGCTCCTTGCTGCTGGCGCTCTGGATCGACCGGCGGAAGGTAATGTGCAGCAGCGGATCGCGCAGATCGTGGTTAAACATGGTGAGGAACTGGGACTGTCCGTCGAACCGCCAACCGGTTAGCACACCCATCGCGTCGGCCGTTATGACACGGCCACCCTTCTCGCTGAACTCCAGCAGCATGATCGGCGACTTGTGCGGCCCGTTCACCGTCGCAAAGTCCCGCTTGCCCTCGAACCACGCATGGATTTCCCCGTTCTCCCAGCCGGTCAGCAGAATCTTTCGCTCCGGGTGCCAGGTGAGCACGGTGGCTTGCGAGGTCGGGTGCACCGGAAACGTTACATCGCGCAGCGGAATGCCCTATATGGAAACAAGGATAAATGGCTGATCTCTCAAAACAACTCAAAACGTACCGTGTCGTCGAAGATGGTCACCGAACCGCCACGTTCGTTGCTGTACGATGCGACTGCAAAGATGGGTTCCACGGCGTGCCATGAGCTAACCGTGCTGATTGCCTCGCTGTCCAGAAACTGTACTTTGGTATCGAAATAAAGCGTCATGCTGCACTCGGAGCTATATCATCTAAAGCACTTCTTCCTTTCACAACCGGAACGATGCAAACGCCGTTCCGTATCGAGTTGCATTTGTTTACGACAAAACCATAACAACCGTTACCATGGCAACTAGCGGTGAGTGCACCACGCTGCACCTATAGGTGTACCGCTACGTTCCAGTTGCAGAAACAAGTTGAATTGCTACTAGAAGGATTTCTGAAATCATCATTCGCTCTGCGTTGGCAAAATTTAAAACATTTCTTACATTCCTAAAGTTATCATTACAAGATTAACAACCTCTATCACCCATTTTGCTACTATTTTGATCGTAATGGTTACATCGGTGTACAAGCTTTGATCTTCGCAATGTAATGCTTCTTTAATATTCATTTTTTAGAGAAATTAGAAGCTGTTTCTATCGTTTATTTTTATAAGCGATATCAAGCCTCAAAAAGGGTTTTGACAGCGGTGTGCGTTCAATTTTCTAAGAACTTAATGGGAAGGAAAGACTAAACACACGATTCATGCAGAAAAATGAATCATCGCGATTCGTTTGGTATTCCAGTTCCGATTCGGTTCGACAAGTTCGGCATCCCATCTCTACAAACTCCTCAAGGCTGCACGCCATTCGTCTTCGCTTGTGTTGGTGTACATTTCACGGTCAAGTTTGACGAATCTTTTGTGTTCCCGTGCGTAGCGGTCACATGGCTTGGCCTTGAAGCGTACACCAGAAACGTAAACAACCTATTGTATGCCAAACATCTGTCGCTTTGTACCCTGGACATATAACTGTATAACTGTGTACGTACGTACGGCTAGACGTTTCGGGGACGAATTTATGAATGGATTGTTGGAAAAAAGAGGAATTTAAATTTTAAAGTTCCCTTTGGGAAGGTTTAAAAAAAATGTTTTAAGGTAGATTTGTGGTAAATTTTATTATACATTTTAACAAAACATGATTCTGAAATTCATAAGGTTTATATTATTTCCAAAAATGATGATTATGAAAAATGTATTCAATGTTGGCCTGTAGGTCAGTACATTAGCACTCATTTAAAGGAGTCCATTGGCCACTGGACTGGCATACGATGTCGACAGTACGCTGATGACAGCGAACCGTTAGTGTGTCGCCGAAAAAGAAGGAATTTCCAGAGATAATTTTAGCACCTTGAGGAATCTTTGGTCGTCCACAGGAAATTCCTTAAAAAAGTGTAAAAATAGACATATAAGAGAGGAAAAGCATCTTAGGTGAAGACCCACAAGCTCAACTTACGTGTACAGCGAGAAAGGATGGGAGTCCAACGGCCATCGTGCTGACATTTGATGATCGGATGTCCTTTGATGGCGTAGCCGGCCGCACACCGGAACTCGATCTCATCGTCGACGTAGTACTGCGTATCGAGTGACTCGGGTGCGATGTGCATGTTCGCCCGAACCGGAGGGTCCTCGCACAACGCCCCTTCGCAGAAGCCATCCGGTAAGGTCCAGCGGCCATCCGTACCGCACTCGCTGATACCGGAGCCACGCATGCTAAAACCCTCAACACACCCGTAGCGCACACGATCGCCAACATCTGCCAGGAGTTCGCTGTGGTGAAGCCTTTCGAGCCCGTTCCCATTCGCTGGAGTCACGTGCACCTTCTGTAGGTCCACCGCAACCACCCGACCATCGATCGGTGGAGTCGGCAGCAGGCGCATGGGACAGCGTTTCGGAGGTGCCGGTGTCGGCAGTTCTGGCGCAAGTCCGATGATCTTCCGTAGGGCGGCCGCCTCCCTCGCGCTCCGTTCTTCCTCCCACTGCTGGTACTGCCTGTAGATGGGCTGCACGACGTGCTTCAGCAGGTACTTGATCTTCACATTCGTATTCTCCTCCAGGGCAATGTCCACCTCAAGCTCACCGTCGTAGTTGAGTTCGCGGTCCATCAGGATGACGTCGATAAACTGGCAGATCACGAACCGGTACGCATTCTCCACATGCGGAGGGAAACGTGACTCGGATGCGATAGTGTCGAGCGAACCGTACAGAATGTACTGGAGTAGGCTGTTTGGTGTCAGCCGCCCTATTGAGGTATCACCTTGCGTCCGGACGGAGTGCATCAGGAAGGAGAGCAGCTTCACGTCGATGCTCGAACCCTGATCTGACTCCCGCTGTACGGAAAACCCCTGCAAATCGCTCCAGTTACCGCCGGCCTCAGGAAAGTGGCAAAATAGCGACACAGGGCGTACGGCGAAGCAACCGTGCAGCAGATAATCCTTCAGACCCTTCCAGAAGTGCACATCCGGTCGACGGCTTACGCGGATGATCAGGCTCGCCGGCGTTGTCTGCGTTGGGACCGTAGGTGGCAAGCAAGACGGCAGTGGCAGATCCCACTGACCACCCTCGTCACAGGTCAGCAGATTGTCCCCATCCAGCGTGAATCCGGGGGTGCACCGAACCTCCGCTAGCACTCCAACATCGTACGCCGGCAGGGTGCGACCGATGGGGCCTCGTTCTGTGGCGTAGATTATCGCAGCTATCCCGGAACTCCCATCCAGGGCTAGCGGGATACACTTGAGGATGCTGACGCACTCCGGCATTGGACCGGACCAAGTAGCGTTGGTTGTGCAGTGAAGAATGCTCGGACCAGTAAGAACAAACCCTTCGTCACAGCTGAACCGCGCCTCACCACCGTAGCTGGTCTTGGAGAGCACCACTTGACCGTTTGTAGGAGCCCCAACGGTTCCGCATCGTATTACTAAGTCCAAGAGTTAGAAAATAGACATAATCATTGATCCAAGTATGTCTAAGAAATAGACAACAATACAACAAATATTGGGGATAAACTTCCAATACACATTGAGAGACCTCATGAGATCTTCTTAATGACTGTAAGGAAGATCCTTAATCAGTACCTTGGATGAATCGCTACTAGAGCTTGCACTTACGTTTGCAGAAACGCGCCCCAACAGTCCAGCGTGACGTGCGCAAGCAGTAAGCTTCTGATGGTCCGATCAACTCGTATCCTTCGTCGCACTGGAAGTGTACCTTCTGTCTGGCCATATCGTACCGTACCGAACCATTCGGCAGCGAGTGGTTACGCGGACAGGACCTGCAGAACCCGGAAGGTTCCAAGCGCACCGCGCCCACGGTTTGAAGTCTCGCATCCGTCCAGCGAACCAGATCGCCATGGTATGGGTCACAGGTGTGGTACAGGTGACGTACCTCGAATGCCGGAAGCGCACGTGTCCAAACGTCCACGTACGCCATCCGCCCGCGGTACGATTCCGTCTCGCTGAAGCCGCCACCCAGCCTGTCCTGCTCCTGTCCCAGCACCAGTAGTCCTCCAGCTGGCACGGGAACTCCGGCGCTTAGGTTCTTACCAGCTGCACGCAACTCCCCATCGAGGAATAGCTCGTACCGGCCACCGGCGTAGCTGGTCCAGCTGAGGCACAAGAAGTGCCACTCGCCATCGTTAAGCGAGACGTTCGTGACCACGTGCGCCCCGTTCACGTACACCACCAGCCCGCTGTAGTCGGTGAGTGTAAGAGCGTTATCCTCACGAGCCGTAGCGTACGAGACAAGGGCACCATAGTTGAAGTCGTCGTCCGTTTGATACCAACCGCAGACCGCCATCGCACGGTAGGCAGCAACATCCTGAGTGGTCGTCACTACCTTGGCGTACGTGTGCACGCCCATCCCCGGCGGGAAGTGGAGTACCAAATCAACCGATGGGTGATGCTCACAGCGATCCCCGTAGTACCCGGGTGGACAGAGACACCGCACCGCACGGTATGCCTCCTCGTCGTGCTCCTCCGCGCTACCGTAGTCTTCTCCCGAGGGCACAGGAACCTTGCGCAACTTGACGGGCTCACAGGTTGCACCATTGCGGCAATAGTCGCGTCGCGATGTCTCGCAGGGGTTGTCCACGACAGTGCAGTTGACATCCCGCAGCCCGGCAGGACATTCGCACCGATAGCTGGCCGAGAGGACGGGCGTCGTGTTGTTGACACCGGTCATACCCTGCAGGACGATTAGCAGCTGATCATCGTCGTCCCCATGCCGACAGAGGGCACCACTCGGACAAGGCATATAGTCACACGGCTCCAGCTGACACCTGCGGCCCGTCTTACCCCGTGGGCACACGCACTTGTACCCCTCGCCCACATTAACGCACATCCCCTCGGACCCACACGGACTCGTCTCGCAGAAGTCCTTCCGGTGTTCACAGCGCGCTCCCTCGAACCCTAAGGGACACTCGCATACAGCCCGACCCTCCGCCTCCACGCAACTTCCACCATTCTCGCACCACCCCACCCTGCATGGGTCGACATACTGCTCACACAGCGGCCCACCGGTGTATGGAGGTACGCACACACACTCGAACCCGCCAGTCCCCCGCACCCGACACTGCCCACCATTGAAGCAAGGTGCCGATGCGCACGCATCCATCATCCTCTCGCAGTGCTCCCCAACGGCGTGCCCTTCACAGGCGCACTCATACCCGCCGGCGACCGTCGGGTCCACAACGCACCGCCCGTTCGGTCCACATAGCGACGTCCCATTCTCGCACGGCCTACCACTACCGGGCTCCGGCAACCGGAAGCAGTCGGCAAGACGCGTCGAACCTCGAGCCGAGCTGTGTCCCGCCGGGCACGGCTGACACTGAGCCCGATTGTACTGACCCTGGTAGTAGCCCGGCTCGCACTGCCGACAGAACGGCATCAGTGTCTTGTGGTACCTCGTCGTGCCCGCTCCACCCGCCTTGCCCGGTTTGACCGCCGATTTCGCCGGCTTCAGCTTGGCGACCGTACCGGGCGGACACTGCGGCTTACACTCGACCGAGTGCTTCGAGCCGAGCCGCCGGGTCGAGTGATTCTTCGGACAGGCCCGGCAGCTCGACTGCCCCGTCTGCTCGTTGTACGTTCCCAGCGGGCAATTGCTGCAACTGTTGGTCGTGTGGTTGTGATACGTTCCCCGTGGGCAGTGAACTGTAAGTGTGGAGGGTATAACCCATCGTTAGTAGAGGACTGAATCGACGCGGTATCAACGAAACCTACCACAAACGAGCTTCCTGGCAATGCTCCCATTCGCGCACCGTATCTTCTCGTCCAGCTTGAGCACACTGAGGTCCAGGTTGAGCGTGCCTAACCGGCGACGAAGCTTTTTGTTGGCGTTGATTTTGCCCAGCTCCTCTTTTATTCGCTGCAAAACCCAATGTTAAAGAAGAAAGATCAAACAAGTACTATGTTCGATGACCCTACTAGGCCGTACTCTGGAAAGTCATGCAACTTAGAAACTAGTGAACTAGCGGATTTACCCGTATGTTCTCCGACTGCTTCCCATCGGGCCGCCACATGCCGAGCTGCTGGGAGATGCGTTTGTACACAACCACTTTCACCGTGGCCCCACTCGATGTATCTGCGTCATCCTCAGTCGTGCCAACGCTTCGCCGTACGATCCGGTAGCGCGTGGAGTCATCGGTGGTGGGTGTGTCGATGGTTCCGGGGCAGAGTGGTACCGTCGCTAGCAGTGTGCATTGTGCATCCTGCCCTTCACACATCGCATCCCGGAGCCCCTCGGTGAATGCTTCGGACACCTCACCCTGTGCATCTTCATCGCCGCAGAGCGTCGGATCGGGTGCACCGTCCAACTGGATCGTTAGTACCTTCTCCACCCCGACCGGGTGCACCGTTTCGCTGCACTCCGGAACAACCAGAGATTGGCCCCAGGTGGGCCGGGCTCGCTCGCACACCAAACGTACCGCGCCACCATCCGCCCGATCGTGGAACGCGTACTCACCGATGCAACTGAGTTCGCACCACACGTGCGTGGTGTTCTGCGCGCACACCGACACACCGTGAGCAGGCGCTGGGATCGGTCCCTCGCAGTTATACTGACGCACCTCTACCTTTACCGTGCACTCGGCCTCGTTACCGGAGGTGTCCACCGCACGGTAGAGGACGTGATGCACACCTACCGGAAGATATCCGGGTTTGTGGCTCACCGTCAGCGTTACGTTGTCCGAACCGGCGTTGTCGTACACCACCGGTTCGTCCCACTGTATCAGCAGCTCTTGGGGGTTACTGGCGTCGCTAACGTACTGCACCGGGGGATCCACACACTGCTCCAGCAGCGGCGGTGTCTGATCGACCACCGAGACGGTGAAGCTACAGCGAGCCTTGTTCTTAAATGCGTCCACCGCGACGTAGGTGAACTGGTGGTCGCCCAGCGGTAGCCTGCTGGCACCATCCTTGAGTGCCGGCTTCGACCAGTAGGTGTAGTTGTCGCCACTGTTGTCAAACACATACGGCTGCTGAAGTCGTCGGACCACCGCATACGGGAAGTCGTCTTCCAGCAGCACCGTATAGTTGCCCGGACACTCGATGTACGGCGGTACGATGTCGACGCAGCGAGGTGTCTTCGTTTTGCTCCACACACCAGTTCGCCGACCCCCGCACTGCTTTGTCGAGGGGCCACCTTTCATCTCGAACCCAAAATCACACACCAGTGTACAGTTGGTACCGAACGCCGACTTTGCCTCAGCGCAGTCCGTTGGGTCGTACGTGCCGAATGCCACCTTCGGCAGGGCAGGACACAAAATCTCTGATATTAAAGCAAACGAATTATTGAAGAATCGGTAAACAGCAAAGAAATCAACTAGCTCAGGGGTAGAAAGTCTAAGATATTAGGCCTACATCTTGGCATGTTTTGATCCGCGCATACTTACGCGTGCAAGTCGTCTGCAAACCGTCCCACTTCGAGAGCGGAAGACAGTAGCGATTGTGGGAACCCTTTAGGTAGAAGCCGTGGCCGCACTTGAACGCACACTCCGTGTCGATAGGCATCGCTACCGTGAGGCGCTCGGCCGTGGCACTGTAGTTTTGCAGGAAGGACTTGTTGCGTGGCGTGTAGTCGTACAAGAGGTCCAGATCGGGATTGCTGCATACCGCCATCCCATAGTAGGGAATGTTGAGCGGAGGACATTTCTTCACTATCGGAAGGTGATTGGGTATAGAAAAAGGGTCATCAGAGATGCGCAACTTGGAACTTGGGGGGGAGATACGGTTGAGTGCTGAACTAAGGAATACATACTCGTGCACTTCACCTCGGTGCCGGACCACTCGCCGTTCTCCTGGCACAGTCTGATACTGCTTCCGGTTAGCTCATAGCCCGGTCGGCATCGAGTACCGCAAGCCGCATTTAACACCTGTCCGCAAGGCTTCGGGTCCATCACGAAGTAGCCGTGTTCTGGTGCACGCAGCTTCGGGCAGGTGATGGCAACGCACCGTCCATCCTCGTTCTCCTGGTATCCGTGCGGGCACACGCAATCCCGCTCCGAGGTAGCCCCTGATTGCAGAGTGATGTGACGTGAACTGCGACACGCCTCACACTGACCTCCCGCAACCCAAAATGTCCCGACTGGACACGGTTGGCATTGACCTCGCAGACCCGACCCACCGTATCCTGGCTCGCAGGCGCACCGGTAGTGTCCCGAGGTGGGACTACAGCTGCACACTGCCCGGGCGTCACAACAGCTACCCGAATCGCATAATGAATCGCAGAGCGTTGCGTTAGCCACCGGCAGCGATGGACCTGGCCGGTAGTCGTGGTGTAGTGCCTGTCGGACAAGCGTCTCGAACTGCTCGAAGCTAGCGAGCAGGTAGCGATGCTCGGGAGATGTCACCAGACTGGCCAGCTCCGCGTCATTACCCGACTCGATGCCGATCGCGAACATCGTCACACCGGTCGACTGCAGGCGTTGCGCCACCGGAATCGGACTCGGTCCATTCGAGTATCCATCGGTGATGAGAAAGATAGCTCGCGGGTTGGCAACGCCACCTGACGCGGTGGACTTTTCGAAGATCGCCTCCGCCTCACGCAGGGCTCCGAAGGTGTAGGTTCCACCACCGCTGTACTCAATCGCCGGAAGCTGATAGTTGAGCAGCAGACACTTGTCGTTCGCTGGCTGAGGGTTCGAAATCTGGTCCACGTGGCGTAACACCTTCGTTCGTGAGCTGAACGTGACCACTGCGACGCGTGTCCGGTTCATACTGACGTCCAGGTCGGCCAGGAGCTTCTTCACAAACCGCAGTTCACTGAGGAAGTTGCTCGGACCGACGCTGGAGCTGGCGTCGATAAGAAACACAATATCCAGCCGGTCGCCAGCCATCTTCAGCTTGTTAATGTGCTTCCGGAAGCGTCCATTCACGAGTTCCACTCGACGTGCCGAGGACTCATCCAGCTCCACGCTCTTGGGACTCCAGAAATCGACCGTGGATCCCGTGACCCACTCGTCCGGTTCGACGCTATCACCACCAACCGTCGTCGTGCTGAACTCCAGCTCATCTTCGGACCAACTCAAGCTACTAGCATCGGAAGTTGGTGGCGTACCGGACGTGTCCTCCTGCTGCGAGCTTCCCACGTTGGCCACCGTTAGCAAATGCAACGCCAGCACCTGAAACGCGTATAGCGAGCACCATCTTGCAAGGAACACCACCATACCGATCTGTTTGGAAGCGACTGAATGTGCAAGTTGATTGTTGAAGGTCTTTCTCCCGCAACTCTTTTCTCGTCAGAAAGAGTAGACGCACAAAGGCCGACGCAAGGCTACTCGCACTTCCTGTATTCTAATCGCGACCGCCTTTCCACTCAGCCAAGACGATTCCCGCTTAAGCCCGTAGCAACGCCGTAGCTAACTAAGCCGGCTCGCTTATCACAACATGTAAGATATGTTCCCGAACACTAACATACAAAACAAAAGAAATTGAGAGACGGTTAACCCCGTTCACGTTGTCCAAACTTACACAGCAAGCTCATGATATGAGGTCAGGTCACCTACGATCAATCGAACTTGCTATGAGGTATCCCCATACTTAGGCTCTTTCTGGAACATGAATTATCTTTCACAGCGAAGTGCTAACGTACGTTTCAGACTATAATCTGCCACTCCTACATCATAAGCCGAGACTGTGAAAGGTTTAAAGGAACCTTAGACGTACGCTCAGACACTTGGCGAAGCTAGGCAACTCCTTCGGCGGTCCTCGCTCTACTGTGGAAGCGTCTAAACTGACCCAACTGCATGCCCTAGTTCAGATTCACCCACTTCGGTCGACGATTCTACCGACATTCAGTGATAAAAACCATCCCACCACCTCGTTCATCGCCATATGGGAACGCCGTACAACTTCCCCAAAGGATTGGTACCTTGGTAAACACTGGTTTTAGCTTAACAGCTTTCAAAGGTGTTTTCTCGAAGTAGAAACAGCTTCACCTTTCTTGAGAATTGATAAAACCTTTCTTTCGACACTTCCTTTGAATGACAAGGGAAATAAAACAATCAAAACGTGCAGGGTAATAATTACAAGTCTATAATTTGTTGTATTCTATATTTCTCTCATGACCGTCCGTTCCTTTCATTTTAAGCTTAGTGTGAGTGTTTCGTTTTTCTTTCATTTATATATATATACATTTAAATCACTTTTGTAATTATTTTTTGTTACTGTTCACTGGATTTAACGAAAGGTAGCAGATTCTGTTCAAACCTGGTAACATTCGTTTCACTTCGCCAGTTCAAATTTGATCGTTTTACCCTCTCCATTTCCACTGTTTTTTGTGTTGGTTGTGTTTTTTTCTTATCATACACAGAGAAAAACCTAACCACTTCGCACTTTCGGCCTTCTTTTTAGGTGTGTTCTGACCGCGTTGAAACTGATAGCGTTTGTTGGTTTGTTTTTCTTTTATATCGTCATAGCTACGTTTTAATAGGGTTTTTCAATTTTATATATTCGTTTTGTTGAGTAAGCAGTTGCTCTAGTTATTCGTCCCCCTGCTCGCTACCTTCCATGTCTACCAAGTTTTTCTTTGAGTAAAGTTCCTATATATTTCCATCTGATGCAGTAATAATTGTTTCATATGAAGGTATGTGTATAGATACACATAACGATGTGTGAGTGTATATATATTTGTATATGCTTTATGTATAATAATATATGTTTATTTCTCGATTTATTTGTAATGTGTTCCTATGATTCATAGTTTTAATATTGTTTTAATTTTTTTTAGTTTTCCTCTTCCCTTTTAAGTATTCTTTAAATTACATGCAGATCGAATTCATTTTCTCAATTTTGGTTCAACATGTATTCATAATTCTCTCTCTCTTTCTCTGTTTTTCCTCTTTTGTATTCTGTGTGTGTGTGTTTTTTTAATAACCATTATTTGAACTCCATTTCTTCGCCCTACGCATTTTGTTTTCCATTTTCTCCTGCCGTCTCACATTTCCTTCCATCGTCTCTTGCTTCTACAAACAAGTCCACGTTTTACACACATCCGAATGCAGAACATCTACTTAGGATTTTTAAATGCAAATAAAATCTTGGAGCGACAATTTCGAAAAGTATGTCGTCGTGTATGTCAACGGAAATTTTTAAATAGGACAGCTGTTAAGAACCGATCAGGAACGTAAACCAAAACCTAACCCCCGATCGAAGACCGGTAGAATATGTTGCAAGGAAAAACTCCTTTCGTGTGACTTCCAGTTATCCTGAGAATTTCTCCTACCATAGCATACCTTCTACTCTTCGTCTTTATCTTCCATACTTAACTGCAATTTGTTATGTTACCTTTGAAAATGTTCACATTGTGTCCTAACGCATCCCATCGATTTTTAATTTTCAGTTTCTAGTTTTATTCATCCTACTACTGCTTGCTTTACGATATTTTTCCGCACAATTGGAATTTACCTTGCGTTTGATAACTGAGACAACTGATTGTATAGTCGCGCGCTACTGCCGGCGCAAAAGTAACCGAAACAATGTACGCACACATACACTCACACACGCACTTACACACACACACAAACACCCGGTCACAGACATACGAATACTTTCTGCCCCACAAATGCCATAAGTCCGGGTTTTCCATCGTTGATCCTGCACTCTGCACTCTTTCGAAATCACATCCTATTGGCTCCTGACGGTGTTCACGCTTCGGTGCATGATTATGAATCCTGTTTTATTCTCGGTGTGCCTATCTTTGTTTGTGTTCGCTAAAGGTCTATTGTAGTGTATAGCTACGACTGCCGCGTCCTACACTCTACGCTCAATTCAAAGTCTGTTGGCTATAGCCTCGCAGGTCCGGTACATCATCCGGTCGGCTCAATTTGTTGCTAGATCTGGTCGCTTTGTACAAGTGGAGAAGTAGAGACCTGTGTGTGTGTGTGCGCCGAGTAGGGCTAGTTCAAGGGCCAAGGATGGGTCGGGGCCCAAAAGCTTCTCCACCGGAACGACACTGTTAAACCCTAGCTATATAGGTTGGAACTTCCGCGGTTTGCCGTGCTTTAGTATGTTCCAAGCGGGGGGTGGGAACACTAAGCTTGCAAATTTGTTAGTAAGTAGCGTGTGTTTGTGTTGAAATTTGTGCCTTCTCGTGCCATACACTGGTTGTTGCCGCTAGTACAACATCTACGAATACTGTCATTCTGCCCCAGTTCTATGTAAATATTGCCAAAAAATAGTACTATAGTATGTCAGTGAATGCTGAGTTTCTCTTTCATGTTTTGCTTGCTGCGCGATTACTGCAGAATATGGTGATGCTTGGGTGTGTATTGCGGTTGGTTTGGATCAGTTGTTGCCTATAATATGCTCACATTTTGTGTCGCTCGTGTTCCATTTCCCGTGCATCGTTTGCAATTATCGTTCTCTTTCCTAGATTCCCTATGTTTGACTACCTTTTCGTTCGCTTCATCCATCCACTCTGCGAGGGAGCGGACTTAAACTAAATAAACAGTACTTAGACCGCGGCGTCTATTTTGTAGGTCTGGTATAAATAAATTTAAGAAAAAGCATTTGAAACACTACAGCCAAAGTAATCAATAGTTTCTACAAATAAGGATCATTGTTCGACTAGGAAATTACGCTGCATAAGTCAAAAAGCTTCTTTTTATCTATTGCTTCTGTTTACCATAACTTCGGAAAAATAAGTGATTGTTGTTATATAAGGACTCCTGTTTGCCGTCTCGATGGATTCTGATAGAAACGAAAGCAGTTTTCCAGATGTACAAAGAAAAAAGTGTGGAAATAACATTTGACAAACATGTATACGGTAAATAGAAACAGTTAACATTGTACTTTCATCATTGTACTCGAAGGGGAACGAACGTGACAAGCAAGATCCGCGTAGAGAAAATTGTCGAAAAATCAAAACCCATAACGGCCGTCTATGCACTCCGCCATCTTTTTTAACCGTTTCATCGTAGTTAATTTGAAAACTCCTAAGTTTGGTTGTGTAGATCGCAAAATTTTTCTAAAAGTATGCAAGGGCACCTTTGCATCTCTGCGTCCTCACTTCCGGTCACGTCGGCTTTAATAAACCTAAGCATCCGGAAAATACTCGTCCCTACCACCAGTTCTGCAACTTTCGCCCACCTTCGTTGCGCCATGCGTAACTTGTTTAAAGATAATGATCAATTGATAATAGCTTTCTTCTTATTTTAAACTGGATTCACTCTCCCGCCTTGATTGTTGTGTCGTAATGTTCATTGATTCAAATATAATACAATACATTTAATAGAATAATAATAATATAATTGATTAATCTTTGTAGTTTTTGTTGATTTTATGTTTTGCCGTTTGATCTCCGTGTCACTATTAGTCAATGCTGGGGTTCTTTTCTTTTCTGCATGTTGGTTGTTTTGTTCTTCTGTTGCGACTCGTTAATTTTTGTTTATTATTAAGTCAGTGTAAGCAAGAAAATTGTAGTTTGATGTAAGGTGGCGAAGGGAATAGCAAGAGACGAGCGAGGCTATTGATCCAGTTACCGGCGTTAGGTGTGTTTGTAGCTAACCCCCAAAGTTGCCTACGCAACTCCGAATACCACATATCCGAGTGCCTGATATATCTCGTTCTCGTACTCCTCTTTGCTTCTTGTTTGGCGGTAAAGGGATGAAGGTTGCAGAAAACACTCTCGGTAGAAAAATAGATAGGAAAGACATTATTATCTTGTTCTCTTTTTTTTTCATTTCTCTGTGATTGGATACTTTTCTGCTTCCACTTTTATTGTTTTCGAATGATAAGTTTATTTTACCTTCCACTTTTATACTCCGCCTTATGTTTTCATCTGTACCTGTTCCTATCTATCTATATTTGTTGTTTTCTATCGTCTTCTGCGGCTCCGTATTTAGTCCTCCATCATTCCCTTCTAATGCTTTCACCCTTCGGCAAACGAGCATGTCTAGTTTTTTTTTAATTTATAACAACGACTACGCAATTGCATCATTAAACACAGTAAGTAAGCCTTGTCTGCTGGCGATATAATGCTTCGAATTTGTTTTGTCAAATCACGATTAGTTAATTGATTAATTTATTATCTCTCGGCTCTCTCCTCGCAGCCATCGCAATATGAATAGATGCTATTTGATTATAACATGCGTGTTTTGTGTGTGTGTGCTGCGCTGGAATTTTTAAACCCTCGCAGGATTGTAAAAGAAGCGACTGAAGGGTAAAGAAGGAAAGAAAGAATCGCTACACCAGAGAGAGAGAGAGACAGAGAGAGCTGAAGAGACAATAACAGAATTTGCAAACTTCTAATCTAAACTGGTCACATAAGCCTGCAAAAGGGATGTCAAAACAGTATAGGTAGACACAATCGATATTATAAGATACGTATCTAGATCGGCATTATCATAATACTTCTGTTTGCTTCAATCATCAATTAACGCCACACCAATTCGAAAATGCTCGTTGTTTCATTTTGTTTTGTTGTTTTGTTTTTTTGCTGTGTGTTTTGAATAACTTGTAACATGTTCAACAGTTTACAATATATCTAATCCAGTGCTCTTTTTCTTTCTTTTTTTTTCTTTTTTTTTCCACCACCATTAAAATTTCATACCGCACCTTATTATCTCTCGGGACCCGAAATTTCTCCTTCCGTACCGCAATGTGTTTCCAATTTAAACTAACTTAGGGGGCAAAATAGAGTTGAAATAAAAACAAACTTTCAGAAAGATGTCTTCCAATGCGGAATTTAAGGATGCTATTTAAAATGGATTCACGAGATGTGTGGTGCTGTCTAGGTCTCCGGAAGAAAAACAGTGGTTTGATTTGCTTGGTTTCGTACGACAATTGTGGATGACTTGATTGGCCTGCACTGTCTTAAAGTTTCCTAGCGTTTCCTATCGTGTATTTTATGTAGTTTTCTTTCTGGTTTTTCTTGTTTCAGCTTAAGTTTCCACAATGCTTTCAAGATTAGCTTTGCCTTAAGTTCACAAACGGTGGGAAGATTGTTTTTCTTTTATTCTGTTTTCAAGGTGCTGGATAGGTTTTCCTTTTTCGGGGTCGGTTCAAATGGGTTGTATAGTTTAGCACAGGTGTTTTTCTACGACGTTTCCCACCGGAATCGGTGCGAATCGCCAGCTCGCGCCACTGCGTCAGTTGAGGAAACGATGTCGAACAGACCAACTTTCGACTCGCGCGGTTAGTTCTGGGCGGGAAAACGCTACGCTCTCCCCTCCCCGTAGGGTGGCGGGCGGGGCAGCCGGAGGTGGGCTGGGGTGGGTAAAGTTCGCAGAAAATATATCCTATGGATTGGCTCTGTTCGGCTAGCGTTACGTGCTTGCCCCCGGTTAGCTGGAGTGTGCCCTAGGTCCTTTCCTTTTCTTTTTGTATATGTGTATATCTATATTTATATATATATATATATTGTTTATAATTCGTTTTTAAAGTAATTTCACCACGTCCTCGGTACGGTGAGCAGGAGCCAAAAAACACACGCACACGCACACGCACACACATACACTCTCACACAGCATACAGTCTAAACAGTCCCTAGGTGCACCCGTCTTGCTTTCTGGTAATTAACTACGGCCCGTCTTTTAATGGCACAGGAGGCTCTACGTTCGTGTTCGTGGCTGGCTGGAGACAGTTAACCCGGTTAAAGAGGTGCGCACAGAGAAACACAGTAGGCTGCAGAGAAGCGCTCTATGATACAATGTTCTACTGACACACACCGAAAGCCGATGCAGAGGCAAAACAATATTCTATATCGCGAAAAAGGAACCGATTTGGTAGAAAGCAAAAGCGAAAGCAAACAACAACCTCGCCAAAACAGGTAGCTAAACAAGGAAAAGGAAACCAAACAAACCGATGCTAACAAGACTGCACTGAAAAATTAAAAACAATCGAAACTACAGGACACCAACCTTTAATTGGTATTGCGTACGGGAGGTCCTTTAGGTAGCGGCTTAAGGCAGCCATTACTAGATGTTATATGTGCTTCTCTTTGCGTGTCTAATATAGAATTTCTTTTATTATATGTGTATATATACTTTAGTTTGAGATGCTCTCCCTCCTCTCTCTCTCTCTCTCTATCTCTCACAATCTAATAATTTCGTATTCTACTCCCTTCCTTATGTCGTCCATTTATCGTTCTGTTTCTTCACATTAGTGTATTCATTGTATTATACTTTCATTGTTGTTTCTTCTTCCGCTATCGCCGTGCGCAAGGTCCGCAATACTTAGAGTTAATATACATACTATAGTTAATGTTTCACCGTTACCGTATATGTTTGACCGTTAGATGGGGAAAAAAGAAATCGACTTCCTTCTCGATACGGCCATCGGTAAAGGTTTTTAAGAACAAAACGTAACCAGTGTGCCCTCTAGGCCTAACCATCGTGTACGACGTGATGTATGTTATGTTACCCTCGTTCGCGTAAAGGATTACTTTTTGCCCCAAACCTTCGTTCCAGTAATTTGCACACACGCACGCGTATAGATATAGTTGCTTGGTAAAAAGGTTATCGAAAATATACGCTTTTAGTTATTCCTTTCCGCCACTCTGGCACGCGTCGGATTGCGGTTATCTTGTGGAGTTTGGGGGATATCATTTTGATAGTATGTATGATATTTATCGATGCATATGCTGTACGTTCAAATAGGTTTATACTCAACGGCCTAAGTGTGTCGGCTTTACGCGTCACAAAACACGCAGCGAACACACTGGCCGGCCATGTTTGTAAAATTCCTTCTCCATCAAAACATGTTAGGAAGTATAAACGGACCGGGTGCACGAGCGTAGGTGTGTAGAAACGTAAGTGAAGGGATGATGTAAAGGGTAGCTAAATATGTCCCTGTACGAAAAAAAACATTCGGGCTGCTCATCCGGTATAGGAAAACATTATTTAAACTTGCTTTAGGTGAACATTACCCTCCGGCGGTACATGGTTTTTGTATAATTTTTAGTTTGATTTTACGAAAAGAACGTAAACACACCGGTGCACCGATTGTTTCTTCTACGCTTAAATGCCTCCTTGTGTTAACTTTACCATAATTGTAGTGCGATATTACTATTGTTTAGTTTAGAACAATTTGCATGACGCCCCCATGACGCTTTTTGCGGTTTTCATTTTACTTTCTTTCAAAATGTCGTTTCCGCTGGCGTTCCGTGTCTGTTTAAAATTTGCGCTCTGCACCGCGTACGATGGATATTTGGGCGTGTTTGGGATAATGTAAATGTGTGTTTGATTTGCTCCTGCTTGCTTTTTTTTTAATTTCATGTATGAATATATATATTTATACTGCTGCTGTTACTATCTCTAACCTACGCAAAACCGGCACGCGGAATAGTGAATCATCACTTTCGGGGTTAGCAGCCTGTTTTACCCTTTGTTTGACTGGAACCGCGCGTGTCTGATTAGGTGTTACTGTTATTTTGTATTTTCTACTGCTTCGTTCCGTTCTTTACACGGATGATTCATTTTCGTTCGACCACTATAGGTTAGCTGTTGCTTCTAGGCTATATATCGTCCTATCTATGCACACGATGGCTTGAGCAAGCCACGTAGGTTGTTGTATGTTACCCGTGTGCCGTCGCGAACGTTAATTAAATATTTATTTAAACCATGTTCCTAATTGCATCCTACGTTATCCTTTTTTCTTTTGTTCTTCATTATTTTCCTTCACCACACCTCACTTATCTGTCTGCTTTGGTGGTATTCCATTTAACTCGGCCCAGCTTGTCCACTCACAACTTGCTAAATTTATTGTATCCGAAAGTCATATCGTTCTATGCGCGCCCCAAAAGCAGCTGTACCCAAAAGTGTTACGCCGGGATAGGAGGTTTCGGGCGATGTAAAATCTTTAAATATTGTTACGTTAAATTAGTACTCTAGCGTTTGTCTCTTGCCTAACGGTCCCCCTACGGAGCTGCTGAGCTGTACACGGTAAGGCAACCATGCTGAAGATGCGTCGGAATCATTCGTTTGTTGTGTTTGTTTTCGTGGCATTGCTGCCAACCATTTGTACATGTTGTTTTATTGCAATTTAAGGAGGCGACTCAGGCAACCTGCAGCTCAGTTTATTATTTTGTGAGCGCCTGAGGAGGCAGCACACGCTAGCAGCTGCTCGGGTATGCTTTTAAATAAAAAAAATTGCCCTAACTTTAGGATCTCCGGTATGGTAAACTCAACATAGTCGGGTACAGATAGTTGTTGGTTATCACTGTAAAAGCGGTTTTGTGGTAAGATGAATCACGCTATTTTAGGGTTTCCCCTTTCTCCGGCGTGTTTTAAATTCGCAAACAAAATGACCTGTGCGTATGTTGTCGGTACTAGTGTGCTATCGATAGAGATGAGTGTTAAAGTATCAAAAGGAATGGATGTGCAAAAACACCACCCAAAAGCGTTGCGCGAAATATGCTTGTGCCGAAGACTGGCCGGGTTTCCATCCTACATATATTGTCGTTAGCGAAGGGGTAAAAGGTAAACTGCTAAAATCAATCGAAAGCGTTGCTGAACGTTACTCGATAGTGTTTGGTAACATCTTCTGGAAAGGTACAGGCTCTCCGGGAACGAGAGTAACGCAACGATCTGTTCGCAATATACCGCACACCGAATAGTATAAATGTGATTGTTTGACATCGCATACCGTAAATATTCTTCCTCTTTTCTCTCCGTTTCCTCTGCATAACTTTTTGCCTGTCTTGTTATTTATACGTTTTAAATTTTTGATATCAAGACAGTTATTAAGAGGGTAAAAGAAAAACCCTTTGTCTTTAAACACAAAACAACACACAACTTTGATTTGCCTGACACAGCATAGCTTTTAACCCTCAGCTGCAATTTGTTACTGCTTTACGTTTCTACTTAGAACTATGTTTACAGAAGTGATGTTAAAAAATTGCCACAAACCACCCGATGGATGAACCATACTAGAATTTCTCAGCGTCCAAACTGCGTTGTGCTGCGTTGTGATCGTCAATCGTGACGGTTGGAATTATAAAAGTAGACAGGCATGTCCCGGTACGCTATACTCAACATAAGTATAGGCGCACACAAAAAGCGGTTTCCAATTAAATAAATTATTCACATTAACAACACCGTCGAAGCACAACCAGATGTATTAAGGTGATTACAGGGATAGCGAAGCAGCGAAATGTAAAATGGTTTTGTTGTTGCAAACGTCGATTCAATCTGCAAGCATAAACTCAGCTAATAAATAAAACCATCCTTCTCTATCTGAGTCTTAAAATATAACGAACTGGAATATACGTGGGTGTGTGTATGTGTGTGTGTGTGTGTGTAAGTGTGTATAAATTTATCTTTTTGTCACTCGGACGTCTATGCCGCACACTTAATCTCGAAGCCTTGTTTCAGTAGTAATACTATGGATTTAAATATCCTTCTGCTTACAGGCAACACCGGGAGCATCACAACAGACGAAACGCACACATCCATTACAGCCAGCCAGGTCGATCTTATCTTAGCGATCGTAATGTTTACATTTTGTTAGAGAAAACAAACCTATCGTGAATTAAAAACACAAGGTAAAACAAGAATCGTAATTTCCGTACTAATTAAATCCTATCCTCTTCATAAATGCTTCTAACAGCACACTGCTCGCTACGGCTCCCTCTTCCTCGCGATTAAGTAACGGATGTGTGGGAAGCGTTGTTTATTATTGGAGCTCAGCGATCGCTTGAAACTAATGTGTTATTTCCGGTGGCCGTGTACGGGATATTTAAGCGTCGCTAATGCTCTTCCAGCTTACTGGTAAGTTCAATTTGTGCATATCACAATGAATACAACACCAAGCGTAACAATATTCGAACCAGACGCCCTTCATTGTCGGCAGAACTTAATTCAAAATCGTGCGCAATCGTCGTACACAAACTCGATTCCCGATTGTTTGAGAAATCCTAGGCTAGTGACCATTATGCAGCTTTGAGAAAAAAAAGACACATACATGCACTGGCGGAAGTTACATGATTTTTCGTTGCAAGAAAGCAAGAGGTGCGCGAATGCGGAGAAGAAGAAAAAAATCTATTGCCTATTTATATTGCATAAATTACATTTAAATTAGATTTACGGAATCGCTGTACACACCGTGTCTTACGCATTACGGGGTATTCTAATGATTATATAACTTTTTCCAATTGAATGCTTCAACTCAGTTTAAAAACAACTCAACAGATTGGATCTGCGATGCAGTCGCAAACACAAATTAAAAATTGATGGAAAGGTTCATCAAATACAAAAAAAACAAGGCTTCATTACGACATCGCTAAAACGGCAAGTGAATTTCAGGATGATCCGATGTCACCATTTGTATAAGAGAGTCACGCTGAACACTCAACATATCGATGCAGCTTTTGTCGGTTTACATATCACGGAATATTTTTGACATCTCAAACACACAAATGGAGGTGCCCATGGCGCAGCGGTAGCGCAAGAAAACACCACACCGAAGATCGAATCCCGAGTCTGGCATCTCCCGGTATTACGAACGGCTATCCACCGATCTTATAATTTACCGTTTTTCGGTCACAGACATTTTCTACGGAGAGAGGCCTAGTCCCACTAGAGGATGTTGTGCCATATAAGGAAGAAACACACAAACATAAATATTTAAACTCTTGTGTTGTTTACTTTTTGCATTTCTAGTTAATTTAGGCAAAAACAGTTAACGTGTTCGTTAAAATTGTTAAAATAATAATAAGAAAACATTATTTGTATCGCACCCCGAGCCGGGCACACCTTTAGCTCGCTTGTAACGGAAGCAAGCGCTGTTGTGTTTCATTTACACAGACAGTACAACAAAAAATAAGGTAAAAACTTTCGTCGTTACGTTGAGTGTTAAACGTAGCACAGCGTAATGTTATCCTGCCGAAGCCGACCTTAAAACTATAGTATTTTGTTTTTCGTTATAATCACAGCGAGTTGCTGCGGAAATGGGAAAGTTTGTAGAAAAATAGAATTGAATCAATTTAAACTGGCGCATCCAAAAAGCAACCTCAAGCGCGCTAGTCACAGGACATTATAAAAGTAGCATTCTTTCCTTAGAAATTATTGGATAATATAGTACGGTTTGTCATTGAAAATCCTAATCCCTAGCATGTGCCTTCACCGCAGCCACCTCTGCTCGATGTGTGGAGCGCCACGTTGCGGTGATGGTCCCGGTTCACCTGGCGCGCGTGTGAGGTGGTACGGGACCGCAGCTCCATCAGCAGCGCGCCGAAACTCTCCGCAACTGCCTACGCCTGTGACGTGACCGGAGTCTGACAGTAGGGACACTCACGCTGGGTCGATGCGCACGAGTCGCACACGACGTAGTGGTTGCAGGGTACCAGCGTGACGGAGCGATTGTTCTCCTCGCACTTCATGCACTTGTTGGCCGTCGCTTGGTATAATACTTTCTCTACTTCCTCGATTTCCGCCCGCAGCGTGGCCTGTAAATGGAAAACGTACGTTTGGTTAAGCAAACCTTATTCTTCTCTAATAAATCATTTTCAAACTGATACGGTAATTTGGAACAAAGGATAACAAACCTTTCCGGTTCCAATGCGCAATGTAAAGCAAAAACAGTAGTGGTAGGTGCATAATCGCTTACCTGAATGGTTTTCAACTTCTGCAGCGACATGCCACGCAGATCGCTCGACCGGTAGTTGGTGGAACCGGATAGCGTTAGCTGTTCCACCTTTTCTTTCAACGCCTTCACGTGCGACAGCGCTTCGTCGCGCTGCTGCTCGGCAATCACCGTCTGAAAAAGCAAAAGTGGTACGATTCCGTAGATTAGAGAAATGATTGAGTAGAGATCAGTGTAACGGCACGCATTGTTTACAAACCAAACGAAACAACCAAAAGAAAATAAATTTATTTAAAGAACTGAACCAGTGAGGAACAAAATTAGAACGAAATTTTCCTTAACATTTCTGAAACGCTAATTCTATAAAGAGTTGCGCCTCGCTCAAAACATTAAATTGTTTAATAAATAAGAATTGCATTACAAAACGACCGCAGACAAATTATGTCAACCGTCGAACAAACCCAATTAACTATCACATAAATAAAAAGAGCCAGCGTTCAATAACTTAATAGTCGAATGGGAACCAAATTTAAACACAATGGAAATACACAAAAATGACACAAAAATGAAGTACAATTAATTTAAACAATAATCAGCAATAGATGCAAATGTGTTGCGTTATTTTTAGCTAATGATCACATGTAGTAACCATTATTACACCGGTTCGTTATAACGGAAAAGGTCCGATATGCATTACCTTGCGATTGCTCTCCTCCATCTGCGCCTTCCAGGCTTCGCAGGCGTTCGTCGCCTGCAGGACGTGCTCCTCCCAGTTGAGCATCTGCTGCTGCTGCGATTTGTTAATCTCTTCCCGCATGCGATTGATGCCGTCCGCTATCATCGGCGATATCGCGTACTGGTTTGGCGTCATCGACTTGACGGCGGCGACAGCCATCGATGCTTGGTGCTGCTGCAGCTGGTGCTGCAACTGTTGCGCCTGGTGCTGCTGCTGCGCCTGCTGCTGCTGCTGTTGTACTTGATGTTGCTGCTGTTGCTGCTGCTGTTGCTGCTGCTGTTGTTGCTGCTGCTGTTGCTGTTGCTGCTGCTGCTGTTGCTGCTGAGGCTGTTGCGACTGGTGGTGCTGACTGTCAGCGAACAGCAAATTAGTTGTGGTACTACTTAGCTCACTATTCAGTGGATTCAAATCAGGCATTCGTCTGCAAAGCAAAAGCCAGGTCGAGGTCGTAGTAGTGTGTGTATGTGTGTAGGGGGAGGCGGGGAGAGCGAGGAGTTGCCAAAAGGGGGAAGAAAACAGAACCGTGGGTGGCACTTACCTGATCTCCGGGCTGGCGGACAGGCCGTCGCCGAGCACGGGCGATATAATGTGCGGTTGGAAGAAGAGATTATCGGTGTGATTGTGGCCGTAGGAGTTGCTGCTCAGCTTCGGCGCCGAGCCGCTGCCGATGTGATGCGTGCCGAATGGGTCGTTCAGGCCGAACAAATTCGAGTGCGACGACGGGCTGAAGTTGTGACCTAGAGAGCTGCCAGGAATGTTAACCGGTGCGGACGTGCCCTGGAGAATGCCTGCAAACACCGAAAGCGAAACCGTGAATCATCTGTCCCCTTGGGGCTCCCAAACCCAAAGCCCCCACTTACCAGAGATGGAATTGCCCATCGGTGAACCGGGAATGTTGACCGGTGCCGAGCTGCTCGCCAGCAACCCGGACGAGGTCAGACCGGACATTGGATTTTCCAGCCCGTGCAGATTATCACGCCTGCCCAAATCGTCTGCCGAACGAAACAAAAACACGTTACGTTATAGCCACAACGCTTGCGACTGACAAAACCCGGTTGAAACTTACACATGGTATCTAGAGGTGAGCCTATATTACGTAGGTTAAACGTGAGACACATTCGCTTGCGCTGCTCGCGCTCCATCGGGTTGAGCGTGGGATCATTGTCGATAGCTACCATCTGGAGAAGGCAAAACCGGAACAATAGTTTGTTTATTACTTAAAAACAATTCTTCTCATGTCAACAAACTAATCGGGTAAAAAATAAGTCGTAAAATTAATGCTGTTCTTATTGTTGTGATAATCAAAAGTTGAGTACCCAGTTTGACAGAAAAAAAGGCAATAAAAATTAAACTTAAACCGTGAAATTAAAACTCAATTGCATTTAATTAAGTTTGTTTGACATTTTGAAAAATAATAAGCAACACATTTCACATTTAACCAGAGATTCTTTGCCTTAGAAACTTTCTTTATCATAAATATCAATATTCTGTAAGTTGTCTTATTTTGGCGTTTCGACGTTTTGACATTTCTCAAGCACAAATATGAAACAGTGAAGTGTTCGTCGTCCACGTCTTCGTGTTGTGAAAATGTGATTAGTGATCAGACGCACCTGTTTCGGAAGGTCCGAGTTGAAGTCAAGATTGGAGAGCAAAGAGCTCCCGCCACCACCGGCGCCACCGCCCGCTCCGCTGCCATTGCTGCCGCCATTCGGACCGCCGTTGCTGAGCAGGCCGAGCCCGCACAGTGGATTGCCACCGCCGCTGCCGTGCCCGTTGCCGAGCAGGTTGGCGTTCGCCTTCTGGTGCTGCAGCTGCGAGCCCGGCGCCTTGTTGTGCGAGCTGTGGTTCGAGCCGAGGCTGCTGGTGCTGGCCGATTCGCTGCTCTCGGCGCTGCCGTTCTGCAGCAGCTGGAAGTACGAAAGATTCTGCGCGGGTTAGGCTCGAGACTGTCCCCCGCGAGGAGGCGTGTGCGCGCGCTCCGGCTTCCCACTCCCAGCAACTCACCGCTAGCTCGTGGTTTTCCTTTTTGCTACCGACCACCCCGCTGCCGATCGGACCGCCGGTCGAGTTTCCGCCCGCTCCCAGCCCACCGAGCACGCCCGGCGGTGGTCCGACGACGCCCGAGCCGCCCACGCTGCCACCGGAAGTGCCGGCACCGCCCGCGCCCGCCCCACCGTTGCTTCCACCACCGTCGCCCGACGGAAGCACCGAGGACAGCATGTCGCTCAGCGCAAGCGAGTCTAGCTCGCGACTGATATCCTCCGGCAGATACGCTACGGAACGGGGGAGAAGAACACAGAAAGGTTTAATATTATTGGATGCTCTTTCTTTTCCGCATATCGAAACTCAATTTTATCGCTTTGCTTGACATCAACGCTAGTGAATTAAAATGTTCCCTTTCCTTCCTCCGCAAAACACGTTTAAAACCATAATAAAACTGAGCGGTTAAGATTGATCTTCCTGTTGGGTAAGTGCTCCTATAGTGGTGCTACTACCAATAGTGGAGGTAGTGGAATAAAATCCTTGCTCTACGAAGAAATAAATACCATGGCATTGTTTGTCCATGTTTGAAATGAACTTTGCTCTTTTACGGAGTGTTCTAAAGATAAACCTTGTCGCTCCGTAATATATTAAGGCTCGAAAATTCATATTTTCCAAACAGGTTGTACTAATATGCTGGATTCCTTAAGAACTTATCAGAAGTGCCATGATTTCCTTACGTATATAAATCATTACAAAAAGAATTGGTTTATGAGACCAATGCATTGGTCTATGACGTAGACAATGCATTGTTCTATAAGTAATTTAGCCTTTCTGTTTGAAATATGCTTCAAAAATAAATATTAGTCAAATATATCCAGTGTTTTCCAAGTTTTGCAAGTACTTCCACCACTATAGAAACACAATACCACCACGGAACCATACCACCATTCTAGGAACAACCGGTTGGGGAGAAATAAACGCTTTTTTCATGTATCTTTGATGATAAAAGGTGAATATAGATGTTTTTCTGAAGGAAAAAGGTGTTTCGATCATAATTGGTATGAATGCGTAAAATATTCTGTTATTAACACTTATAAATTGCACCATATTGTTAGTAGCATGACGAAGCGCGCCACTATTGATAAAGTTACCCTGTATGACTTTTGCAAACTTCTTCTCAACCTAAGAACGTTGTTTTGCGGATACAAGTATACATGGAATCAGTTTAAAAAGCCTATCCAAACACATTTGAATCAAACAAAACTGATTTCGCTCAACAACGTAATGGAGGAACCCTGTTTTGCTCCGTCGTCTTGTTTTGATCGCAATAAAATTCCTCACGATTAGCGCATTTAATCAGGCATCGACGTAATTGTTTTGAATCAACAAACGCAATCAACAAACAGTGAGAATACATCGATGCACGTATGCCGTAATAACTGTAAACTGAACGAAATCCGTCCAACGCTGTTACCAATGGAACGCTTGTAGTAAAAAGCGAGAGAATCGGAATTGTGACATATTTGCTTGGAGTAGCAAAAAAAGGAAGCGATGCAAATGTTAAAAACCTTACTCGTGTAAAAGCGCTCACGCTGTAAAGAGCGATTTTTATCTTCCCACACTTTTTGGTGGGTATTTCGTGATGGTGAATCGGTCGCATTTGGCCCAGATACTTACGCTCCACGTGTGCGAAGGCGCAGAACACCGAGCGCGGACAGTAGCCGGCCTGCTGGACGTCGTTGCACTTGGTCGACTTGTAGATTTCCGGGTGGAACTGTTGCTCGGTGCGCGTGTGGCAGTACTGGCAGTTTTCGCCGGCCTCACAGTTGGCCGGTTCGCCCCACTCCTCGCCGTGCTTGACGTTCGGGCATGGGGTGGAGCTGAAGTAGAAACGGGGAAAAAAAGCGTCAGCAAACTCGAACGAAGCCACGACGAAGTGTACGACGACTCTCCCCCCCGCTTACCGGTACTTGTACTTCCGCGGACTGCGCCGTTTGTCCTTGCTGTTGTGGAACTGCGGGCAGGCGTAACCCTGCCGGCAGAGGCGGGGCGGGCGCTTGCACGGTTCCGTCTTGTAGTGCGCCAGCACGTAGTTCGTGTCCTGCCACTTCGGGTCCTCGTTCATCAGGTTGCGCTCCTTGTCGAGCACGTTCGGTCCGTTCAGCCCCTCGCCCGTCACCTCCGCGTTCTGCAGCGCCTCCAGCTCCTTGATGTCGTACACCGGCGGCCGCTGGTCGTGGATGCCGTGCGCGAACGCGCAGTGATGCCCATTCTTCACGCAGTACCCGCGCGTATCCGTGTCGTGCACGCACATGCACGTCTTGTAGTAGCGCAGATGGTACCGCCGCTCCGTGTCACCAGCGGTGCGGTGCAGGAAGGGGCAGCTGGAAAAAAGGAAAAAAAAAAAGCGTGTGAAGCTTAGAACCATCATCTGCTAGGGAAACCTGCTTTAAAAAGGAAAATCGGTCGTCCACTCGATATTCTTGTTCTCCAATCTAACCTTTCAGTTACGTTTCACAACAACCTGAACCTG
Source organism: Anopheles sinensis (assembly GCA_000441895.2). Taxonomy (NCBI): domain Eukaryota; kingdom Metazoa; phylum Arthropoda; class Insecta; order Diptera; family Culicidae; genus Anopheles; species Anopheles sinensis. The sequence continues at coordinate 1,045,971 of KE525157.1, read as the reverse complement.
AAAGCAAAACGTGCCCCAAACGTTCCGGAAAACCCGAACAATATCGTCAACGGTCAAGGGAGTTCTTTTTCTCTACTCAAACTTCGCCAGCACTCCATTCATATTGCTGGTCCTTCATTTTTCTCACGTGCCACGTGTCGGAAACTTATTCCGTTGGCGGGCGGCAGGGGTTGATTGTTGATTCTTTTCTCCACCGTTTGATTGCTGGGATGAAGCACGTGCCGGTGTTGTTGGTGGTTGGAGAGATGACCTTTTTTGAATGATGCCGTCGTTGCAGGAGAGTTGCATTTTTTTGATTGTTAACAACTTAGGTGGGTGATGCACTTTTCTCGGAAACTTTTTTTTTTGTTTGTGGACGGGCACGTTTTGCGGGCTTCGAATGCCTTTGCTGACGTTCAGTGACGTACGGAGAACAAGTTAATAACAAATTTCTGCTCTACCAAAGGTTATTCACTGGTCGTGGAGGAAGGTCACAAAGTGCAGAGAAATAGTTTTCAAGAGCGCTTTTTCGAAAAGGGACGATTCGTAAAACTGCTGTAATATAATTTCAAGTGAAAGGAATGTTCTCAACGGAAATCAATAATTTCATTGGCTCCCCCGATGCGAACCATATGCTTGCAACTGCATCGTCATGCTGCTGGCCGTTTCGTTGATGCTGCGTTACAAATTAATAACGTACCCCCACCACCGCAACATCACCCACAATTGCAGGCAACGGACGAATGGAATCTCAAATGCAGACGCCACACACAGCTGAAATGCATTACAGTCCACCAGCCTTTGGTGTAGCTTGATGCGAGAATACTTTGCTTTCGTTTTTCAAGCCATTCAAGTGGCGCTGCAGCACATTCGGACGGTCGTTGGACGGAAATCGCGAACCGAACGAGTTGATAGATTTAAACCGATCTCCAGTCACGAGAGGCTTTAAAATTGAATACGCAAGAAATCATTCCTCGTTTAATGTAGGAAAAAATGCAAACAGTAGCCAGCCAGAATTCAACTGTGAAACTCCAAATGTGGAACAAATGTATGCCAAACATCAAACAGTCATCTGTTCAACAATGTCAGCGTGTCCGGTAGAGAAAACATTTACTTCCAAACATATGTTTGCTCGGTATTATTCTGTCAAGATGTAGAACCGCCAGCAAATACCCAGCCTTGGATCAGGTTTTGCACAATCGCATCCGAATTTCCACTGCTTCAATGTCCACCACGAATGTGCAAACACGCCACACGATCGCTGATAATTTTATTCTGATCGTCTGTGACGACGTATTGTCATAAAACTTGACCTTTCGAGCACAGCAGTAATCTCATTCGGCAACTGGTTGGCATTCGGTATTTTAATCGTTTTGATTTAACGGCTTTTTTTCTGTTTCTTTCAACGATGATAAGTGAAAGTCACAAAAAGACCATCACTGGAGCTGGGTTGATTAAAGTTTGTGCCCTTCTACTTTTCAATACAAAATATTCCATTCATTCGTTAGTTTGCGATTTTTCTTACATTTTATGCAAACGTTCATTTTATTTTCCATTCTGCAACATTGATGAAATAATCAATCAACGTATCAATGAATGTGGAACCACGGATTAAAACGGGTTAGAAAAGAAGAAAAAGCTGCAAACATTTCGTTTGATTTTACCATTTGGCGTGGAGCAACAACAACAAGCTGAGCTCTGGGAAAACAAGTTACAAAAACACCTACTTCAAACGTCGGTCACGCTTTGTCATGTAAGACCGTCTGTACAAAGTGTAAACAGATGTGCATTCAACTGCATATGCTTCGTCTGCTCCTATTTGCAGATTTTAAAACCTATCAATAGCGCAACGATGACGTTATTCGTCGAAACACTTCACCACATCTGTTTTGAAGTGTACGAAAAATCGAGTTAAAGTTTGAATCCAATTGTTTTTCCAATGTTTCGTTCGACGATCGACCGATCTCGAGGGGTTGCATTTTTGTTTTGTGTAGTTTTATGGTCTGTGGTCAAGATTCTGGCCCCACCACAGCGGCTCCCCCCCTCCGAATGAATGAATGTCGTAAAAGTTTAAAAGGGCAGTAAACAAAAGCGTTAAGCGCGGGGCATTTTCCCGTTTTTTTTTTTTTTTGTTAAAGGCCATTGTGATGCGTTCCCGATTTTGGCGTTTTATTTGTCTTCTTTTTGGGGTCGGAAAGCCGAAATGTACGCAACACCTTGCCCAAGATCTTCCGAAACTCCTTCCCTCTCACACACACAGCATCTCAAGATTAAGAAAGGGCGAGCGAGAGAGAGGGAGAGAGTGTGGAAAAAAGGGAAATAGAGAGAGAGGGAGGGAGAAAAATTGCAATCATTTTGCCACACGAACACGCGCAAGCGCACCTCGCGCGTTCCAAGCAATTTACTTTGTTTCACCTTTGTTCCGAGCATACACGCACACAAACACGCCAACATATTATGCTGTTATGATACATATTTATATATTAGATCTTTTAAATATGTTTATACATGTAGGATGCACATGGGGGGCACGAACACAGCCGCACGCGTGTGTGCAGATGCACTTCGTGGTGGATGCATCGCAAAAAAAACGGACCAAAACAAAAGAAACTCTAGCAGTACACGAGAATAAATAAACCAAGATGGCGCAAACGGACGCGAGGCCCTCACCAACACATACGTGCGAGTGGGTAATCCCCTCCGATATGTGAGGAGGGCAACATCGTCATCGTCATCGTCATCAGCATCGTCGTCATCGACATCCTAATCATCGTTCGCTTGTAGAGATCAACCAAAACAATGCACCGATCGTCCGGTCGGAATGGAAAAGGGGGGGGAAGCAAAGGGGGTAAACAATGTACAATTGTGCAAGAGGAAACTGTGCGACTGCTATATGGAGGTGCATTTGCACCAGGATGAGTCCGCCCCGATATAGAATGGCGACGTTTGTTATCAAAATAAAAACATCCCGTTTTCGCCATTTCCGCTCGCGAACGCGTGCGTGTCTGTGTGTGTACAACTGCACGCAAGAAGGTGAACGTACACACTTCCATAATGTAGCATTTTTTTTTTTTGAGTTCAACAGAAGTGCGTGGAAAAGGGAGAAGGGTTCGAGGGGGGAAAGCATAAGCAAGCTTGCGCCGCAGCGTTGCAGCAAAAGAACAAAGCAACAATGCCCCAATGTAAGGGGCTCGACCACGGGGGAGGGGGTGTGGGGGAGGGCTTGCAATACGCACAATACGGAGTTAGTGAGGAAAACTATGGATTTTCAGCAGTTTCGGCTGAAGAACGCTGACAGTTTTCAACGCTGGAAAAACAATGTTGGCCCCCGAAATGCTGGTTTTTGCCGAAACGCTTTCGCTCGCTTTGTTTTGTTTTGTTTTCGAGCACACAATTTTGGAATGACGTTTTAGCAAATCGCTCGGTGCTGGGGCAGGGCAGGGGAGGGATTGATGTGCGGTACGGTATGGACCCAGCTAAAGGTCACGTAGGGACACAAACACACATACGCGGACGTACACGCACACACCGCGGGAGGGGAGGGATATGTTTTTCTTGCATTTTACGACGCAACCAAACGGATGCTGGAGAGTGGCCAGGTGATGGTTGGGGAGGAAGAGATGGGACATGCCTCCGCTCTTCCTCCTTGCCCTCGGGGAACCCTACGAAGGTCGGAGGGTACACCTTTGGCCAGGAAGGTTGTGACGACGACGACGACGCACTTGTCTTGGCTTGGCCAGGGTTTTGCCAGGTCTTAGGGCATTACTTACTCGTCCCCGTCCGGGCATATTCCGGTCGTTTCGTCGTACTTCGGGCAGTAGTTGTCGGCACTGTAGTTGAACGAACCGTCCCGCCTGCGTACGGGTCGGCGCCGACGTTGGTTCATGAAGTGCCAGTTGAAGCACACGAACGGCCGATGTTGATTGCATTTGTGCTGCAGGAACGAGGGGCACTGTTCGACGCGGAACTCCTTCAGATAGCTGCACCAGCAGGCCGGAACACCGGAGCCAGAAAGACAGAAACACACACACACAAACACAAGAGAGCCAATTTTCAGTAAAGGATGCGCGAACCACAAGGAGATGGCGTGATAGGGGAGGGAGGGAGGGAGGTGGGAGTACAGGTGACAACCCGCAGGTACGCCATTTGGCTTGCCCACCAACTCCCACCCCACCACCCTCAGGGGGAGGCAAAAGGAAGGAAGAAGACGCCACACTAACTACTCACGTATAATGGTTCGGTTTTTCCGTTTGCGTTGTAAACAATGATTTTGTTGGGTCCGCAGACGCCATTTTTTTATGGTTTGTTTATCTAGCTTCACTGCGTGCGATCGGCCGACGGTTCGCTCCCCCCCTTTTACTGGAGCATAGTTAACACCGGGGGGTGGGTGAGGTTGGGAAAACAATTGCGTTTTTACTTTTTTATTAACACTACACGTCGTCCACGGTCCGACCCGAGATACCTCGCTACGTATGTATATTCGCTAACAACTGCCAGCTCTTTGTGAATCGAGCGTTTGCCTAGAGGCGCTTGTGACGCTTCATTCGTGAACCATCGCGCACTGCGTCGCTCACCGCACTGGAGTGAGCGTCAACTGGTTTGGCAGGTCGGAATGGTCGAAAATGGCAGCTCTGGAGTCGCGCACCGCCTCCCTGGAGAACTGTGGCAGTGGGACAATGGGCCATGCTGCGGCCAGAAACAGACCTGTCAAACAGTTGCTTCTGCAAGTTCACTTTAGCGTACATATTTGTGCAATATGATACTGATTTGATAACTACGAGTCAGCTTGAAAGACCGAAATAAAAACAAGCAACATACAACAAGTTGTGGAAAGCTACTGAAACGATTCGATGCCATCTGTCAAATTGTCAAAAAGAAACTGGCAGAACTGCAGCAGATCAATTGTACAAGAAACGGTTGAAAAGTAGAGCCTTTGTGTTTTTGTTTTCTTCCGCACAGTCCTGTGATTTGAATTTGCAACTTACAGTTTGCATGGACTCTTTTTTAAAACCTAAATTAAATGTTGTTTTAGGGCTCGTTGTACTCAAGAGATGTTCCTCTTCCAGCTAGAAACCTAAAATATCCACCATTCAAGAGCTTTAATATTCCATACTCGACGTAGTTGAGCAATGTTGTGTGAAGCAACAGTTTTGCTTCGGCCTCTCTCTAGCATCGATCATTCAACATCGTACATAAAAAGATTGACATCTAAAAACATATGGCTTTCATAGTCCGTCCCATAGGACGAAGCCCCTCTTTAGGAGTCTCGTACAGAGTCGGTACGCCTCTGATTACGTACAAGGGAACCCAGGGTTCGAATTAACGTAGGAGGATATAACCCGACTCACAGAACAAAAGAAGAAGCATCGATCATTCAACATCTTGCAGAAAAGATTGACATTTAAAAACTCTTATCAACTACCATGGATAGCTTGAAAAAACAACGCGTTGTTGTGGTGGCAGAATATTTAATAGTAGGAATTTTTAAAACTGGGGCGGTTTTTTGACAATTTCAAATAAGTGAAAGATACCATTGTTGGTGGATCAACTGTTGGTAGATCAACTGTGGCATTCTATCCACTGGGAGCCCGTTCTCTGACGTCACATTTTATGAATTGAAAAATGAGTGTTTGACACTTTTTAAGTAAGAAACCGAACAATTAAGATTACTATAAGATGAGACTACCTAAATTTAATGGTAAAAAAGTAAATGAGGCCCCTGCCTCCGTTTTCCAGGTTCTGGCTACACCTCTTGTGTGACATTATACTGGAATGTATTCAGCATTTCAGCTTCTACAGACAGAGGGGCCACATTTTTCCGTACACTTCGAAAGAATTCAAAAGTTTATAAATAATCTTTTACCGTTGTAAGTTGCAAACCGTATGCATGAGCAATTCTAGGGAAATTATGGCCCTTCATCGATGTACAGATTGTCTCAGCAAAGGCAACCTGTATGCTGTTTCGAAGCCGCGAAGTGCCGCATGCGAAAAACAGCGTATTGTGACAGTGAACGTGAACACAATTCCATAACAAAGATATTTTCACTTGTTTACTATTCGTTCCACCATTCATTCATCCGTTTTGGGAAGCTCCGTGTGCTCGGTGACAGTGTGCCTATTGGTCTTGCCACCGACTAGACCGAATATTCCGGTGTTTTGGTGGCGTTTTTTCCGGATATATTGGTCCTTCTGCAAGCCCAGGTGATTTTCCAGGGGGTCCAGTTACAGACTCCTAGTACAGATTAATTCTCTCGGTTACCAGAACGCCCCAATCTCACTACATCCGTCTCATCTCGTTTTAGCTGGGTACGTTCCGTTAGTCAGCGAGGGGGTTGTTATCAGCTAGCGCTATAATCGTCGTTAGCAGCCAGCAATCAATGTAGTGTTCCCGTCCACCTGTTATAGTAGTGCTGGAATTGGTACGTGCTGATAAAAGCCCACCGAGACGTGTGCGTTGTGGAGCGATTAGCGTCGAATCTGTTGGACAGGAACGGGAACTTTTACACCAATGAACGATAGTGAGTGTAAGCATCCGATGTGCCGGAGATACGTCGCACGTCGGGGGGTAGTTTTTATTTCGTCAAATAACCGTACACATTATTCCCCGAAGGCATCAAATACGAAATGGATATGAAGATGGAGCCTTCGAGTCCACCGGAAAAGGATCGCAGTATGCATTCGCGTTGCTCCAGCGCCGGCAGCATTCACACGCCGACCTCGTCCGCGCATAACACAGGCATGTATACTATCGCCCCCATCGCTTTGGGTGGGGGATGATGTTGCGAACATTTAAGGTAAACAATTGCTGTTCCCCCACGCAGAGGACGAGGAGGACTCTGGGGACAACAAGAGCAGCACGATGAGCTACAAGGAGCGTCGTCGGGAGGCGCACACCCAGGCCGAGCAGAAGCGCCGGGATGCGATAAAGAAGGGGTACGACTCGCTGCAGGAGCTGGTGCCGACTTGCCAGCAGACGGACGCGTCCGGCTACAAGCTGAGCAAGGCGTCCGTGCTGCAGAAATCGATCGACTACATCGGCTACCTGTTGCAGAATAAAAAAAAGCTAGAGGAGGAGCGCGCCTCGCTGCAAAAGGAAGTGATGGCGCTGCGGATCATACAGAAGAACTACGAAAACATGCTGCAGCACCAGCAAACGTCGCCCGGCCGGACGGAAGCCCGGCTCAGCGACGACATCAAGTTCCAGGTGTTCAAAGCTATCATGGACGAAATGTTCCTCACGTTCGAGCAGCTGCCAATGAACGACTTTGCCGAGCTGACCTCCGGCGTTATACCGTGGCTGGAGGAGCACTGCAAGCCGCACCTGCTGCGGGAGGTGGTCAACCGGATGCTTACGAACATCACCGCCAACTATGCCACCGAATGTGCCCAGGATATGCCCACGAGCCGGGACATGAATTCCATATAGAGTTAAATGTTAAATCGTAAGGGAAGCGTCGTTGAGAAAGACGAGTGCAATGTTTGAAGTTAGTTTCAGTTTTTCCAGCTACAGATCACTTCATTTTATTTTGTTACATACTCTTTTTCGTACTGTTATAATATTTTGTTGCATATAATGAAACAAGCAGGTGAGGATGGTTTTAAAAGTGGTTCTCATATAAAATGCTTATTACTTTGCTCATTTCGTTTATGTTTCCACTCCTACTTGCCATCCTTCACCACGTTGAATATTGTTGACGAGGTAAATAAATTAACAACATGGTCTACAAACCAGTGAAATGTGCGTTGTAGTAAAGACACGTTGTCGTCTTAAGCTGGCTGTTGGATTCAGTTTGAAAAGTAAGTGATATAGCTTAACGTGACTTTTACAAATAACGTTGAAGAATGGATGGTTGGTTGTTCCTTTTTTAATTAAACATCGTTGCTTAATGCCTGATGAATCGACTAATAACCTGGATTTAACTCCAACACTGTGCAACTGAACCTTAAATAAAACCATCTAAATTTCCCAACGCAATCAAATCAGAACAATAAGACCCGGCATAATTTAAGCAAAACGTGGAAAATAGGTCAACATATTTTTTCATTTAAAGATGTAGAATCTTCACACACATTAACTTGTTGAATGTTATTAGCGTGTAGATGTAAAGCTAGTTAAGTTTAAGTGCATTTTAAACGAAACTTGTGTAATTTAGCGTATTTCGTATTTAATTATCCTACATGATTGTTGCAATTTTATAATGGTATGTATGAAAAGTGCTACAATAAAAGGGAACAGAATGTCTAGGGCTTTTATATGCTATCTAGTTAAATGTTAGAATGGCAGTCCAAAGATGTTGAGAAGACTATAACAGTTTAAAATACAAAACGGTTCACTAAACGAGGACACAATCTCTACTTTCTATGTGGTTCATTTTTATTACAATTCATTCGTTGGTTTTAACTATTAAACAGTTGTAAGGAAAAAAGTTTAACAACGCCGCATAAGATTTGTTTTTACTTCGACTCGAATCTAGGGTAAATATCGTAACAACTTATTCTGAAGGGAGTGTTGTTTGCTGACTTGTTCTCTCAATGCAAACAAGACCCACATTTTCCAATGTTATATCCGTGTTCACGTAATGCTTCAAGTGTGCGTCGTATCCGTTTTCCTTCATGAATTCGATTCGTGCGATATCTAAAATACGCTTGCATTTTCTACCGATTTCTTCGCGCTGCAATCTGGTCAGACCACAGCGATCTTCTTTAGCGTCCGCTTCGGACGTTTCCGTTTCGGCCTTCCGTTCACGGCTCCGCCCCGTGCCGCATACGGCCCAGCTTACCATGCGCACAATGCACTCAAACTCGCCGGGACCGATTCCGTTGGCCAACAGGAACCGTTTCCCCACGAAGCTTTTCCACTCGCACCGGTGATGACAGCAGAGCGCAAACAGACAGCCTTTCGCGCTGGTCGAAGTTTTTACGTTTTTCCGGTAGTTTATGAGACACCGAAGCGCTAGATCCGTTGCGCTGCCACAGAGATGTTTGCCGATGCCGACCAACTGCTTGGTCGTGTCCGGTAGATCCAGCTGCTCCAGCACTAGATCCGCAATGTCTGCCCGCACCCGCTGCACGATGTCGCGGTCTTCGATTTTGTTGTCCTTCTTGTGGCGGTGCGAGGCACGATCGATCAGCAACACCTTGCAGCTGCTCAGCTGCTGCTCGACTATTCGCGCCAGCCAGTACGAAACCTGACCCTTACCGGCACCGAATTCCACAAATACGGTACCATTTTGCAGGAAATCGAAGTGCTCCATCAGGCCGAGCAAGGCGGACGACTGCGTAAGGTGCTTTAAGGTATGCGGCCCGTAATGGTCCGTGGCGAGCTCCTGCTCCAAAATGGGATGGCGTGGGGAGAGTTCCTCTATGCTGCCAACACTGGCGCTGTAGATTGAGTTCACTTTCGCTACAAGTACCGTCAGCTGGCTTGCCGGTATGTCGGTTAATTTTTTCTGCAGCGCTGAATCGACCGGGTGTTGCTGCTCTTCGCCATCGGAACCACCGTTGATGCCGGTGTCAATGTACGGCAACTTTTCAGCCGCCGGTCTGGCGTTACAAATCTTCAAATGTTTCTCCAGTTTCGCGACCGAAACGGTATGCTTCGGGTCCAACGGACACGGTATTCGGTCACCGCTGCTGGCATTATCCGCTTCCGAGGGAGCTTGAACAGGTTCATGCTCACCACAGTATTCCTTTCCGTGGCCGACGGTCATTTTGCAGAGCCGCTTTTTCCGCAGTACGAAAAATTTACACCTTACCGGTGCGTCATCCGTGGTCAGCTTTAACTTTTTACATCCCAGAGCCTCTTCCTCCGTTGCTGCCTTCTTTCCTAGCTTTTCTGTACTTTCCATGTTTTCTGTAAATCTGGCTCGACCCTCTGATAGGGCTGGTATCAGTATCAGTAATTTTTACCGGATCCGTTGCCTTCGTTGAATGTGAATTGCCTCAACTTAGCCACTCGGCTAACTGCTCCCGAGATTTAGCCTTTTCCAGGACGACAAACCCTCTGTGGACGATTGAAACACTATTTGCTTTATTTGTTACATTTTGGAAAAACTATTTTACCTAAACCTGTTGGCCAACAGCTACCACATTGTTGTTTACACGTGCCGAAACCGATTTGACAAAAGGCAACGCAACAAAATATTCGCTCCACAATATTTTGACAATCGATTGTTGTTGTTTTGTACCGGTCGTTGTTGTTTGTCGTCATTTGTGGTTACAAGAGAATATGGTCTGGTTATAATTATTAAATTATTTAACAACAAATTGGGTAAAGTGTCTTTCTTTTTCTAAAACGTAACGGTTGATCCGTTATTGTTGATAACTCTACGGAGGTTCTACGATAAAACCGCACAAGCGCCCCGAAAATGAAGACAGTGAAAATCTTGTGGCATAGTTGATCAAAAGTGGCATAGTTTATCAAATAAATATGAAACAAATATGTACCACACTTCAACAGAAAACTTGGAAGCGTAGAACCGGTGCTGAAAAAAACTTCTTAGCGAACAACAATTCCAATATTGTGAGTTTTCGGGTGTTTTTCGCATTATTTGTTTCTTTGCATGTAATCCGTTATTATTTATTTTATAGTAAAACACTACCTAAGTTCTTTCACTCTTTACAGAGAAACGTTGTACGGCATATACGGAGATATCTGCAAAAACACTTCTAACTATCTGCTTACGAAAGTATCCAAAGCTTAAACTATCCAAATGCAATGGGAAAATAGTACGATCGCGGTAGGTGAAACAAAATGTATGAAATGCAGTTTGACGACATTTTAAGGTAAGTGAAAAGCATGGGTTTAAAGTAATACAATCAGCATTTGGCTGGTTTGGTTGCCTTCTCCATAAATCGAATTCGGTGTCGGTTGATTGTTGATGTTGGATTTATTTCAGCCGGGAAGAATCGCGCGCGATTAAAGCCTAGGCGTTTGCAACGTTCGCAATGATCTTGCGATAGATTCGGATGCCTTCCAGGTACGTGTCGGCCTTAAGGAACTCGTCGTGATCGTGCAGCAGCACCGGCGTGTTGTTCATCGGCGAAAAGCCGATCGCGGGTATGCCGATGCCGCGAATGTAGCGGCTGTCGGTGCCGCCCGGGAAGATCTGCGGCTTCACCTTGAGGCCCAGCTCGTCCAGCGCGTCCTTGAACGCCACCCAGTAGATGTTGGAGCTGTCGAGCTTGGTCGGCTTCACGTACGGACACTTCTGGTCGTACTCCAGTTCGATGCCGCCGCCCGCCTCGCGGCACCAGTCGAGCAGCTGGTTCTCGAACTCCAGGTGGTTCACGTCCACCGCCAGCCGCATGTCAAAGCAGACCGTCAGCTCCGGCGGGACGACGTTTTCCTGCACGCCACCCTGAGAACGGTAAAAGGCCGAAAGGGTTAACTTTTGGTGCACAAAAAGCGTCCCGCAATGGGAAATGCCACAACCAATTTACCTTCATTATCGTAATGTTAACCGTCGTTACGTCGCCGATGGTGAATTCAGGATTGTTTTCCAACCGTTGCACTTCGTTCTCGCGGAAACGCATCAGCTTGTCGATGATGTAGTGTGCCTTTTGGCCAGCGGTGCCTTTGAGCAGCAGTGAACCGTGTCCCGGCGTTCCAGAGAAGTTGAAATACACGTCTAACGGAAACGGAAAAAAACGTCGAGCAGTGTCAGCTTGTTACGACTCAGCTTTGCCCCAATTTGCATACTCACGCCAAACGCTACGCTCGCCGTAGAACAGCGGATACACTTCACCCTCGCCAGCGATACCCTCGTCGATCGAGAAGCCAGCATTCAGCTCGCGGAACGACTCCTTGTGCACCCACTCCATCATGCCGAGCTTACCGCCGATCTCCTCGTCCGGCACGAACGTCGCGTGGATGGTGCGCTTCAGGCGCACGCCGTCCCGCCGTAACGCCCGGATGGCGGCGAGAAACTGCATACCGACGCACTTCATGTCCTGGGCGCCCCGCGCATAGATCCGTCCCTGGTGGTCCATTTCCGCCGCGAACGGTGGATGCTGCCAGCGCTCCTCGTACACAGGCACCACGTCCATGTGCGAGTTGAGGATGATCGATTTCTGCTCCGGCTCCGTACCTTCCCAGCTGATGACGACGATCGGCTTGCCGGGGTTCACCTCGATCACGCGCACCGGCAGATCGAGCGACGCTGCCTGTCGCTTCAGGAAGGCCACGCACTCATCTGTAAAAAAGAATCAATTTGAATTGAGTTCAAATGCACCAGCGAAGAGAGAAAATAGAGTGTGAATAAGGTGAAAATAAAACTAACATGTGGCCGTTTAATTCCACATGCTAGATCATCATTTAAATAAGAATAAATAAATCAAAATCACGGATGACGAATTTTAAAAACTGGTTTTCAAACCGGTCTTGGCGAAAGGTCGTGGCTGCTTTCACTTACCGTAGTTTACATTCGGATGCACCGTCGGAATGCGCAGATATTCACGAAATATTTGAATCTCCTCGTTGCTCTCCCACTCCTGGAACTTTTTGCTGCACTCGGCGTCGGCCTCACACATGGTTGGTAGAATGTAGCGCCGCGGTTTCAAAATTGATTGCTGTCCGTCAGAGGGTTGACAGGAAAGGTTGCACCGAGCACGAGCACCGGCTTTGATTTGTATATGCAGCGAACGACACACCGAAGGCACTTTCCTATGTTTTTCACAATCGAATAAACGGGAACGTTAATCCCGTACCGTCGCGTCTCGACACCAACAAGCGACTGTTCGCGGTGCCGGACAAAGTGGCCCGTTTTTATTAACCGTTTCGATCTGGATCTTTCTGTCTGTACGAGCTGGTTGTTATCTCATCGCGGGCAGATATGCAGCCACTCTGTTTTCCCTCTCTTTGGTTTTTTTCCTCATTTTAATTTAATACGACAGCAAGTGGGTTGTTGGTCGTGTGGGATTGCTTATCTCCTCTTGCATGTATCGCTCAACACTGTTGTCACCACAGCTGTTCATGTACAACTAAGAATAATTTGTTTAACATGTACCATAAAATAATTCTATTTTCAAAATTAATTTCAACCAACGTTGGACTACTATAAATGTTTAATGGTTGAATTTTGATTTATTTGTGATTTATCTAATCGGAAATGTTAAAAAATTCCAAATTTTTGATTTACATTCAAGAGAAAATGTCCAATAGTTTACCGAAGAGCATCATTTCTTCTATTCGTTAACAAATACGTTGAATTCTTGTATGTCGCAAAGAGAAGCAGACTCTCATTCTTCTGGCAATCACCTGTTCATATATTGTGTAAATTAGCGTTAAGTAAGCAAGTTAGGCGGTCCTAAAAGGTTTCTGGCTGAAATCGTACTCCCAATACTCTTGGTGATGTTTTAAAAAGCATTTCAATAGGTGGAATGCCCTACAGATAGGAGGCTTGTCACAACCGAGTGCGTTTAGTGTTGCAACCTGCACGGCGCAGGTTAAGTCGCGGCTTGAGATCGGTTCGACAATTTGCTCATGCGCAAGGCGATGACGGGATGCACATCGGCAGAACGACAGAGAGCGGAAGCTGCCGGCGATGTACCTACATTCTGCCCAGTTTGCTGGTCCCGTGTGCACTGTTCCCTGTCCAATCTCTGTTATCTGTCGCTGAACATTTGCCTGTGGATCAACGCTGATATCTCGCGAGGCAAACGCTACTCAGCAGAAATTTGGTTTAAAACCTCCGTTGCATCGTGGTGGAGGAGCTTCCGCTTAAACTCGCTGTCCAAGAAACGGGGAACAGACATTTCGGCCCTTTACCGGATCAGAATTATCTTTAGGCGGATTGTCCTACAGCTGGCCTTTCTGGTGTTCCCGCTCACACCGTCATGTCTACATTGTCTCTTCCAAACTCATACGATCCCATACTCGTATAGCTTATCACCGAGATGTTGGCGGTGTTTGTTTTTAGCATTATTTATTAGATTATCCGATAGAGGGTACGGTTGGCGGTGATGTACCGTTTGTACCATTCTATGGTCGTGTTGGAGGATGAACCATCATTAAACCGCTCGTACCTTCCGGTCCCTCGTTCCACAGCTGTACACATTTATCTTGTTAAGAATTACGGCCGGGATAAATGCACCACCCTGAATTTACATGTTTGATGTCAGGGGTCGAGGGTTCCAGAAGGAGCGTTTCGGCTTTGTCATGCCCTTTGGTCGCGGTAGAGGCGTGAGAACGACACTGTGCTCTGATATGTGGGAGTGCTTATCAGCATCTTAACCAAAGACCCATCGGGAAAAGGATGCTGTGGACTAAAACGACGGCGCATCGAGCATGGCATGAAGAAAGAGAACGAAACAAAGTGGTAAACTTATCGCAGAAAAACCGCAAAATTGCAATGGAAACTATGATACATACTTGCCGTGTGAACCCAATGTGAGGGGGAAAAAAACAAAACAACGACCGGCACCAGATAAATATTTTAATGTGTATATCGAGAAAACCTTTATTCTTATCGTAAATTGATCATTCTTTTAATGCTTAGTGTTTTTGCTTAAGATTAGTTTTCCCCCCTTATTTCGTCTATGCGTTACTGTGTTATTGCGCGTTATTGAAGTATTTTCTTTTGTATTTTTTTTTTTTGTTGTGGTTGTGGTTTCAAAGCCATTCTTTTTCCAATCGTTTTTTCCATAATCATTTGACGCCTATGCTACATTAAACATTCTTCCCCCCGCCCACACGCCCCCTGATAGCTCCGTGTTTTGCGTGAGTTTATGACGCGGAAACCAAAACCGAAACAGCTTTGACTGTAAAATCTCTTTTTATAACTTAAAAACGAAAAATTATAACTAAAAACAAACAGGAATCTGGTTGCTCACTACTACGGATGGTAAATGGATATTTGGGCCCGGTTACCTAAGCAGATAGCATCGAGCCAATTATAAGTATGTTAGTTTAAGCTGCATTCGTTGTGAGTGCATCTTCGAGTGTACCAGATATACCCCGCTCAAGTACGGATTGGTTTTCTTTTTGTTTTTGCCGAATTTTTGAGTAACATTTACGTCAAATGAGCCGCCGACGAGCGTTTTGCCAGGATCAAAATTTGGCATTAATCTCACGACAAAAAAAGCTTCGCTTTTACAACTTTACACGCAGGCAGCGTTTCATTATCTTAAAATGTGAGTGGTCAACCGCGTATCGAGTGTGGTATATCTGGCACATGGTTAATGTGATCTGTAAAACGTTTACAAAGCAGCAACAAACTGCAAAAGCGTCGATGCTGTACAGCAGAAAAAATGTGCTATGGTAAAGCAGTAGACTAGATATAGTTACACGTTACGTAGGAATTAAAATAAAATATAAATAACTCCGGGAAATTGAAGACGGGCGGTTACATTTCACGCAGAAAATTAAAATAAAATATATAAATAACTCATGAATCTACAAGTAAACTAGAACCGGGGTATGGACACATTTCCGAGAAATTGTGATCATTTTGAACCGTTTACTCTGTAGCAGGACAGTTTTGTTTTTGCGAACCGAAAGTGCGCACTGCTCATCTCGAACGGACTCGAGAATAAGTTTGTAAGCAAAATGGGGGAGTTTTGAGCCCTTACAATAAGTTGCTCGGAAAAATTCTCTACAGTATAGTCTTACAGTACGATGAACGACCGTAAGGGCTCATTAAAACGCTATAGTTTCCCCCTACGGTTCACTCGTGTTGGTTTCAATTGATTCTTAATGTTTTATAAACTTAAAGGCCATAGAAAATAAAAGCAATTTTTCAATCATGATGGTTAAACGAATAGTTTCCCGACACTGTTTCTTAACGCACTAGCATCGCATTGACCGATTTTTGGATTGAACAAACCTAAATGTTGCAGCGGTCAATGCCAAAATGAACATTATATAAATTGTCTTTGTGAGACTGATTTTAAGCTTAACTAAAGGTGGAAAATGTACAATTTTTATTTAAAATTTAAAAAGCGTATACGTAAATTATACAATCGATAAATCTCATGAACAAAATAAAGTGCTCTATAAAAACATTTGTCGCAAGGTGCCGCTAAGTTTCACCCGTAAGTCACTCGAACTGATGAATCATTGCCCTTAAGGTGACAATAGGAGAGAAAATAACTTCGTGTTTGCGATAGAACCAAAAAGAGGTGCCTTAGAGGCAAAACGTAGCGGCCACGGTAGTAGTAGATGTGAGTTAATGTTGTGTTAGTGCAAATCGCCTGCAAAAACCAGTCTGTTTGGGGGGAGGGAGGAAAGTGTCTCCTCCGTCGTCCCCTTTCCATGCCGCATTTGGGGATGGCAGATCAGATACTTACCCTCTCGCTGAGGGGTAGGCAGAGCAGAGGGATGGAGGGCGCTTTACACGCGCAGAATCTCGCAGGCCGTCTTGTAGCAGATGGCGATCCAGTCCGGCTGGGTGGCGCCCCACTGTATCTGGTTGACTTCGCCCTCGGCGGCGGTGTAGGCGAGGATCGGGTCCTCGATCGGCCGGGGCATCTGCTGGATGTCCCAGATGAGCGCCTGGTGATCGTCGCCGGCCGTGCAGATGTGGCAGGAGCTGTGCGGCGCCCAGGCGATCCCGTTCACGCACGCCCGATGGTTGCTGAGCCGGGCGACGGGCGTGCAGGGTACGCGCACGTCCAGTATGATCACCTCGCAGCTGTCCATCGCGACGGTGGCGAGGTAGTTCGGGTCCTGCTTGTTCCAGGCGAGCCGCAACAGGGGCGTGTGCGCCGGATCCTCGTAGATGATGGTCGAGTGCTCCAGGTGGCGCAGATCGAACATGCGCACGCTGCCATCCGCACCGACCGAGGCGAACATATCCCGTCCGCCACCGGCACGCGAGAACGCGATGTCGTACACCTCCTTGTCGTGCGCAATCAGCTGCGTTTTGACGTGGCCCGACACCAGATTGACCCGCCCGAGCGGCTGGCCCGTCTCCAGGCCCCAGATCGTGCACGTCGTGTCGATGGACGACGTACCGACCAGGTTCAGATCCACCTCGTTCCAGTCGAACGACGTCAGCGGGGCGCAGAAATCGCTGTTTTTATTGTTATTTAGTACGCACTCGAGCCGGGTATCGGGTTCACCGGCGCGCCACAGCCGCAGGTAGTCACCGCTCGTTGCCAGCAGGTCCGGAAAAACTCCCTTCGAGTCGGGAATCCACATAATCTTGGTCGTCGGATAAGGATGGTCGAAAGTGCTGCAGAAAAAAACATCGGGCAAAAGAAAAAAACATTAGTTCATAGGCTTAGGGAACATAACCATCAGACATGCTTGGGATACATTAAAAAACCCGTGAATCAGGTTATTATAATTTACAAATTCAAAATAAGAATGTGTCCTGATTTCATTATCTGAACAAGGGCTTATGTATGATTGCATTTAATCATATATTCTTGTTACCATCTTGTAAGCAAACGTAATTTCGTTACCTTTTCGCACTGAACTCGCTCGTCTCCTCATCGAGGCTGATGATCTGCACCTTGTTGTTGTACTCCTCGACGAAGCTGCCGAGGGCGAGCCGGAAGCGCTTGTCCGGCCGCACCGACCAGTTCATCGAGTACAGCGGCCATGGGGCGAGATATTTGTAGATTTCCTTCCGCTTGCCCGTCGTCCCGGACATCTTGGTCCTGCGGCACAGTGTCGCTGGTCCGTGCTGGCGTCGCTCCTGCCGCCGGGTGGCGTCCTGCTCGGCCGGTTCCGATTCGCGGGTCGCTACGAACGAGGAACCAACGGCCGTTACGGTGGCGGTGTCGTCGTTGGCCGCACCGTTCGTGTCGCTCTCGTCCGCCGGCTGATCAGCTGGTTCACCGTTGCTGCTGACCAGGCTCCTGGAAAGGTTAATTATACGTCGCAGGTTATCCATGGTTTGTACCTAGTAGCGTATCGTTGGCCAGAACCAGCGCGGTGCATCCGAAGCCGTGGCGTTCGAATTTTACGTAAGCCTATCTTAAAGGCAGGTGATTCGCCCCGGTACGTTCGAATCAACCTCGAGTTCAATGCACACTGGTAAACCTGCAGTTGCACGTTCGCGTTCGGCCGAAAAAAACAAACAAACACACCAAATAACTACAGGAAGTTCGCATCGAAAACTTACCGAAAAAGACTATTTATATCGGACGTGCGTTGGCTGTCGGTTCAAATGTCGTACGAAGGCGGGTTCCCTCGAGCAGCCAGCGGAGACGATTGACACTGCCGATGGATTTGCAGCGGGCGGCAGAACTTACCGGCGCTACCGTGGGCAGGTACTTGCTGCAATGAAATGGAAAATAAAGTCCGTTAACTTTGCTACAGCTTGGGTAAGCGGGGGAACACCAACTAGTTGCTTCCGAAGTTGCTACCCCTGCCTTTCAACGAGAAAGTTCCTTGTTGTCCATGCGAGACTTTTTCATGCGTCATGTGCGCACGTGAAGAGATTTGTTTAAATATATACATAACGGGTAAGCGAGGCAGGCAACTGAAGGCCTGCGTCCAGGCACACAACAGCACAAACAGTACCGATGACGCCTTCGGTACATCGTTTTTCGCATGGCATCACCTCCTTTGTTTTGTTGCCAAGCAACTCGGCACTCGGTTGATAGTACAATTTGTGGATTGCGGGATGTATTTTTTTCGGAACGTTCTGCTTTGTTTTTCCCGACCCTCTCCATGGTAAAAGCGGGCGGTGGGGTGGGGTGAGTTCGCCGGTGGTTTGATAGAAGAAGGAGCGGGTCCGGGGGGAAAAACTTTCCCGTGACTCGCGCACTCGTGCATCCCCTGCGTTATAGTATTGATCCGTGTTCGTCGGAGGGACGCAGGAACAAAAGTTTACCCACTCGCCGTTGGCCAGCACTGAAAACTGCACACAAACGCCACGCCAAACATGTTTTAACCGCACGTTTCATTTACCTTTAGCGAAATCGCTTCACCAGTTCGACCAGGCGGCGGGTAGCTACCAGGTAAATTTCACAAACGCTGTGACGCCACTACCGCAGACACGATGCTTGACATTTACCCCGTACGCCGTAGCCCGTGGCTACCGCATCATCATCATCATCTGCTGCAGGGAAGAGTGGGCGCCCAAGGTGCACTGGCTGCAGGTTGCCTAACACTGGATGGCTCGGTTTTGAATGCTCAACTGTCAAAAATTTGTTTTCTCCGGAAATGAAAAAACTTCACATAAACACACCAAAAAGAGGTTATCTAAGTAATGGAATATATATAACATAACCTCGGCCATGATATTAAGGCGTGTGCCGCAACGATAAGCCAATGAACAATCCAATAAAAAAGCAAGATAGGCTCTAGGAGAGGTGAGCTTAAAAGTCTCGACGAGCAGCCATATTGAAACTGATTTTTGACAATCGTTTTTAGTTTTATTTACCAACAAAACAACATGATGAGATGGTGATAACTACACGTTTCACGGCGTACAATAAATTATAAGCTATGTGTTAACAACTTTGATGACTTTTTAGCCAAACCTACCAGAAACCGAGAAAAATTGTAATCACACCAGTCAACAAGGAAAAGTACCGCTGTGTGATGCATTCCATTACGGCCAAGGAAGGCATTGGGGATGCGGAGTACATTATACCAAGTCCGTTTGAATCGTTGAAACCACTATATTACTAACAATACCGAATTAAAACTATTGGTAATACTGTGCCCCGGAATTAACATCATCATGAAAATCATCAGCAGTATCATGAAAATCGACGGGTCAAATAGAAGACGGAAGTAGGGAAATTACTACAAATGAGCGCAAAAGGTTGAAGACTCTAATCTGCCACACCTTGAACTGGAGATAGATTCCAGCACAATTTGTGACCTCAAACCTAAACTCTTATTACGAAAATGCTGTACGTGTACTACACTGCTGTTTTTCTCACATTGTAAACATGGTAAAATCCCAAATGAAGCCCCCTCCTCGTTGCATCGTTGCCATATTTTTTCACAGTTGCGCCTTGAAGGTATGCAACGGGTGGTACATGAATTCTGTTTGAATTTCTGAACCGTTGAATTACCGTAAGAAGTAGAAACGGTGAGATTCAAAGGTTTTAACTATTCTAGATAGACAGCATAATCCGATGAGTTTGACTGCAGAAAAAGGGATGTTGTTATACTTTTGTGAAATAAGGGGGCCCGTGGACCCCCTTCATACCGCACCCCTAGGTTGATTGCGTAATCAAATTCAATTCAAGTTGTCTATCCTTTGAAGAGTGTATAACCAAAATCTATTATTTAACAGCATCAAATTCTAACGGTGGTATTTAAACGATACTGGTACCGGTAAATTCACCAAACGGTATTTATATCACTTATTACATACTTTTAGGTACATTCGCTCACAAATGGCGTTGCCGCGAGAGTGTAAACTAAGTACGATTGTCTAATTTTTCCTTTAATTTTCTAATAAAATCATTGCGATTTGTGCGGAATAAACCCACCTGGATAGTAGTCATCTTGGTCCTCGAGCACGTACGTGTCTCTCGGAGCTCGGCTGTGTGCGTGCAAGCCAGGATCTGCCGACCAGGCAGTCGGAAGCAGCACAGAACGGCTCAACACGTCAAGTGAAAATTGCGGTACTGCCCGCGTTAGAAGTGCGATCTTTGCTGGGAAAAAGGAAAAACGCCGCAGCATCCACAGTGTTTCTTCCGTTCGCATGAGTTGCATGCGTACCCGGTATCGGCTAGTTTTTTGATTTATTTGTTTTCCGTTCGCCTGCAAACGAGCGACAGTTGTGGTCCAATCCGTGTACAGTGGCATCGCATCGCCGTGTTGTCACGACTTCTTTGCATATTTTTCTCTATTCATGTACATATAACCCTCATGCCCTGCCCGCATTGGCGGTGGCCGGAAGAGGAAGTGTGGTAAAATTAGGCGATAGCAGGTGTACGTTCAACTCCGAGCTACTACCTTTCACAGCTGGTTCACGCAGGTCGTTGGCGCCGTCTTAAAGACACCTCCTCGTAGCAAAGTGTCCGTACGGCAGCAGAAGCAGCAGCAGCAGCAGCCGGTTTTTCGGTTTTGAGTCTCCGGTTTGTTGAGAACATTCCTTTCCTTCCCTGCCCACTCGTGATCTGCGATACCACTTTTCCAAAGCGCTACTAGATACACAACAAGATACTATAATGGCCAGTGTAAAGTTAGTTATATTCCAATATGTGATGGTAAGTACAGGCAGTGGTTGCTAAACTTATTGCGCAAACATAACATAAGTACCCGCTCCGTCCTGATATCCTCACCTGCAAATCACTGCATTCCCTAACAAACAATTAATGTGTTATCATGTCAAATTCAATCTCAGACAAAAATGGCTAGGAATATTGTCAAATTATTTAACAATGCTCTCGGATAATTGCTCCTGCTTCGGTCAACAATGGGCGGTAAAGTAATCGTTTTCCTTCCTCTCTTTTTCCCTCCCCAGGTGGTGTACATGTTCTACAACCCCACGAATAGCGGAGCGGTCAAGTTGACCAGTGAAAACATCGACATGACCCTCGGTGAGGTTTCCACCATGTTTTCTAGAACGTACTAGATGTTGAGCTCGGTACCGCTTCACTCCTTCTGCGTACTATTTCGAAACTAAGCTTGCCCCAATATGCTCCCAGAAGGAACACAACATTGAACGGTTGGCCAATCGTTTTGTAAATGGACAGTCGGATGCCTCCGATATCAGCAGCACCATCTGTCTCCGACCCAAGGCCAGCCAAATGATGGTCCAACTGTTTTTTTTTTTCGCATTCAATTCCCGTATCGCATATTTTGATAAACGTGTCACATGAAATACCCACTTCGGCTATTTTTTTTATTGTGACAGGTGTTTCGGTGTTTGAAGATGTGCAAAGAGAGACACGCGTTTGCATGGAAAGGGCGGGCGGGCAATCGAAATAGATACGCAAAGGGAGGCTGTGGAACGAGGTGAACGCTGAAATGATAACGAGTTACAACCGTAGTGTCATTATCAAACTTGGGTACAGGTTCAAAGTTGCGAGTTGCGAGTGATTTATTGAGTTTCTCTTTTTTTTTTTGTGTACTTTTTGCCTTTCTTTTTAGCCTCCAACGAACTAGTGTTGATAAACTTCTACGCCGACTGGTGCCGGTTTAGCAACATTCTGCAGCCCATCTTCGATGAGGCGGCCGAAAAGGTAAGCCCATTGTGGTGTCCCATGGTGTGTGGGTTTTCTTTCCTCCGAGTCAGGCGTAAACCGGTTTCAATGGAGCACCGCTAGCATAAATTACCAGCAACAAGGAAATATGCTGATAAAATGCTATTGAAAGCGCACACACACGCACAGCGGTCGGTCTACAATCAGTACTTCAACTGTATTTCTGCAATCAAGCGTAGCCTAACGCCTACTATCAAAACAGCTCGGTTTTATAAAGCTTTTTTTGACGAGCGATTGAAGTAAGGAATTTCCGACCGCCCGGCTAATGTCAGCGACTTCCGTCACACTTTCCCACCCCGCAGGTCCAGGCAGCGTTTCCGGAGGCGGGCAAGGTGGTGATGGGTAAGGTCGATTGCGACCGAGAGTCGGCCGTGGCGGCCCGCTTCCACATCACCAAGTACCCGACGCTGAAGGTCCTGCGCAACGGGCAGCCGACCAAGCGCGAGTATCGCGGGGCGCGCACGGTCGAGGCGTTCACCGAGTTCATCCGGAAGCAGCTGGAGGACCCGATCAAGGAGTTCCAAAACATGAAGGACCTCGAGCAGCTGGACTCGAAGAAGCGGATCGTCGTCGGGTACTTCGATCGGCGCGACATGCCCGAGTACAACACCTTCCGGCGGGTCGCGACTAACCTGAAGGAGGACTGCCAGTTCCACGTGGGCTTCGGTGACGTCGTGCAGGCCCTCCACCCGCCAGGTACTTGCCCAACTGCGAAGAACTATGCACGTGGATCGTTGTAACACTTTCTATATATTTCTAATCATATGCGAACGGACGAAAAGGATACACCGCAAGTATGGATTTCCTTTTACAATTTTTTTCCCTATTATGGAGAGTATTGTGACCCTTTCGAATAGAAATGAACAAAACTCTAATATCTATTTGATCCTTTTTAAATACAATCCTGTTGCTTCTACGTTGGATTTTGAATGTGGATATTTTTTAACATGTCAGGCCTTTTTAATGATTACATGACAAGGCAAAGTTCTTTTTAGAATGTATTATTTTAAATAACAAGCACTTTTTAACTGTCTTTGTATCATAATATCTTTGGACGCATCGTAACAGTTGAAGATTTAAATCATACAATTATTCAGCAGTTTACAGGGTATTTATGAGCATGTTTAGCAATGTATTGACATTTGGCAATATATTTGCATTTTGCATTGGTAAATTTGTGCTTCTGAAATATATAATTTGACTATTTGACACTCAAACTTGTCGTGTCACGAAATTATAGTAAATGCAAACAAACGTGTTTACATCATCACTGAATCATTTGCTTCTCTTGCCGCCCCCTCCCCCTCCCCTTTCTTCTAGGTCATCCGATCATCGTGTTCCGGCCGGACGTGGCGGTATCGAACGAGAACGACGAAACGTACATGGGCGATCTGCGCAACTTTGACGAGCTGAACATCTGGGTGCAGGAAAAGTGCGTCCCGCTCGTGCGTGAAATCACGTTCGAGAACGCCGAAGAGCTGACCGAGGAGGGCCTGCCGTTCCTCATCCTCTTCTACTCGCCGGACGATCTCGACTCGATCAAAGACTTTAAGGCGATCGTGCAAATGGATCTGATCTCGGAGAAACGTAAGACGCCGTTGCCGATTGCCGCCACCGACGCTCCGACCGTACTTCATCTAATTTACCCCGTCTCTCTCTCCCGCTCCGAACAGAGAACGTCAACTTCCTAACGGCCGATGGCAAACGGTTCGCACACCCGCTCCATCATCTCGGAAAAACTCAAGCCGACCTGCCGCTGATCGCGATCGATTCGTTCCGCCACATGTACTTATTCCCGAACTACAAGGACATTTTCGTGCCGGGCAAGCTGAAACAGTTCCTGAACGACCTCTACAGTGGCAAGCTGCATCGGTTAGTTTTTTTCACTGGTGCTGTTTAGGAAATTTTAATAGAAAAAAGATGTCTGCTTTCTTCTTCAAGTTCTTCTAACATTACTTCATTCTCATACATTTTTGTTCGGTAAATTATTTTGGATGTCTATCAGGGTACGTTGAAGAAAGCAATCATCTGCAGTGGGGTCCTTAATTCAGTACATTGCATTTCCCATTCAAAGAGTAGACATCTATGATTATCTCACCTTAACTTTCTTGTAAAATGAATTTAAATATGCTAATCATCATGTAAAGTTGCACGACGATACTGATTACAATCTCCTTCCTTCCGCAGCGAGTTCCATTACGGTCCGGAGAAGGAAACCACCGTCGAGGCCATAACGAACGATGACAGCAAAAAACCCACCACGCCGCCGGAATCGACGTTTAAGAAGCTTGGCCCGTCAAAGAACCGTTACACGCTGCTGAAGGACGAGCTGTAGACGGTTTGTTCCGCGGTGGCGGATTAGAGACGGATGGGAGGAGGGAAGACATTGAGTTGGGATATGAGCGTACGTACGAGCCAGTGCGTGTTCCGTGCGTACCGGAGCTTAACTCACGCCCGACTGTGACGGGCGAGCTAGGGAAAGAACTAAAAACGATAATGAGGCGTTAAGGAAGCAGAATGAATTGAATGAAGGCAGGAAATACAATGATCCCGGTTTAATTAAGGAATAAAACAGTGTAAAGGTTACAAAGGAAGCCAAAACGGAGGTGCAGAACTCAACCGCTTGACCACTGTGTGCGGGTACATTCTTCAGATGCGAGGGTGAAATAGAGAGTGATATGTGACGATCGGTTTTTGACGATTTTGTTTAATGTTTGCTTCGTGTTTGTTTCACGTTCCCCCTTTTTTTTTTGAGTTTCGCCGTGTTGTAGACAAGTAACAAATTGGCCCGAAATCAGGATGCTGTTGCTTAATTTAGGCTGTAGAATGTCAACATAGTCAATCGTGGACGTACATGCTCGGCGCGTACGTTGCAGGTGGATAATTTTAATACAGTTTGTTTTACTACATTGTGTGGAGGTTGGACATGGTGGCAAGATTTTGTCCAAAAAAATGAACAGGGAAAGCCTTTCCGGTTCGATGTAAAAGTACGAGAAGGTTTTTGATGGAGTATAAATTATTATAATTATTTTTTATTAACCATAGTTCCCCCACCCTTCGTCTAGGTGAATCATGCACAGGCTTGTTTTATATTTCGTTAACTGTTCTAATCCATTTCCAATAAGCTAAATTTAATGCTAGACAAAATCTTACCATCTGCGCCGACTGTACCGGTTTCACATCTCAATTCTTCTCGTCTCTATTACGATATAAGCTCCACGCAGCAACACGAGCTTGCTACGTGCTATTTCGTTTCGGTAGTCACAGTAAACTGTTTTGCCGCCTTGCGCCACGAAAGGAACTAAAAAGCAATCGGCACACGTGGCACAAGGAACTGAATTTCTGCTTGAGCTGCTGCTCTTCTCGCCGTTAATTTTTTCCCCCCAGGTTTGCAGCTTCAGTTTTGTGAGGTCTACAATTATAAATCCTTAAAAATAGGCTGCTAGCGCTTCCGACGAAAGTGTAATTCTACGAAAAAAAAACAGTTTACATACATTCTATTGCAAGATCCACTATCCAAGCGACATAATCACGTGCATTCCATTTTCTCCGTATGTATCAATGAAAGAAATATTTGACTCTTTACGAAAGATTCTTGTGTTTTGAAAAAATGAGAAAAATGCCGCCACTATCTAGCGCGGTTCCGGTTGGGAAATAGGAAGCTGAACAATCAATGAAGGGTGTGGTACACTACATTTAGAAAGAAAGTGTAGCATTTTTAAAAATATTATAAAGCTTCCAAAACACTGTTTACTTAAAGCTCTGTTTTACGTATTATCTACTCAATCGCCTGCTTGGATGCTAAAAGATGAAGGAACACAATTAAGTACACGTAAACTATCCGAGAGCATTGATGGAATAGTTTTTCTAACAATCTAAAGCGGAAAGTTATCAATGAAAATAAAATTGTAAAAATCTTTACAATTTAAGATTTTTTAGGAGCCGTTTGGATTTTTCAAAACTTGTCCAGTGAAAATAAATGGTTTCGTGATCATATGCGGATGACTTTCACCGGGGTTGACAGAAGAAGTGCAAATGTAAACACCGATAAACTGCATCCAGCCATTTGCGACTCGGCTGCATTCGAATTAGGACATTCCCTACAACCTAAGCAAGATGAGATCGCTTCTGGTGGTCTTACTTTTCTCAACGATCATTTGGTAAGTTTTTTATTAACAAGACATGATGCCGGTTGGTTTGTGAAAGGGAAACAAGCAGAGGAAAGATTCGTATCTAACGCAATTAATCTTTCATCCCTCGTAGTGATGGCGTGTTGGCAGAGCCCGATTGTGGGGACATTCATCTGTTCTTAAAAGATTACTCAACCATACTTAAACACCTCCCGGAACTCTCCTACCCCGTGTTTAGTCTATGCACGAACAAAACAATAGAGGATAAATTTATGGCAGCTAAAGCGTTGTTCCAAAACGTGTCCAAGGAAGCGCAATGCCAAAAGTATCTCGAGCGCAACCGTTTGAACGTCTTCGGGACGGTCTACAGCCAAATGACGGACCTCTGGAGTACGGCGAACTGCGACGCGTGCATCAACGCACCGAACGTGACGGCTGAGTTTATGGACTTGTCGAACAAATTCACAACCTGTCTCGCCGTCAACCAAACCGATCCATGTGCCAGCTGCGACGACGATTACCAGCGTGTCCAGCAATATTACGGCCAGATGCGGGAACCGGATCGGCTCTGCTTCGACATCGAGGACCGCATGAACCAATCGCGCCGGGCGTGGTCGGTGCAGTACAATTGCTGCAAGGACAAGAAGCATTCGACGGTGGCGTTCTTCTCGATCGCCTCGGTTGCCTGCGCCATGCCGGTGGCGTTCTACCTGGCGATGCATTTGGTGCGGTTGCGGGCCGACGCCAGACGGTTGACGCTCACCGTCGACGATGGGCCACGTCCGGTGACGGCGGTGCCGCGTCGTACCGAGCCGATTGCAGAGTTAAACGACGCCGAAGATGACGCCGGGCATACCACGGACGAGGACAATAATACGGGAGCGTCCGGCTCGGGTGCGCTGAACAACCTGAACCAAATCGAGGGTGATTTGGTTAGCTTTCTGGATTCCGAACGCGACCAGTCGATCAATAATCTGCCCGTGCCGGAGAAGGTGGTCGTCAAGCGGGATCTGCTCTGCGATGAGGATGATAACGACGACGAGGCGTTGCTGACTTAGATTGTTCCGGAAAATATTTCCGCTCCAAATTGCGAACTGTACCATGTGATAGAATTTGACACTGGTAGGATATAAGCGTCGCCTTTATTTTTTCTCACTTTTTAGATTCTATACACTATGTGAATTAAATGAAATAAAAGAACTGAGCCAAAAATTGCTTGCGCCAAAGGTTTGCTAGCACGTTAGAAATTGGTGTCGTTAGCATTCATTTATATCGTGGCGGACGTTAAGCCATCAAAGCAGATGAATTTCTCGATGGAAATGGAGTCCTTTCCATTTTGGCGTCCAACATCAGCTCAAAAACGGGCAACAGGCAGCCGCGCAGTTCGCGAACAGTGTTTGACAGTTGCGCGTTTTGTATTTCATACACAAAAGGTAATCAAAACAATCAACGCCCTTGGTCGGGGGAGGGCCGATTTGTCTGTTGTTTCCGAAGCACGGGCCATTTGTTCGCCGATAAGAAAACAGCTTGTAGGCCAGTTTGTGAGTCAGTCTGCCGGAAACGCGATACGACCGGGGAGAAGGGAGCGTTTTTTTTCAACCACGAGAAGTTTTCGCAACCTTTGTGCAAATGCATCGCAAGCGACGATAAAGTGTTCCACGAGGGTACATTGCAGCAAGCTTCGCCGTGATTTAGTATGCACCAGCGACAGATGGAAGAAACGTGTGCAGCATACGGTATGGTGGACGGTGGCAAATAATCAACCGCCTGCAAATGGGACCATGAGCCGTCGTGAATCATCGTCTTACGGTGCAGGGCGTGCGGCGGGGAACGACACGAAACGACCAGTCCAACAGCTGGCCCCCGGAGAGGAAAAGAAAATCCCATTTTTCGCACACCACCGCTCGGACGGGTGCGTAACATATTTTGCAAACCAGCAGCAACAACCGTAGTCGCTCCGGCGGTCCTTACCTTTGGCCGGCATGCGGATACAGTACTGGATCGGCGTGATAGCGGCTGTCCTGTGTGCCGTGTGTGTCTACTCTCCGCTCTTCCTCTACCTGGTGCTGTTCGTCCTGTACTCGCTCGTGCTGATAGCAGTCGGTAGGTTGGGCGATAAGGCGCGCAGTTCCCTTTGTTGGCCATGTTTTAACATCATCTCGGTTTCATCCTTTAGCGGTGTTCGGTACCATTTACGTGCACTACAAACTCACAAACCGTGAGTCGGTGCCCTACCCGAACCATCATGGCCAAGGCATGCAGTCGGAGGTGCTCTACAATGCAACCAGGTAATGATAATTGCCACCAGGCGAAGGCATAATTTGTCAGTTTCGCAAACACTTCAAATGGGACGCACAAAACCACCTCGACCTTCAAAAAACCCTCGATCGAATATCAGGAGAATGATTGTGTAAGCTTATTGGGGTATTCTTCACCATGCTGTCGCTGTTTATTTGCAAACTGCATACTCCGGAGGAAACAAGAATACCCACCTGTTTTTTGACGATATCTTCTAAATGTCTATAAAATTTGGTCCTTTTTCAGTTTGGAACAGTTAGTTCAATTAGTTTCACAAGCTTTCAGTGGGTTACGATCGTATTAATTTGGTCTGATAACTTTTAAGTCAAATAATTCGTTAAAATGACATGAAAGTAAAAATAGCACCACTTTGGTTTTTGTTCAGCAATTGCAGATATTCTAACAAAAACTCAATTGAAGTAACATTGAATGATGTCTTTACGTAAGTGTACGAGCATTTGTATCTGATCCCTTCAATATGCGGGATTTTAAATCACAACATTATTTGAATGTTGGGAATTCTGCTCATGATGCTCGCTACATTTACGAATACGACAATTAATTGAAATTTGAAGACAATCACGATGATGTTGCATAGGCCAAAGGTTTTCTGTGAGATTAGGATTCAGAGAGTTTGCTGGCCCCCCTTGAAATGTCCGCACTTTGTCAGGAAACCAACCTATAGACCGCATAAACTTGTGAATTCTGGCATTATTCTGCTGGACTACTTGGACCTTAAAACAGGGATTAGTAAATTACTAAATTGATCGTTGTTGAGGTTGTCCCAGACTGTTAGCGTTTTAGGCTTTTAATTCAAATGTTTTCTACCATGTTTCTCCAGGTCGCAGCTGTTCAGTGACAGTCCTTCGGGATCTCCTAAGGGAACGGCGGGGGGTGCTGGAGGCCGTAACGCGGGCAGTCCCGGTGGTGGCACAGGTGGTGGTGGCATCAACGGTAGCAACGGGGGAGGAGGGCAGCTTCCAATAGTGTTTGGGCGCACGGTGGACGGGCTGCTGCAGCAGATCATCGACAACACGATGCGCGATGTGGTCGGACCGGCACTGGAGACGGTCGTGGCCAACCCACGCCGTATTATTGAGCTGCTGCGGGAGGATATCTGGCTCGGGATCGAGAAGCTGCACGAGCGGGCCGGCCGCATCGACGCCCCGAAGCTGATCGCGTGTGACTTTGTGCTGAAGGCGACCCAGCACTTGCAGAAAATTCGCCAGTGTGGTGGTGGGAAGGAGGAGGGGCAGGGGCGGGACGGAGACGGTGGTGTCGTGACCGCCTCCTACCTGGCGACGACCGAGAAGGAGCTCGAGTTCCTGAAGAAGATCTGCGAGATACTGATCATTTTTCTGCTGCCGCGCGGCTACTCCCTGTCGCCGGTGAAGGACCTGTTGAGCGAGGTGGTGTCGTACCGGGTGCTGCATCCGGCGATACGCTACCTGACGTCGCCGGACTTCATCAACCAGCAGATCGTCGAGTGCATCGAGACGAAGCTGGTGGCGGTGGCGATCCAGAAGCGCAGCCACGAGTACGCCGCGAACTTTGAGGACTTCCTGCGCATCATCGATATGACGCAGACGGCCGACGAGCTGCACTCGATACGGGCGAGCATCGTGAGCGATATCCTGCAGGCGACGACGATGCAAAACATGCAGCGGATGCGCGGTGCGCTCGGCGACGGTGGTGACGATGGGGGTGACCAGCAGCATCATCATCCGCACCAGCATCAGGCAGCCGGTGGCGAGCTGACGGCCGCACTGAAGCTGAAAAAGTACATCCAGCAGCTGTCGTTCGCCAAGAGCCAGTGCGAGAAGTGTCTGACGAAGCTCGGCTGGGAGGGCAGCGTCAGCAACGACGTCGACCTGTCGATCCTGGACATCCTGTCGACCGTGGCGGGCCGCCGCCAGCTGATGGCGTTCCTCGAGCCGATGAATGCCGGCGCGCTGGTCGGCTACTATACGACCGTCGAGGAGCTGAAGCGTGCACCTCGCTCCGCCTGGCATCAGCTTGGGGCCGAAATTTTCTACACCTACATTCGGGCACCGAATTCGGAGATCCCGCTGGACAAGGCGACGCGCAAGCGCATGGAAGCGTTCTTGGTGGGCGATGCCGCCGGGCTGGACGTGTTCTACGAGGTTCAGCGCGATTGTTTGGCACTGCTCGAGGAGAAGTACTACCAGCCGTTCCTGCTGAGCGACGAGTATGCCCGGCTGAAGGGTTCGCTGACGCAGGCGGAGTTTAAGGAGATGATCATCACGTTCGGGGGTGAAGGTGGTACGGCGGCGACTGGTAGTCAGGACAGCCAGGACAGCCAGGAGAGCGCCTCGAGTAGCTCGTCGACCGTCCCACCACCCGCCTCCTCCACGGTTTCGGCTCCGTCACCGAACGGAAGCGGCGAGTACAGCTACAGCGCCACCGATCCTGCCCTGGCCGACCTCAGCAATCACTCGCAGTACGCGCGCAACAAGCTCGACCAGCTGGACGAGAAGCTCGCGAACAAGCAGCAGGCGCTCGAGGCGCTGAAGCAGTCACTCAAGCCCGACTCGAAGCTGCTGCTGATGCTGGAGCGAGAGATCGAGTGGCTGCGGGGTGAACGCCGCCAGCTGGAGTCCCACCTGTTGCGCACGGAGGTGTGGAGCGAGTACTTGGGCCGCTGGCGGGCGATCGTCGAGAGTGTCGACTTTTCGGACGACCGCGAACCGCCCCAGTTCATGATCGTCGTGCAGGTGGACGAGATGAACGACTATGGTGGTGGGGGTAGCGGCGGCGGTGGGGGCTCGGTGTCGGGACACGACGATACACACGGCGTGGCGACGGCGCTCGAGGCGACCGATAGCATCTCTACGGGGTGGGTCGTGGTGCGGTCGCTCTCCCAGTTTCACACGCTCCATCGCCGGCTGCGGCCATTGTGCGCCGAGCTGCGCCAGCTCGATCTGCCCTCGAACAACGCGTTCAAGCTGTTCCTGCTCAAGAACGACCGGGCGTTGCTCGAGAAGGCCAAGGCGCAGGTGCAGCGCTACCTCAGCTTCATCCTCGAGGACGACCATCTCAACCAGAGCGAACCGGTGTACGAGTTCCTCAGCCCCAGTTCGGACCGCATGAAGCAGGGTGGTGGTGGTGGTGGGTCGTTGGCCACCAGTGGTACCGGTGGGGGTAATCCGTCGCCGTCGAAGAAGAGCTCCAAGTTTTCGCTCGCCACCATCTTTCGCGGCAACAGCGACAAGCTGGAGCAGTTCTGGTCGGGCGGCTCACCGATGCGTTCGCCACTGCAGGGCGAGTTCACGCCGGACGATGCCGACCAGGTGTCGCTGTACCTCGGAGGTGGTGGCAGCCAGTTCGGCAGCTCCTTTTTGCCTTCTACGGCGCCCGGAGGCACGGTGGACGTCGCCACCGTGGAGCCCCGGGACTCGATCGCCGAACCACTCTACACGCTGCTGGGCGAAATCTTCGACCTCGGCGGTGTGTTCCGCTGGCTGCGCAAGAGTCTCATCTCGTTCGTGCAGATCACGTACGGGCAGACGATCAACCGGCAGCTGCGCGAGTCGATCGCGGCTCTGTTCGAGGAGCCAATGCTGCACACGTACGCCAGCACCGTACTGCGCACCTTCTGGCCCGGTGGCGGTACGCTGCAGGTCAGTGGTGCCACCGTGCGCCTCCCGTCGACCACCGAGCGCACCGAGGACGAGCGGGAGATGACGATGGACGCGGCCCGTACGCTGCTGCAGGACAACATCCCCGATCTGCTGTGCAGCCTGATCGGGGCGCAGAACGCACGCCAGGGCGCCATGAAGCTGTTCGAGGCGCTCCAGAATCCGCTCTACAACAAGCAGCTATTCTACGACCTGCTCGAGTCGCTCATGCTCGAGCTGTTTCCCGAGATACGACAGCTGAAACCGCCGGCCACCGCTACCCAGCCGCGCGAGTACCACCATCAACCGACACCGCACTCGTTCTCGCCCTCCTCACCACCGACTCCCTCGACACCGGCGACCGGCTTCGGTGGATCGCCCGCGTTTGCCACGGGCA
The DNA here is from genome assembly GCA_000441895.2 of Anopheles sinensis. NCBI lineage: Eukaryota > Metazoa > Arthropoda > Insecta > Diptera > Culicidae > Anopheles > Anopheles sinensis. The sequence goes on along the minus strand of KE525157.1, from coordinate 1,013,404 downwards.
CACCGACTAGAGGCATATCATAATCGAGAGAGTAGTAGTACCGCCATTGCAATGATCCCGCCGAAACGGCTTCTTACTTAACACCCTAGTCCTACGTTACTCTTATGCGTCGCAACCGGATGCTTTTACGTGGTGGTATTATTTTTAATCGTTTGCAGAACGATGCTATCCTTACTATTTACTTTTCCATAATGTTTTTATTACGATTATTAGACCTAATTTCTTTCCACCTTTGAGCTGGTGATGGACTTACCAAAAGAAAAAGAATTTCGACTGGAGAACAAATGAATTTTGCTACGGATATAGATACACGAGGCTGCAAACTAACGTGCGAGATTAGATGCGATGTGAGATATGAGGTATTTTGTTGTAGTTTATTTTTTATATTTGCAATCGTTTTTATTATTCACCTTAGTTGATATGTTTAATGCGAAACTCGACGCGTTTGAATTCTTAGCTAGTAATCTAGGCATAGGTCTTTATGCCACCAAACCAATAACTGAACGGCTGAATAGTGGGCCCAGAATTCACTACCGTAACATTCTAGCAGCATGGACTGTCCTCGATAAATTTGCAGTATTGTACAAAAAAAACAAATGCAGATATAAGCAGATTAGCATGTGGTTATTAGGTGTGTGTCTAAAAGTGCGTGGTGCTGTGCGCTTCGGTAACTGTGGCTATAGTAGTTTTAGACCCCCTGTCGGCTGGCGACAATTCCTACCGTGCACAAGAAATAGTATTGTAGAGCACAGCAATTACTCGTATAAGTTCATTTAGTTCTTTTTCTTCTTCTATCTCCCTTAAAAACAATCGAATACGTTACATTTAAATTCATACATACATTCGTTTGGTTATTAATTTTTTTTTGTTTTAAGTATTATTAGCGCTAGACGGTTACCAGCCTGCGGGCTAGACTTTTGTTAATTATCTACTGTTTGTGATCGGCGAATGGCGTGTTCGCCTTGTAGCACCTGTATTTGTTGAACGTGAGTTCTATCTACTTTGATTAATTCCCTATCTCCACGCTGGACTGCCTACGAAGCTACTGTATTTATGTGGAATTTAATGGTTGAATGGGTGAATTAATGTGCAAAGAATATCAAGGAATAAAACCAAATAAAGAATATACAGAATTCTATTTCAAGAAAACACCACGTGTGATGTTACTGATATTTTTCTCCTTGTGTTTTTCCACGGGCTTCTCCTTCACAGTAACCAGGGTACTGGTACGCTCAGCGGCCATAGAATTCGCTTCCTACTCAGATTTAAGATTCAACAGTATGCAGATCAAATTCCAGGCGGCGTCATTTTTGGAGGCCTCCTTTGTTCGGTCAACACCGGTCGCCTTTTTCTTAATCGAGGCAACGTTGTGTACGAAGATTGGTGATTCAACCCCACGCTGAAACGGTGCCTTTCTAACGAATTGGTACTCGGGCAGCGGGTAATTATTTGATATCACCGCATCCTCCAAGAACTCCCTAACCTCTTCGTTAGGGAAGAGCCAGGGGATCTAGGTAGGGGCCTCATTTACTTTTTTACCATAATTTCTTCTAACCTCTTGTTCATGTACGATACGGTAGAGGATATCTGCAGTACGCGAAAACTCGATATACGCTATAGCGCTCGGTCCCAAACATTAGCGTAAAGCGGAGGCCTACTGTTCAAGATTGACCGAGTCGAAATTTGTGTTTAAATTGGCATCTTTCGCCTCTTAATTGGCCAACTGGGTGCATCGCCATCGGCCTGGAGCGGGAACTGTGCTGGGTGCGGAACGGATTGCACATCGCTCGTACGGAATTGGAGCTGTCAGGCTAGTTGGGAGATATTCACAGTTTGATCTCTTCTACCCAGACCTACCCAGATTGTTTTGACAAAAAGCTGCTTGCTGGAACGGTGTAAAATCATATACTGTTACTATATATGTTGTTCGTTGTGTTACGATTTTTTTAGGATAGTAAAAGAAGAAAGGTACCGGTCGTTAGGTGAGGAAGTGCATGCATAATTTGGGGCAATACACCGTTTGTGATTCCCGGAAGCGGCGGACAACCCGCTCCAGTTCGATCCAGTGGCTACTTTGTTTTACGCAAAGTTAGCTAGTTCGTAGGCTCGAGTTTCACCGCTCATGGTTTCGTTAGATTTTCAGGGGTTTCCTCCAGAGCGTGGCAGCTCCTAGCACTTCAGGCACTTCCCGGGAAGAGCAGGATGAGCTGTGGAACGGTCGGGAAGTGTACGGCGGCGCTTGCCCTGGTCCTGGCACTGTGCGCCACCGTCGTCTTCGCTCGACGTCATCACCTGGAAGTTCGGGTAAGTGTGTTTGGGTGTTTGGTGCGCGCGTACGCTAATAACTTCCTCCTTTTGCTTTTCTTTTTTGCCACCCTCAAAGGATGACTTCCGGCGGTACATTCTGCTGAGCACGTTCGGGTTCTACGCGGGCGGAGTGCTCGATGTGCAGGTGTCTCATTTTCGCGTCGACCACGGCACCGAATCCAATGTGGTAGGGCTATTGTCGCTGTTTGCCACCCCGAATGTTGCTTTGTTTCATCATCGTTTTTCCCTTTTCGTCGCTAGTTTGGTCTCTCGCTCGACAAAACCATGTCCGACTCGATGAACCCCTACTTGGATTCGCATCAGGATAAATGCATCCTTACCGAGCCGGTCAGTGCGCAGAGCAACGGGCCGATCGTTTTCTTCAAGATGGATCTCAAGAATAACGTGTAAGTTCCCCCTCTCGAATCTAATTTTCGTTTCTCCCCACCGTATTTATGTGTGTTTGTTTCTTTATTATTTTTTCTTTCTTGTTACTGATAACAGGGTGAATGTGAGCTGCTCGAAGGAGTGGCAAAACATACACCTCTACAAGGATCGCAGTGGCGTGCCGGCCCTACGATCCAAGCGGCAATCGTTTGCGAAGGTGAGCGACTCAAAGGCGGTGTACATGCAGCGCCGACGTCGGGCGGCATCGAACGTGTTCCCCAGCAATCAGGAGGACACCGACGAAGGGCTCGATGTGGGTGCGTCGACCGTCTGCACCAAGCTGACACTTCCGCTGGAGCGCAAAACCGAGGATGACTTCTACTACTACAGCTTTCACGTATGTTTAGGTACCGGCAAAGGTTGCTTGACGTTGCCCTTCTAACCGTTGTGTGTGTTCCCCCTTTCTTTTTGCGTACAGTTTGCCATCTACGTCGCCACCAAGCAGGAGGAGGGGCTGTACAATCTCTACTTCCACAGCTGCCCGAACTACGCACCGAACAACCCGTACGAGCTGAACTTCAACGTGGACATCGAGGAGAAGAACAGTGGCAACTATCTGTCCGCCGGCGAGATGCCGCTGCCGGCGCTCTACTTCATGATGTCGCTGCTGTTCTTCCTGTCCGGCCTGTTCTGGCTGTTTATTCTGCGCAAGAGCCGCCACCCGCTGTTCAAGATACACTACCTGATGGGCGTGCTGGTGTTTCTCAAGTCGCTGTCGCTGATGTTCCACTCGATCAACTACCATTTCATCGAGGTGCAGGGCGAGCACGTGGAGGCGTGGGCGATCCTTTACTACATCACCCACCTGTAAGTGGAAAAGTCCCACTCCCCGAAAGGGGAAATTATATACTCGCGGAACTGAGTTTACTTGAACGAAACGTTTCCCTACCCTCTTTCAGGCTTAAGGGCGCGGTGCTGATCATCACGATCGTGCTCATCGGCACCGGCTGGACGTTCATCAAGCACATCCTGGCGGACAAGGACAAGAAGCTGTTCATGATCGTCATCCCGCTGCAGGTGCTGGCGAACGTGGCGGAGATCATCATCGCCGAGAGCGACGAGGGCGACAAGGAGTACAGCACCTGGCGGGACATCTTCATGCTGGTCGATCTGCTGTGCTGCGGCGCCATCCTGTTCCCGGTCGTCTGGTCGATACGGCACCTGCAGGAGGCGGCCGGCACCGACGGCAAGGCCGCGATCAACCTGCGCAAGCTCAAGCTGTTCCGCCAGTTCTACATCATGATCGTGTGCTACATTTATTTCACCCGTATTATTGTCATTCTTCTTAAGGTGAGTATAATCACGCAAAGGATGTTTCCACATTTCTGTAAGATGTGGGTTATTTAATGCTTGAATTGTTTGAAAGTTCGTGAGGCCACTTTGCAAATGATTAAATGTTGACCGAAAGTGTTGTTTCGCATTTTCAAACTGAAACAAAATGCAGTAGAAACTTAAAGCATTCGAGATGAAGGAAGGTTTTATAAACAAAGTTGTTTAGTTAAATATTTCTTTTGGACAGATGTTTTGAAAGATGACCCTAATGTCACGCGATGCTTGCAATCACACATTTGTATGTGGAATCCAAGGTTTTCTTTCCGCAAAAGTGTTTATTGCTACTGTTCTTTCCTCAAATTTGTCAAGTACTCGTTTTCCACTTGATCAAGTTTCTTGTTTAGGGAAATGTTTTCACCTTTTGGAGTCTGAATTGATTTTTGTTTATGAAACATTTTGTTTTATTTGTCAAACACAAACTACATGTGTTGTAATAAATACTAGTATTGAAAGGTTAGTTTTTGGATCGAAACTTCTAAAGCACGGTATTGTAGGGCCGATACACAAACAAAATTTAAAAATACTTCTGAATTGTTCTAATATCGAATGTTCCTTTCCTTCGTTTGTTTGCGTGGATGATTTTCCGCAGATTACCGTCGCGTTCCAGTATGCCTGGCTAGATGAAATGTTCAAAGAGATGGCCACGTACGTGTTCTTCGTGCTGACCGGCTACAAGTTCCGGCCCGTATCGCAGCATCCCTACTTCTCCGTGCACGGCGACGATCCGGACGACGACGGCGACGATGGCGAGGTGGAAATGTAAGCTAAAATACCTGCCTTCACCCTCTCCACAAATTTCCGGGTATTAATCAACCCCTTTATTTTACAGCCTCACCCAGTCCGGGCTGAGCGAGGGCATCGGGAAGGTGACCAACCGTTCCCAGCCGTCGCTGGCCGCCGGTTCCGCGACGCTGGTCGAGTCGCACGACGAGGAGCGGGAAATTTTGATCAGCAAACGAGAGTCGTCACACGAGTACGACTAAAAGGCGGACGGGTGATTTATATTTATACATACGAACACACATTTTTATTGCGCGTGAGGGTTTGCACGGGAACGCCGCCGGATCGAACGATGGACAGCGTCAACGTTCGCCCTCTCCATTTACCCAAGGCTACCGCATGTAGCAACATTAGGTTTGTTTTCTTTCTTTCCCTTGATACTTTTTACTTCTACACTGCTGAAAATAATACATGCAGGATCAGAGACAACTTTCAAACATACCAAAATGCTGTAGAATAAATTAAAACTCCACAAGCTACAGGCAAGGGCCTTCTTAACTATCGAATACGAATCGCAAAGAGCAACATTCTTTAATTCTAGATGGAAGAGAATAATTACTCTAGGCTGGAATTTAAAAAAAAACACACACACATACACATGTGCACTGGCGATTTGCGGACGAAGAAAATCCCCTTATCGGAGAGCGTGATTTTTGTTTTTGTTTTGTTAGGTTTTGGGAGATCGCTCTGTTCGCGATCCTCTCCCCTACCCCTCTCGCCTTCGTCTATCGCGCTACGCACTTTTGTTTCCACTTTTCCGATTTTCCAAACCCCCTCTCCGTGTATCGGATCAGTTCCATTTCCGACAACGAACCTTAGCTGTGATCTGTCGCCGCCACCGCACGCCGCCGCCGCCGTCACCGTCGCCTTCAGGCAGAGCAAAGTATCCAAAATGCAAAAGAAACGAAAAAAACAAACAAAAACGTCAAAAAATAACTTACTCTTAGAAAGGACCACAGCAAAAGGAACTAAAACTAAGTATAAGAGGCAAAGCACGGGCCGCCCCCCCCCGCGATGTTGTACCGCGCTCTGCCAGAGTCTGTCAACTGAACTACGAAATAACTATAAGGATAAGGTAGAGTTATATGTTTAGCCGGTAAAAGCAAACAACTAGCGAAAGCAAAAATACACCACCACCACTGATTAATAGTATTTCACTACGAACAACGATGGTTTCATATGTTGGTTTGTTTTTTATGATTGGTGCATTCGAAAGGGGTACGTTCGTATCCTCACATTTATTTTTTCGAGCTCGGGAGTTTCTTTCACAGGCAGTTTGGTTTGTGTACAGTTTTGTTTTTAAATACACTTGTGTATATAATATATATATTTCTCCATATGTACAACTTCGTACAACACGCTTGTATATAACGAGCTTTGTTCCAAGATAACAGGTTCGCTTTCCGCTCGTTCCAGTACGTTACAACGATCCCTTTAGTTGGTAAGTTTACCCAGCCTGATTGTGTTCCACTCCTTCCATGCCATCAACTTGAGCACTCGGTCCCGTGGTGCACGTACTGGTGATAACCACCGTGTACACCCTTGTCCTCCCTCGTCCGTTACGAACAACTCGTACAAATTTACATCGAACAAACATGTACCATGTATAGCTTTTCTTGGTTGGGGCTTTTTTGGCAATTACTGCCCATTTTGGAGGCGGGGATTTCAGGGGGATGGGGATCGGGAAACAGTGACGGCGATGAGCGATTTAATTGTCACACTGGGGGGGTCAACATCGATCACAAGTTACATACACATACTCTTGGGCTAGGCGCTAGTCGGTTACAGCATTTGGAACAGCAAAGTGCGATGCTTTGCTCATTTGCGATATGGTTACAGTTCCGATCGTACTTTTAATACGTACTGGGAGACTTTCGTGTGTGTGTATGTGTGTGTGTGAGAGAGAGTTTTTTCTGCTTGTGAGAATGCGTATTTATTGATGGGTTTATTAAGCGATTAGTTGTTTCGGCTTATTTCACCTTTTCATCCTTTTTTTTAATACGACACACTTACAAGAGTCCTTTTTCCTGTTTTTGCCTTTTTCCCTTTTCCTTAGTCGAAACCTTTTCTCGCCGCATTTTAACCGATCGACCGAAATTCACCTCACTCTTGGTTACGATTTGGATTGTTTTTTTTTTGTTCAATCCT
>KE525157.1:975187-1006370 GCA_000441895.2 Anopheles sinensis | reverse complement strand
ATTGTATTTTTTTCCTGATCCGACCGAGATTATTTTTATAGAATAATATAAAAACTCTGATATACAATCTGGTTCTGCAAGCCCTGCGTTCATTTTGGTTCGCCTCGTTTGCTTCTAGCATTTGCGAAGTCTTGTGTGTTGTGAAATATCAATCGGCGTCGTAGGAAATTCTACGCTTTGGAAGAAAACAAATTGTATATACTTGTTGTCGTTTGTTTTTCTTTGTCTTTTATGATAATGGTATTCCCTTCTCAACGCGTCCAGCGACCGGAAGTTGTTTCACAATTCCTTAATATTTGTTTTTTGTTTTTAGCAGCATAGTAAACATTGATATTTTGATCATTGCAATATATAGTTATCTTTCTCATGTTTGGTTCGCTCACTGGGAGGGTTTGGAGTGTGACTTTATTAGATGTATGCTTTTACTTTCGCCTCCCACCAACCTTTCACACATATCATTCATCTAACAAATATAAGCTACACTGCATTTGCCAATCTATATCCACGGTTTTGTCTCCTAGCTGGTGATTGCTTCCTAACATCGATACGGCTTTCGGTTATGCTTAATTTAGCGTGTCTTGTTTAGTGTCTGCTGTCATTTCGTTAGAAAGTGTCCCCGCACTGACTGTTTTCCCTCACCCTTTATCCGGGTGTGGCTTTTAAATGTTATCTTCTCAAAATGTGTCTATATTGTTTTCCTACTTTATAAGAGTGTTGGCTACATAAGGGCACGATGGGACGCAATCTAAATGTTTTACGACCGTGGACTGGACTATCGCTATTGGGCGTTTTTTGAGGGGGCATAGTGTGTGTTTATCAGTGATATACCTTCGTTTCAGCTTGAAATTTTATTATTCTTTATAAGTGTTCCAAGGTTTCTCCTGCTTCCGTTTCCTTTCGTGTGTAACTTCATGGTTAAGTGCTAGTTTTATCCGATGCTTCTAACATTAGCTCGAGACCATACACCATGTTTTTGCGGACTTCGGCTTGAGAATATTCCCATGCTCAGGTGACGTGGAGAAGTTTGCATTTCAAAACAAGCATTTCTACTTATGGATATGCACTCGGTACGAATGTCCGGTTATTCTAGGGTACGGAAGGTCCTCTTTGGGATGACAGTTTCGAGTACTGCCAGCGCAGTGGGTCACAGAGGAGCGCTTGTCATGATTGCATTGTTTGCTGCTAGGTTAGTTTCCTTGGGACGATTCATTACTAGACACCAAGGTAGAGTGCTTGAAAAAGTCTTACTGCTTACAAAAGCTACCATTTACTAATTCGCGCGACGTCTGATTTCTCAGCGTTCGGCGCTTTCGAAGCGACATTTGGTTCGCGGAAATGACAGATGACAGTTTGGGGGTTGGAGCCGCAGCTCGTACGATCCAGTACACCGTTGCGCTGAGTAGATACTGCTTCCTAACGTTGGATATGGTGCTCGAGGTCCTTTACAGCAACCGCTCGAGGTCCTCACTCTCGGCGTCGCTCGTCCCGGTGTCGGTGTCGGTGTAGTCGTCATCGTCACGGCGATTCCGCCGGCAGCAGGGCAGCCGACCGTCCTCCTCGTAGTCGCTCCAGTGCTCGAACTCCTCCTTGTGATGCTCCAGCAGCATCAGCGACGGAAATAGACTGTCACAGCCGCTGCAGCTGCAAGCGAGAGAGAGAGAGAGAGAAAAAAAACGGGAAAAAACCGAGAATTACCAATTAGAACGATGGAACTCGAAGGATTAATCCTTCATTGCGATGTTCTCTGCCCTCACGGTGAAAAAAACCCAAGGCTGAGGGAATAAATAGAACCGATTCTAGGGAGCGACGCACTATTTTTAACGTACGCACAAAAGATGTCACTCAGTTTGCTGTACGACGTTCTTTATATAGTGAAATCAAAGAACGTATCCTTGCCATTCGTGCTCCAATCGCCTGCCTACTTCCTCCTTGCATCAGGACGTGGACCGCCACCCCAAGATAATCCTTCGTTCATGTCAGTTCCATAAATATAGCAGTATAACTTTGGTGCCGGAAATAGAGCACTATTGCGCCGGAGTTATAGGTTATGTTCGCCAAGAGTGGCTCTTCTTTTTTTTGGGGAAGGAAACAAACTGTAGCGAGGGAATGTCGGTGTGCCAATGGCCACTGCTTTCGTTTATGTCAGTTTGGTGCCAGCTTCAACCCTCCGAGACGCCGGCTTAGGGCAATGACATGATCTAGTTATCTTTTTCGCATCGGTCCACCCGCTCCAATCGATGTACATAGATCTATTTACACCATCGTCGCCGTTTTCCGTCCGCTAAAAAGGTGCCAATCTGCAGCAAATCGTGTTGTATTTAGGGGATGCGAAGTTTTTCACCAGCGCCGCTCGTTACATATGTTTTTCTTTGGTGCTTTTGTGAGGATTATTCTTCAGCCAGGTTCGAAAGCTGATAAAAAACAACGACGGGGAGTATCGGATGCAATAAAAGATAATTCCAAACTAACTACCATTTATGTTTGACAACAAAAACCCTTCCTGGATGAGCAATAAATCTAGTATTCAAAGCCTATACAATCTAAAAACTAAGTACATAACGCAACTGATACTTGAAATCATAGTTCCACAAAAGGACTAGAAACAAGGAACTAACAAAATTTGAAAACTATTTCATGATACTGTTATGTGTCTTTGTATATTCTACATTAAATTATTTAAATCGTCATGAAAATGAAGGAATAATTGTTACGTGGCCAAAATTAAATGAACAACGTGTGTCAAACTGCAAACCTTGGTGTGTTTAGAAGTGTGTCAAAAAGACGAATCTTCAATCAGTTCAAGTTTTTTGTTTCGTTTATTAATCCCTATGAATACTTGGCTCGTAAACAATTTAGCTCGATGATTCTGTCTTTAATATAATCGGACTGTGTTTGAATTGTGTTCACTCAGCAAGGCTTTACCAAATGGGCTGAGTAGATATAAAAGTTTTATTGCACAACACTCGATCGTTTCGGCATTTACCCAATCCGGTGCCGGAGCGTTTCACATACTTTACCAGGCTCTAGTAAGGGTTATGTCCGGCTCGCAAAACGCTAGACAACAGAAATAGCAAAGCAAATTATATAGCTCGACGGAGTGCGGCACCGGGCGCCTCCATCAGATTAGAGGAGTGAAAGATTAGGCGTCTCCACTCCGAGAGCTGTCCGAGAGCCGAAGCAGCGATCCTCGGTGCTGTCATTAGTGGAGTGGTGCTTTGTAATTTTGCAAGGCGGCATTTCTGTCCCCTTTTTAGAATTGGCCGGCCAATTAGAATTCACCGGATTCTTCGAGCGCTGGATTAATCTACGCGTGGATTCGGTCGGTTCTAGAAACAGGCTTTAATGATAGCCTTTTACAAAAGAATAAGAAAGCCCACCTAAGGAACGGTTGCGATAAAATTACGTTGCAATCTTCTCTCCCTCTCCTGACCGAGGGAAACGTTATTCCAAGAAATAAATTTATTTTTCTTCCTCCAGTCTAATTATTTGGTGGCTAGCTTAAGCGAACATTGTCTCTAGTCTCGTTTTTCCCATTGGACAGTAATTTCCCCTTCTCCTCGTTCCCTTCCCACCCTCTACAACGACAGGTAGCGTAATTGGAACCTGGAGCGGTTTTTTGGAAAACCGTTTAAGTCGCGGTCCGGTCAAATGGTTCGCCCCTGGAAGCCCTCTAAAAGTGGGGAAACAGACAAGGCAAAACCACTGTAAAACCAATCTCCCTGACCCCCACCCCTCTCCCTTCCCACCCGCGTAAGTTCTTTTCTATCCGTTTCGTGCCTCGCAGTTCGCCTTGCTCCGCTCGACTTTTGACGTTTCGGACGTTCCCGACAAAACGTACGCCGGCAGTAATAATTAAACTTTCTTCAAGCTATAAGTCGCAGGGCGCGCGATCCCAGCTGAATTCCGCGTACAAAGATGTAGGCAGAAGCAGGGTTTCTGCGACAAGGTAGCTCCCAAAAGCTACCGGAGGGGGAAGCAATTAATTTTTACAATCTACAGTTTTTATTAGTTTCTGTGTTACACGGCCCCTTCCTCGGGAGGGCAACAATTCAAATGTATTTGCTGCATTTTTCCACGCTTCAGGTTATAACACGAACGAAAATGTAGTTTGCACCTGCAAAACGTGAAAAAGATACAAAGTATTTTTTTTAATTTTATCAAGCTCGTGTTGTAGAAGAAAAAGTACGGGTTTTTTTTATACGGTTTAAGCGTAAATAATTAAGTAAGTAAATAAGTAAGTATGTAAGTTATTAAATTGAGGAAAAACTTTTAATGTGATGCCTCCAAATGTGGTTAAACTTGGTTGTAATTTATTCTCAAAGGGCATTAATAACAAGCGTCAAGCAAATACTGATAATCATCAGTTAAATTATTTTGTTTTCTAACCAAGCATGCTTTCCTTGAAAATAAAATTAATTCTATACTGCATTGCGGCCATTTTATACCAATTAATTATGTTAGAAGGGCTTAAAAAATGTATCGCGAGTTAGATTGTATCATTTTTCTACAAAGGGGTTTAAATCAGAAACAAATGTGATGCGTACATTTCATTCAGAATTTCAGTGTGTAAATATGAAAATATTATATATAAAATACCATTTGTAGCAGAAATGGGGAGAATTAAAAAAGGTTAAAGTGAATCACAACACAGAGATTTTGTAAATTCGGAAAGCAAGTTTGCGTTACCACAACAATAACCAGCTACACATGCTTCGTTATTATGCGACCTGTTGTGTAGCGAACATGAAAAACATTTATTACTCCGATAACTGCATTTGCATCCTGCTGGCTTTCGGCTTCGGTACGGAAAAGCGGGCACTCGCTCGTTTCTACTGAACATCTTTGGACGTAGCGTAAGGTTTTGTCGAACGGAAGGAAAGCAGAATCTCGCAACGTGAAAGAAAAGAAGGCGGCGAGTACTGGAAGTGTTGAGAAAAAGCGAACGCTATGGCAACGTGCGGGTTTGTCGGTTTGTAGCAGAAGGCAGAACTTTGCAAACCGCGTTTTGCAAGAGGCAGGTTCGGCAGGATTCCCTTTTCGCCGACGTGCACATATTGAAAGCCACGAGACGGCTGCTTTCGCAGTGCGGAAAAAGGTTACACGAAAGTTCCGCTTCCTCGGCTCGGCTAAATTGAATACGCTCGAACAGCGCGGGAAGTCGGAGCCTTCTCCAATGGCTCCCAGGTCAAGGAGCGGCACACGCGTGGGCAAAGTTTCGGCGGGCTCCTTAGGATCCCGGCGCTTCCGGTATGCGCCGGTGCGTGAAATGATTCTTCGATCGCTCCGCCGTTCCGTTCGAGCAGGAACGAAGGAACCGTTCCACCGGTTGGACACGTATTTTTCCACCACCCACCACCGGCTTGGACGGGCTGAAAGTATCTCATCCGAGGTTGCTACACCGCGTGCTCCAAGCAATTCCACTCAACAACACACTCAGCTTCTGCTCGTTCGATCGCGCTGCATGTTTGTTTATGCATCAACATCATACCTTCCGTTGTGTTTGACACCTTTCCTGCTTTTCTCGAACTAAAATACGCTTCACTTCTCCAAATCGATTGAGTTCAATCTTAACGTTTTCAACGTAACCTCCGATTGCAAAGGTTTTCTGCTTTCCTCGGTGGTATTTTATTCAGCAGTCCATTTCGAAAACGGGTGGGATTTTTTGACGGGGGGGGGTTTAAAATTTGTCGCACGGAAAGTTTCCCTGTGCGAGTGCAGCGATCCGTGCAGGTCTAGTTACGGTCGCCGATTTCTTGAGATAGTGGAAAAGCAGCCGAGCAGAACGCAAGCCGATATCGAGCTTTGCTGTTCCGTTTGCGACAATCAAGTCAATGGGATTTATATTACGCTGAAAGTTCTTGCCCAATCTGGCATTCTCAACCGTAACATTGGTATGAAACCCGGGCAACGAGTTGTTGTTTTGTTTCATTTAGTTGTCCTAATTGGAAATACCCGTTCGTAAATATGTTTATAGAAACGTAGCAGTTGCGAAAGTTATAAACGTTTACAAAACATGTTTGAACAACTAAATTGCTATCGTTTTTATTTAAACCGAAGCCTCTTTTTATGTGCCACTTATAAACCGATTTCATGAACAACTTCTAGAATAAGAATTCTAAAGCTCATTTGGTTGAAGCTACTCAGAAAATGTAAAGCAAATATCATTCTTTTGAAATGAATGAAACCTTCTTGATTTAAACATGAGATAAAGAAAGAAATATCAAAGTTTTACGTATGAATCAAATGTTAAAATGTTTTTAGAAATAGTTTATGCTTATTTTTCATTCGCAGTTTTGATTAAAATCAAAACAACATAAAACATTTCTCTTATATATTAAACTATTTCATTCGCAACATTGTCCTCTGTTCCATTTGTACCTAAATATATAACACCAGAATGTCAAGCCTGTGATTAAGAGTAAAGCAGTGATTATAAAATGTTTTTAACAACGCTTTATAAAACTCTTTTATATGTTAAAATGAGTAGAGCAAAATAATCTTAAGACATTTCCATTGTTTGTTCTGGGTAATTTGTTGTGATGTATCAAACAATCGCTGTATAAAGCTCCTAGTTTTACTCTCTCTCTTTGCAACGCTCAAGCGAGCAATCGCTCTTCCGTGGTGGAGCTACAATTCAATTTGTCAACTCTTCGGACCATAGAAATTTTTGATACACGCCAAGAAGGCGAACGCGTTACTGGAAACAATCGAGCGTGTCATGTAGCCTTCCTTCGTAGCCCGACCTTTCGTGCAACTGTTCTATTTTTATGCTTTTCTATCAAACCAACGAGCTCACAGGGCAGATCGAGTACGCAGCTCATTGGTTTTCACGAGCGTTTTGGCCCCGTTTTTCCCTAAATCATCACCCATGTAGCGAGGGGGTCGTAAAAAGCAGGCAAATACAGCAACCCAACTATCGCCGGTTGGCCCATCGGCCCACGGACCATGTACCACGTTCCAAGGTCTTCAACTTGCAACGCCACGCACCAGTTTTCCGGAGGAATCTCCCCGGAGATTGGGGTCGTGTTCGTCAAACCGGATGGCGCCAGCTAATAAATACCCAGCGCGCGCTCGCTCACGATCGAAGGACGCCAAAAAGGGTTTTCGGCTGTCGACTTTTGCTCCAATTTGTTAATTGGGAACCATGTTGTCCCTCGGCGGGGGTGGACCGGCAACGGTTTGGTAGGTTGCATAAATATGTGTTTCGGTTTAGCCGGTTTTCTTGGGCTGTTTGGTGGAGTACTTGTTTGTGTCAGCAATAGATTAAATTTTAGAGCCCAGAGTAAGCAAACGTCTCAGGAGCCGTAGATACATGACTGGATTAACAGTTTCTTAACACTGTTTTCTGAAGGAAGGATAGATCATACTCCCTTTATTTCATTTCCAATAAACAAAGACACTCTTGAAAATAGTCACAGCTAATAGATCATGCCTTGAACTTATTTTAAAAAACGATTAAGTTTTAGTTAGGAAAACAATTTAGTTTCACAATAATAATAAAGAAATAAGGCAGCTTGTAGAGACTTTAAACCAAAAACATTATTATCTTTTAAAGAATTTCACGTTGTCATGATAAATGGCGTTTAAAAGTGCTGGTTTAAGGTTCAAACACCGTTTGACAGTTAATGATGACTGAAAGTTGCAATTTTTAAATCGACTGAAACAATGTGAAATGAATTTCCTAAAATAATGTAGTAATCATTAAACGAAAATTCGTGAAGAAATATATTTAGGTGTTTGTGTGCTTATCGGATTTGCCATGGAAATGTCTATGCATTTATTGGGTAACTTTATTTACTTGGGGATCATATATAAGCTTTGATTTGAAAACTTAACATGTTCTCTTTGTCCAAACACTAATCTACTGATTTGCTCCATGAATTAATAAAATCCGATCAACAAGCAATCACGAAGTTTGCAGTTCTCTTTGTTTTTTCTTTCTCCGAGGATGCAGACGGAGACTGCGGGGAAAGCCAACAAGTTTTTCCCATTACCAGACCGATTTTGTCCGACCCGACATGCAATGGGTCTCTAGACTCCACGTCCGGTTTGATTACGAGCTTCTTTTACAGCCCAATACCATTGTAGCGCGTTTGATGAAGTGTGCAGAGTTGTGCCTTCCCCCCAAAACCGCTCCCGAAGCGACCAAGCAGGTATCCTACGAGTAAATGAAAGTGAATGTAATATCTGACACAGGAATTTCATCACCATCATCATCATCGTCATCACCCCACCGACTTTGCCGTGGTTGGAAGTTGCTGCTGCTGCTCATTTCCTTCCATCCACCGGCACAAGTCGTTGAAACTTTCAACGATAAGAATTGGGGGAAAAAAGGTACGAAAGAATGGAGCGAAAACCAAATTACATACCAAATGCTTCCCGGCTTACCTGGGAGCGCAAGGTGGGGAGGGGGAAGAATGGGGCAAGGTGCGACGAGCGAGCGAGTAGGGAAAACCTCATTTTTCTCCACCTTTTCTTAATCCGGTGCTTCGGGAGCCGGGGAACTGTCGGGACTGGTTTTTATGGGATCTCGAGGGTGCGCTGCCGAGGCCGTAGATAAAAGGTGTGCAGCCTGCACAGTCGGCAGCCTGGCAGCTTCGGACACTCGACACATTCCTTTGAAGTTGAATCTGATTAAGACGGGGAGGCATGGGAAAGGAACGCCACGAATAAACTTCCCGAAGCTGAAGGAGATCCCGAAGGTGTTTTGGTTGGTGATGCCACCGCCCTTCACCGGGTTGATGAGGTTCATCACCGGGCCACGACATCGGATGGGTCGGCCCGACTCGGATCAGCCCCGGAACGGTGTTCGTCCGGAAGCCGAACTCCGTTTGTTGGTCGTATCTTTTGTTTTTAAATTTAGTTTAATGATTTTTCGTCACCTTCGTCCAAATCGGCTGCTATCTCCTGTCCTGTCCGGTGTGAATGTTACGAATTGTATGGTTGGAAGCTGAGAAATTCCTTGCTAAAATAACAAGGGCAACACGCGTTGGAATCGGTGCGACTGCTATCTTTTAGAAGAGGATGCCTAGCAAGGGTATTTTACAATTGTAATAATTTTGTTCAGCTGGAATAAAGTCGCCGTCGTCGACTTGAAGCAAAATTCATGCATTAGAGCTGAAGCATTTTTTGTAAACATGATTAAATCCGAAGACGGTTTTGATAGCATTTGATAAATAAAAAGCAAATATTGAAGGAAAATGCAAACATTTTCATATTTTCCTTTGATCGACAATAGGTTCTTAAAGTTAACATTTATCGTATTTTGAGGTGAGGTTTTTGGATGGAAACATTTGAGTTATAATATGTCACCCAACCAAATCGATGGAAGGGAACTGACTTTACTTGTGATAGTACGAATACCACATACTTTGTTTTACTGTAAGCAAAGTCTTTGGAACGGTCCTTTTCTGTTTTTTTCCAAATAAAGATGGATGTTAAATTCGCATTTAAATCGAAGGTAAATAAACACAGCTATTGATTAAAATATACAAATGGTTATTCAGAGTGGTAAAAGCCTTCCAGAGGAGCAAAACAGTGTACCGTAGTATGGCATTATGAATTCTGCACCGTTATCCTTCTCTTTCGTTGCAAAAATGTTCCTCGCTTTCTACGGCACGCTTCTGAAGCGCCGCATTTTTGCATGAATTATCCATTTTCTAAAGACGACACTTATCGATGCTCGAAAGGAAAGGTTTCCAAGAATGATAAAATGGAAATGAAATTAATAAGAAAAAAACAGCCTTTGCTGAAGTGCCGGAAAATCGTCTACATTTTCCCACGTTTTGGAATTTATTTGCAGGGAAAATGAATGTTGTGGCCCTTTTTTTCCTCTGTTTTTTGTAATTTCAAGAAACCGTACATTCCTCTTGATGGAATTAGCCGGATGTATGTATGTGTATGTGTGTATTAAGTTGCTGCTTATTTTTCTCCTTCCTTTTTGGAAAGGATGTCATTGTGTTTAATTACCCTGGATTTGTGTGCAGACGTTCTTCGTTTAGCAAGCCTCCTACCGGGCACGTCCGCTTTCCGGCTGTCAATAATTTAAACCGACGTTCACGACACGTGGCCATGTACGAGGGCACTTCACGTTGAACGAGTCCTCCCATCAGCGCAGCGAAAAAAAAACCAGACGAGACCACTTGACATCACTTTTACTTTACCTGTGCATACTTTTTTCCCTTTTTTTCGACCCATTCCAGGAGCCATTCCGGAGGAGGGGAAATATGTATTAACATAACCTCTGCAACTTCGTGAGATGAAAGGGTGGCCTCCGTGCATAAAACACATATTCTTCGAAACAATTCACCTGACACTTGACAACTTACCCGAAGTGACGTTTCTTCTGCTGGTGCGACGCAAGCTGGCGGCGGCAGCGGAACGCTCGATCGCACACGTTACAGGTGAGGGACTCATCTGGTGAGAAAAAGGTGAAAAAACCAAAGGAGGAAACGACGTCGTTAATCGGCTTATTTTCACATCTCATCTTGTTGGAACAAAAAGAGGATTCATCTGTAATGCGTATTGATTTATTTATGTTATATGCTATTATTTAATGTCGTCCCATATCAATATCAATCGTAAAATCATATATTTGTGTTATATAGCTTCTTTCTTCCATGTCAGATTTAAATAAAAATTACTCGAAATCATGTTCTTGAATAACATTTTCATTTTTGACACTAGTCGAAATTTACTAACAACCGAATTAATTAGGGAAAAAATGTATTGCTATTTTCTTAAAGATCGATGGAAGTTTTCCCCCTAAAAACCGTGGTATTTTACGGCCCCACTTTACGACACTACTCATGCCAGCGCAATCATAAGTGGAAAAGTGAGATAATGTAGGACAAACGTAAATAAAACGAACGCAATTTGCTCGGGATAAACCACCAGGCGCCTCCATCGAAGGGAGCGAGCGGGGCGAAATTATTGATAGACTCGGCTCGCTTTATGGCTCTCGTTAGCCAGCTGACCATAAAATCAACCGACAATTGAAATGCGCCTATTTCATTCATTGCAGTTACGATTGGTGTATAAATAACGGCGCACTGTACTTCGACTGGGGCGGAATAAAAAAAAAACCGAAACCATTTCGGAACGGCTGCGAGGGTGTGGAGAGGAGGGGTAAGAGGGCTGAGGAGCGAGCGGGAAACCAGAAAGCCACCGAAAATAATGCGCGCTAAAGAAAACATATAGAAATGATATAAAATACAGCAAATAACGACAAACAGTCGTACGGGCAGGGGAGAGGGGGTTGAAATAGGGAGCGTAGGGAAGTGGGAACTACGTGCCAAGTTCACTGCAAGCCTCCTTTTCATTTTTCTTCGGTCCCATAACAATGCAGGAAATAGGGAAGCCTTGGGTGAGACATTTGTTCAGACGCGGAGATTATTTGTTGGTCGAGTTTGTAATTTACGATTTTATAATAGAAAAATTCATACAATAGTCTAAGTCTTCAAGAACATCGTTCAATGAATGTGTGAAAATATTCAAAGTTTACTAAATAAGATTCGCTTCCAATTTTCGCTTTGGTTTTTTGGTTGAAACTTATCGTTTCGTATGACTCTTTTCGAAATAAATCATTTATTGAAAAGCTAATACAAACAATTTTTAAGAACTGTCAAACAATTAGCTGAAAATTGAAATAATAATCTCCTTGTTACTGCAGTAGAAAATTCTAATTTACCTGAAAAGGTAATATAACTTTTTTTTAACTCTTTATAACTTCATCTCACGTCAAACTTTCCAGTATGAGTAAGTGCTTGTTCTTCTATACTTCTTTAGCTGTGGCTAGTTGTTGTTTATTTGCAAAATAAAACCTTCTTAACACGTTCCGTACCGCGTCACCCAAAAATGGGTGACGGCAACAATGCCCATAAGCCCTTTACACTTACATAGTAGTTGACTTATGTAAGTGTAGACTATAAAAATAGCTGAAAAGTACCATTTGGGAAGCCTAGTTTTTGCTTAGTTTCAGAAAATCGTTGGTTCAATAAATTTGATAAACTAATTTCGACAAAAATGATTGTACTAAAAATCTGTACTAAAAACGCTTGGTACGGAACGTTTTAACACGTTAACTGCCACGCCGTTTTTAGTTTATTTGTTTCCAAAATGTATCAAACATTCGCATTTCGACGACCAAGGAAAGATTAAGCATCAAAAAGAACTAGTTTTTAGTATTACAATAATTTTCATGATACATTTTCATATATTTATAAGCCAAAACCTTTTTAGAACTAATGACAGCTGGCTATCAAAAATGAGTCAGTCAACGTGTTAAAATAGCTTCGGGGTTGCATACTCTCGATGTAATGTAATGAAAAATACTTTGCTTATACGAAATGATTCTTGTTTTAAAATCGTTACATATTTATAAATTGATGAAGTGGGACAAAGTTTACAGTCAACCATTTTTATTTTTCAAGTAGATATTGTAGTACCCCGGCCTCTCCTACACACTCGGGCGAGTATTTGGACCGACGGTACGAGAAATTTTCCCGTGCAGAGGAGGGATAATCTTTTTTGTTTTCCCTTCGCCTTTCGGTTTTCCTTGATTCCCATTCTCAACACCCCTCCACCTCGATTTCCTTCACCTTTCACGCACGGGATCACAATATTTCCCCTCCCCCCCTTCGGCGAAGACTGCCGAGACCCTTCCAGGGCCCCAACTGGCTGCGTGGAGACACATTCCGGAACGAAATGCGCATAGGGCACATTCCAGGCAGGTGGACAGAGAGCGGACTGCAATGCCTCGAGCCGAAAAAAAGGAAAAAAATCTCCCGCATCCGCCCGTCGGAACGTCGGCCCCCGGGAGTGTTTTGGGGGGGGGGGATTTTTCCTTTCGAATGTCGATCGACCGAAAAAATCAAGTCGACCACACGATGCCGATGGGTCACGGCTCGATGAAACCGATAAACATGTCATCAGCGAATCAGCCCGCATGTTTGCTCATCTCGAACCCGGGGAAGAGGAGGAGGAGGATCCCCCACTACTCCCCCTCCATCCTCTACCAGCCCTTCTTACCGGGCCATTTCGTTTATCGCCCGGAAACGGAGCCGAAACTGACACGTTAGCAATCTCAAACGCGATGCTCCTAATCGTGGGGAGGGAGGGTGGTTACGTATGTGTGTGGGTGGAAGGTCGATATGGGGTCGATATAAATTTGTAGCCCGCCATCCCGAGCGCGCATCGCGGTACGTCGGAATTAAATTCCATATCGTGCCGTGTTCCGTGTATCGATCGTGGCGTTTTCCCTCCATCTGATAGCGTTTTCTCGAGGTGCTTGTGCTTTGATAATAATGCCGGTGTTTGCGGGAAGGGAGAAGGGGTTGGGTTTGGGACGGGACGAGCCAAACGATGCTACCTCTTACACGGACGACGACGACGACAGGAA
Organism: Anopheles sinensis; assembly: GCA_000441895.2. Taxonomy (NCBI): domain Eukaryota; kingdom Metazoa; phylum Arthropoda; class Insecta; order Diptera; family Culicidae; genus Anopheles; species Anopheles sinensis. The sequence continues at coordinate 992,971 of KE525157.1, read as the reverse complement.
TCCCTTCGCTGGTGCGTTGTTTGTAGGAAAATAATGAAGGCACGTTAGAGGTCGGAGTTCAAGGCTTCAACGGAGACGGTGGCAGGGCGAGAGGAAGCAATGAGGGGGGTGGAACGGCCGCCTGGGAAATGTTGCTGCTTTTCCCATCCCATCGCCACCGAAATGAGGCGCGATAGTAACCCCACTGCGTCGCCGGGGAACGCCACAAATCGAATAAATTCTCATTTTCCGATAGCAAACTCGAACGCTGGCGGGGAAGGTGGAGTATGAGTGAAGGAGGCGTTGGGCGATGAATAGTAGATTCAATTTCCGATTTCATTTAAAGCTACGCCCGGCACACACACACTCACACCGGCGTGTTACCTGCGCCGGAAGGAAATCTTTCGGCCCGGCGAAGGATAATCGCACGATGGCGTCGACTATTTCCTTCACGAAATGTGATTCGCTTATCGAACCGCACGTCCATCCGAGCCGGGATGGTGCTGCAAACTATATTAACTAGCATGCGCTCGGTGCAGTAATAGGACACTTCGTCACCGAACACCGCCCGCTCGATGAGTGGAGCTTGAGCTAACGAACTGAAATCGCATTTCGAGCACGGCTTTCTTGCGAATAAATGTAAAATCCCTCGACAATAATCTCGCAGCTAAAGATGTTTGAAGGCTTTGCGAGAAAATCTGTTCACTTCTGTATGAACTACGTGTGACATTTCTCGACTAAGGTTTAACTCAGGTATTCCAAACTTTCTCAAATCTCTCTTCCAATATGCAAAATGAAAACCTAGAATTTATATCTTATTTTATTATTAAAGAATGCGTGAGATTTCTTCTAAACAAAGTGCTAGTGCTAAATCATATCTTTTCTACCAGGAAGCTCTTGGTATCGAAAATTGTTCTAATGTTCTAAAAATTGGAAATCGGGCTTATTTGCCATGTTCTAAAAATGTGATCTCGCGAATCAAGTATTTTGTATATTCTTATTTACCACTTGTTAGCCGTTTTTATCACTTTCTTTTTTGAGAAGTGAGTTCAATTAGACTATAAGGCACAAAAAGTGGTTCAATAAAACCTTTAACACGTTGACTGCCAAGCGTTTTTAGCACACTGTTTTAGAACAATCTTTTTTGACAAATTTACTACAAAATTTATTAAACACTCGGTTTTCGTCGACCAGGCAAAGACGGACCTTCCCGGAGAATGAGTTTTAAATAGTTCTATAATTTTCTTGTTGCATTTTCATATATTTATGAGGCCAAAATTTGTTAGAACTAATGACAGCTGGCTATCAAAAATGATAGACAAGGCAGTTAACGTGTTAAAGCTTTTCGATGAAGTACAGAAAAGATAACCCTATTCGTTACAAAATACAACAAACTTTTGGCGAATTTCGATTTGTTGTGATTTCTTTTGTAGGTTTTTTAAATAGGTCATCATTTTTCTTTTACAATGTTCAAGCTTATAATACTGTAAATATTCATTGTTACATAATGCAAAATTAAATAAGGGAAAAGAAAACCAAAACATTATGAAACCAACTCATCAAGCAACACGCGCAATCAAAAAGCAGCGACAAAGTCTGCCAGTCTCTTTGATGTGTGTGCACGTGGACGGGTTTGGTTATTGTCGATATATACATTGTTGCTTGTGTGCGGGGTTCGGTGCGTGCTCGAGTGGTTGATTTACCTACCGGGAAGGGCTCGCCGCCCTTCTCGAAAGAAACCAAATAAAACGAGGCGCAAGGCGAGCCGAACGGTTTTGGGGCTGAGCCGTAAACGCGATGATCTTTCGGGAATGGTTTATTTTCGGTGACACGATTGCATTCCACTTTGATCCGGCACGCACGCACGCACGCACCGCCCATTGATGGCTTGTTCGTGGAAAAGGGGCCAATGAGAAATCTGGCGTCGATCGATGGAAACGTCGGAAAAGCCACTCGCCAGATATTGGGTGCGTGTCAAGAGTTTGTTTGTGCGATGCCCACTATTTAGATAAATATTTTGCCGGTGAAAAGAATAATCTTTATGATTTATCAAATGCTTTATTTTTTCCAATTGCAAATGTAATGGAAATTTCGAAGAGACGCATCTGAAAGTTACTCTTGCATTGAATGGATCATTTACATTTCCTGTCAGTCTCAGAAGCGTCCGTGGTTAAAAGCTGGACCCTAAAAGCCAACCCTATGTGCATTTGTCAGGAAAATGCCTACAGCTTGTGGATGCAGAATATTTCCCGGCATGCGATGCACGATGCAGCATCAAATCTGGAAGTAATTTGAGGTTTGTTTAGGTTTCCGATACATCTCCTTTCCAACAATTTTTCCAATGCAGTCCAAGCGCACGGAGAACGGTGTGAATTTTTCTCTATAAACTTCTTTTCTATCCAATGAGTACTTTAGTCTTCGACAAAGTTATTCGTGGTGTTTAGAATTTAATGTAGAAGCAGTCTTATAAGTTTTTCGCTAAAAATGAAGCCAAAATGTTCATTTAAAATTTCGTTTTGGCTTATATAAATCTGCCCTTTTCACTAATATAGTAGAGGATTTATTATGCAGAAGGTTACAATAATTATCTAAATAGGGAAGCCTTGGTTTTGCTTAGCTTTTGAAATCAAAAGGTTGGTTCAAAAGCTTTTATATCCAAATTTTAACAAAAATAGATTAATCTAAAAATCTGTACTAAAAAGGTGTGGCAGTCATCGTGTTAATAGAATATTTCCACCCTATGTATTTTAAATTTTCTCACAAAAGGCATCGACCGAGATATTTGGGTGCAAACTGGAATTTGAAAAACTGTACCTTCAGCTCAGGTAAAGTCCAATTTTGTTATCTAGTTTGAAGCGAGCGATTCATCCATCCTCAAACAATATTGGTTTTTACCATCCCCACCCTCCATAGTTCTCCTTCCCCCTTCCAACTTCCATACAGCTAATGCGGGGGGAGATGAACAAAAACGCAGACAAAAACTCTCATGATTTCCTCGAAATCGATAGCAAATATGTTGCCCTGCCGACACGCAAATGAAAAGTAATGGACCAGCGTCTCCTTTCGAGCCCTCGCCCTTCGGTTGCCAAGGACGCCCTGGCGTGTTTTATGTTCGCTCTCAAACGGTTCAACGGGGAATTTATTTAGTCTCCTTTGCTCATCTGTGCACATTCCGTCCTGACAGAACAAAAATAAAAAAGGCCAACAACGTCGCAGTTACCTGTGCGTGTATGCAAATAGGATGGAGAAGAAACCGGCCGTCGGTCCATCGGGCATTCTCGGGTTCATGTGAAATTAATAATTGACTGTCGGGTGGAACAAAAGTTCGGGTGGAGGTTGGGATAAATAAGACACGCCGTCAAAAAAGGAGACTGAAAATTGGGTGGCCCGAAAATGGACCAAAATGGCCGGTAGCTCCTGCCGTCCTGCAGTGGAGGATGAAATTTTAATGAATATTATTACCGGACGGATACGCGTGTGTGCGTGTGTGCGGTCTGTCCGGCCTCCGGTCACGAGGCTGGGGCAAGGTTGGCCAAATTGCACTGGGGCGAGTAAGTAAGTAATGATGATAAAATGGCGAACCTACTCAGCACCGCACAGGTGAGCTGGGAACGATGGGCACGATAATGAAGAAAAAGCGCCACGATCCAAAATGCGATACGGCAGCAAATGCTGGAAAAGTACCGAAAGGCGATGCCCCGGGCGCAAAACCCGGGAGCCATTTTTGAGAAGTGCGTACGAATAATAGTATTCCATTTTAGCATAAGCATTCTGCTGGTGAACTAATTTTAGCCGGGCTTTTCACTTCCACTTTTCCTCTCCTTTTTTCAAGTCCGTTGGTTTGGTTTTTGTTCGGTCTTGCTTTTCCCACCCCCTCCCGAGTGTGACCATCGTTAGGTTGGAAAATTCAATTTTTCGAATGTCTTGTGTGCGGTATCGATGTGCGCTCAAAACGTTGGCGTTTTGTGTTTGCGCGCTGGAGCAAAAGAATGCCGCTCCATCGAACCGTTCGGGAAAATCGGGTTCTCACTCTGTCGTTTCCCGTTTTCCCGCCCCCGTCCGGAGAGTTGGCTCCGGGGTCATCGGTTTTCCAGCTGGGAAAATTTCGGACCCATCAAATCTTGGTACATCAACTATTCAGCAATTCGGTTGACTGTTCGGTGTCCTCTTCCTCACAGTGGTTTGGTTTTCGGTAGATTGAAAATAGACATAAGTTACTTTAAGATTATTCTCATATCGTCTTCTGCTTTAGTCAGTCTTAAACACTTTAATTGTTACATGAAAGCAGTGGCGGGTTTTTGTGGAGTATTTAAAGCAAAATTAGTTATATTACATTAGTGTTTACAATAGAAATTTTGTTTATTACTTTGTATACTACACAAGGTAAATTTTCTTGCAGACTTATTTTTGTAGGTTTATTGATAAAATCTACTGTATTTTTCCGTGTATAAGAGACGCTTGTTTGCCAAATTTTTTGCTTGAAAAATCAGGGGTCTCTTATATATGGGAGGAAGACCTTTATGACTGGTATGCACCGAGGTTACTCAAGACACACTTACAATGAATAAAGAGTTCATTACTAAAAACTTTTTTCCAAAATTTTTGCATGAAAATTAAAGGGGTCTTTTATACATGGGGGTCTCTCATACACGGAAAAATACGGTTTATTGTCCAACAATTCTTGATGGTTAAATAGAATAGGTAAATTATTTAAATTCACTTTGTCATACTTCACATTTGAACTCTTTGAGTTCCACACAAAGGGCGCGTTTAAAAGGAAAAGCCATTTTAAAACGATTAACAAGTTCTTATATAAACTCTGAGCAACTTTTTTCTAATGTACGGTAGGTATCCTGGTAAATATTAGATCGAAAATTATTACTCTCCTTTATTTATGTTTTCTTAAATTCATGTTAATCTTATGGAAAAACGTAGTGATCAAAAACAAATAGAACTAACAACGCATTCTATTAGTTCTATGCTTGATATTTTACAGTAAGAAAAATAGATCAATAATTGTTAAACCTTTGATTCCATTGTTTCTAGTTGATTCACTGAATAAAATGATCTCTGGATTCAAATGTTGAATTTATAATATAATTATAATTAATACAATTATATTAAATTCGACCGATTTCTGCTTTTTGTATGTAATTGATGGTATCTAGTGTTTGAGAAAATAAAACTGAAGCTTCAAAAAACCTCACATAAAAACGTCAAGTGTTAAAAGTAACACAAAATGTCAATTGAACGGATAACCCACTTAAACCTCACACTGTTCCATGTTGTATTGGTTCTTTTTGACCTTACAGCTGTCTTAAATTCTGGAGCTAACAATGTAAAGCAATTGTAGCTCGTTTCGAGCTACCGATCCTAAGAGCGTTATAAAACAGCTGCAGCAGTTTACTCGGAGGAAAAGCGGACAATCACCACTGCGACAGTGCGGACGGTATTGAACCACAATAGTGCCGTTTTGAGGGTGAGAAACAGTACTCCTGACGGTTATTCATGGAGCTGTCCGAGCAGGATGTTGAGTCGGTATCCATTAGCTCGGACTTGGAGGCAAAAGGACACCTAGAGATTTTCACAATAATCTTCTCTGAATGCATGCGGATAAGGGGGAAAGGTGGCGTGTTCATCATCACCACCCTACCAAACGCTCCCCCGGCCTTCGGGGAAGAAATATGGTAATCGAGGCGTCGAGCTCCGGGAAGTGATTCGTTGTAATCCACCCTTTGACCGAGCGGATTTCGGACGCTTCCTAACCCATTCTCCGCCAATTGGGCCTGGCACTGGCCCGTTTATGTTGCTGCCCACCTGCCTGTTCATTAGATTTTATTGTTCTCGCCCAGGTGAACCACTGACCGGGCCGAAACGATGTCGAACGTCGGACCCAGTTCGGGTAGGATAAGCAGATTACTTCGGTCTAAAGGTCGCAAAAGGGATCGACAGGAAGATACCGATCCGAGCGGCCTGTCTTCGGTGGATGAAGGTTTTCCGTTTCCGGCCCTGCCATGCCCGGGGTTTCTGCTCTTCTACGTGCCGCTACCGTGGGCTATTTTTCTCATCCATTTCCCAAAAGGCGCAAGGTTTGCTTTCCCTTCCTACAACGAAAGGATTGCCCGGGTCGGGGAGCGCATCCGATTTGAGTACGGTAGGCAAACATTCGGCCCGATCGCCGGATGGGACCGGAAAAACAGGCGAGGAAAAAGAAAGGCGAGAACCTACTGATGCTCCTGTCAGAAATCTGCCAGGGACAGATCCTCTGCCAGGTCTCTTGGGCCTAATGGACCGCTTCTTCCGGTTTGCTAGGCAACAAAAAAAAAAAGGGTGGCCGAAACCCTTCCTGCCCCAGGGCCGTTTAGGTGGAGCAGAAAATCTTCATCCACTGCTGGAAGAATATCATAGTTCGGCTTTCGAACGGGGCGCCATGAAATCCGAAAAACCCCTCCGAGAGATGTGTTATGAAAAATAAAAACTAAATTATTCATAGCACCATTACAGGCGTTTTGGGCCCAATTCATCATCTCAACGATGTTTCTCAACCATGGGAAGTTTTATTTTACATTTTTAGCACATTCTGTGTGTTTTAGTGATTCTTTTATCACTATGAGTTATAATACTTACAGAGAAAACTTGAAGCAGTTAAGTGGAAATCCCCAAGCCATTATCCCAAATTGAAATTCAAATTTAAAAGTGACGCATTTTTTGTAAATCAACAAAACATAACTGTGTTTCCTATTAGAAACCCACGAGGAAGTGTAAATTTAAGTGGAGCTTAATTGGAAAAGGGGTACTGGTTAATATGGAATGGGAAATTTCTGAGCTTTTTACGAAATTTATAAAGAATTACACTAATTTAGTTTCGGTGGAAGTTTAGTATATTTGTTATTTGTTTATAAATATATCCTAGTGATTGTTTTATGAATAGATTTAAACCAAAAATTATTATTTTACTGTTAAAAAGACTGCTGGAAAACTGTTGTAGGAGTTTATTCAAAATGCTTCACTGCAATAAAAATAAAGAAATGGAAAACAAAAAGGGAAAATAGAACGGTGAAAGTATTCATCTTTAAACTGCCAATGCCCAGTGCAAATTGGGGTTAAAAAAACACTGTAAAATTGATTGATAATTCACATTTCAGGTTCTCCAGGGAGCCCGCAAGAGAGATATGAAAAAATATGCGCACAAACACGCACAGACGGACACCTCAACACACGCAAAAAGTAGCACGCCCTAATGAGGGCTAATTCAGAAGACGTAGTGTTTTGAACCGGAAGCTACCCCTTTTCATAATCTTTCCGCCAAATCCCACCGGAAGAGCTTATCGCACAGGCTTCGTTTTAAAAAATCCAACGGTTTGATGCCGAAACAACCTCCCCTCTTTTCTCCTTGTCCTGTCCATCGCAGTAAACCACCTCCATATTCGTGAAGGATTCTTCAGAAATATTTCATTGGCTACGGTTTTTTGACACTTCGGATCAAGACATGCCTGGAAATGGGTAAAAAGAAACTACATCCCACGGAGAAACATGTCACTGCCCCACTTCCTCCACCCTTCCCTGTGCTATGAGTGAGCCAATTTTGTTCCATTTTCCTAGCGTTTTGCGAAGAAAAGGGACGAACACCCGATGGTGGTGGGTTAAGAACGAACGTTGAATTTATATGGTATTCATTATTTTTTACGAGTGCCACGACTCCATTCCGAGGTTGTGTAGCGAGGGAAAATTGTCATTTAGGATGTGAAACTTGTGGAAGGGAAGCAGTGCGAGGTTCAAGCGATGGGATGGAAACGGGAAAACCCAAGTTGCGCTGCAACCGTAATTGCAAATCCGAAGTGTCTGATCCCGGAGCGCAATCATGAGCAGAGGTTAAATAAGACTCATCATTGCGAACATAAGCAGCTGAAATAAATTGGGCAAATGCATGCGAGCGGAAGCAATAAACTGAACGAATGCATGCTCTTCGCTAGAAACAAGTAACGTTTTTTATTGTATTACATTTTGCAATACAGTTGAAAAGAACCTGCGTGGCGAATTGTTGTAGTTAATTAAAATAAATTGTTTCTCAATTCTGTATATGAATATTCTAATAAATAATTGACACTACTGAAAAGGTTATTCTATTGTACATGAAAGTAAAACAACCAGGGATTACCAAACACAAAGATGTCAAATTGAGAAAGCAAGCGGTTGTCTACCGTCAGTTTGCTTTGTTATAATCAATATAAAAAGCCAAGTGTAAAAGTGCGAATTTATTTTACGTCGGGTGTTAAGTGGAGTGCTTCTAAAATCCTTGTAAAGCGTCTAAGAAAACAATCGAGTGGTGTAACAAGACACTAAAGAAAACAAATAAAAATTTAAACGATCCTGATTAGGATCACAATGGCCTGCCGTTCTTTCGTCGATCTGCGTTGGTTGTTCTCACATTGTTTTCTGATGTGGCGAAATTTAAAACGCTCGGTGGAACGTCGGCCCAGACACGCGTTTCTTTCGCTCGGTGAGCGGGAGGGCATCTCGGGCGGAGGGCAACCATTTCGTCGCTCGCAGCAAGCAAATTTGCCGCCAAACCGAATATTTTGGCAACCGCTTGCCAACTTTCTAGCCGTTACCAGCCATTACCGGTATGAGAACCCTGGCGAAAATACCGCGAAATCAAGAAAATGAACCTTGAAAAGGCTTAAGAGATTATTGGCAAAGTTTTCCCTCCGGCTCTCGACAGGATCGCTTTTTGGGTGTGTGTGTGTGTGGGTGTGTTTTTTCCTTTTTTGCTCGTTCGTTGGGTTGTTGGCGCTGTTATTTTACTTTTCGACTCCGGCTTCCGTTTGTTTCATTACAAGCAAACTTCGGGGCAGCGAAGAAAAGAAATCGCCCCTCACCTTTCCCTCATAAATACACACACATACACACAGCAACCGTCCTCTCATGGGACCAGCTACCGAAAAAAACTTTCCTCTCCCCCCCCCTTCCCCCCACCCCCTCCACCCTACGTACGGTGTGTGCCAAGAAGTTCTTTTATTTTGCACCCTAATCCGACCAGCTTAGCGGATAAATATTCGCCGATTCGCCTTTTGAGGTCGATCGGGAAGGGAAAGAATGGGTGGTAGCGAAGGGGAGGGGGTTGGGGACAAAAAAAGGGCAAACGCACGCGTTTCGTGAATGTTTAGTGTTGATGTTCGGGGCGAAAAAGGACGAAGCAAAGGCGCTCAAAGCGATCTCGAGTTGCTCGGCGAACGATAGCCGCATACATTTCATTTGCTCTCTACATTTTAATTCCCCCCCAAGCGAGGCCGCTTGATTGGCATCCTGAGGGAAATGGAAGGGGAAGGTAGGAGGGGGGCCGAGTGAAACCCAGGAAAAACCGGTGCGTTGTTTAGTTTTCCATTGTGCGGTGTCGTTGTCCACTTCCAATTCTGCGTATGATGGTTGGGTTCTATTTGTTATTAGATTTACAGTACGAAGCAAGTTTTCTAAATAACTTTATGCATAGAACAGTGCTGAAGGATTGGGTGAAAAGATGGGTTGTGGGGCATGAAACGGGAAAGGATGCCGACCGGTTCTCTGGAGGAGCTAAACTAATTTTCCTAAAACTTCCTCACGCTTCCAAGGCAAGGGATATGCTGTTATCAGCCTCTTGAGACTGCTATCATCACCTATGGCGACTGGTAGTAGTAGTAGTAGTGTGTATTTTTAGTTCACATACTGATATGGTATTTTTCATTTCTGTTGCTTGCTCTTTTCTTTTCATGTTGCTTGCTTTGAAATAATATTGCAGTGACATTTATGCGAATTAAATTAAAGATGGAAAACTTATTTAAAAACCCCTTTAAATGCAAGAAGAACATACAAAACTATGCCTGGTATACCTTAACAAACACTGTTTTTACTAAACCTTTTACATTTAAAACAAGTTAGTTGTAAGTAGAAACAGCTATAGTTTGCCAAATTCGAAAAAAATTAAAACTTACATCGCATAATGCTTTTCAATATTTATAAAACACATTAATACAACATAAATTTTGTTTTACATTGTTTGGAATTTCCTTTTTAGAGCTTTTTATCTGGAGTTTATTATTGTCGCTGAGTTTGTTATAACAGTATAGCATGTTTATTTTAAAGGTTTAGTTTTGGATTATTTATTTATGAAACTGAACATGTTTTTGGTTATTCTTTCACCTGTGGAGAAATATTTTCCTTTTTTTCTTTTTTTTTGGAAAAAAATTGCTATAATTTTGCCATAAACTCAGAAAAGAAAAACGTTATTTATTTTTACAGTAACAAAGGTTTACTGTGCTCATTTTCACCTTTCTAAAGAGTAATAAAAGTGAACCGATTTTACTCTTTTCAAAAAACCTTTCCTTCATCATTTTCGATAGCTAAAGACGAGTTCGTTGAATGAAGGATTGTGAAAAAGTTGTATGCTTTTGAGTTTTGACGACTTAGAATAAGAACTTGTTGTCTGTTTTTAAGCCCAGCGTAGGCTCTTTGTAACCTTTTTACGACCCAAAAAGCAAAGAATTCCTTCCAAAACAATCGGAGCTGGGAGCCCGCGTTCGCCTTTTACCAACATTTATTTTATTGTTGCACATGTCGCGTAGGAAACATCAAATGGCACGGAAAAACAGTTCGCTTTCGGCATACCAGCTGTAAAATTGTATTTTCATTCAGGGAAACTGAATTGGAGCAACGACGAGTCGACAATTCGAGGCACGTGTTTGTAATGGTGCGCAGCCCGGTCCTTAGCTTAAATCCTGCAAAACACCGGCAGCCATCCCTTCGGCAATGCATTTTTGTGCTTTGCATTTTACGACCATTTTACGATCACCTGCAGCTTTCTTCACCTGTCTTTTGCTCGCGTGTTACATGTGAGGGCGCAGGTGTTTTGCGGTCGACGTGTTATCCGCTTTTGGTCCTTCTGTTTCAATAATAAAAACAAATGTGGATATCCCTTTCAACTCCACCAGGATGTAACTTTCTCTTTCCTTTTCTCTCTCTCTCTGTTTTTTTCTCTTGTTAGAAGTGATAGTAACATTACAAGACCAGTGGATTAGGGGAGGATTTTGCAAAAGATACTAACGTTTCGTCAGTTTTCCACCGATTTTCGGGTGTCCCGTGTTGTTTTCTTTTTGTTTAAATTTATTTCTTCCCCTCGTTCGGCACCCTTAGGGGGGCCATAAAGATGACAAATGGTTTCCTTACCGACCCCACACTATTTTCCAACGCCCCCATTGCCCTCCGGCGGATCACTTACGTGCCCATGTTTCTGTTCCGTGTTCGGCTCCAGGAAGCGGGTTCCCGGGGCCTTCCCGCAAACATCCATTAATGGACGCTTCGGGATTTGTGTGTTGTGGTTTCTGCTGGTTTGCTTCTTGCGTCTGCAGTGTTGCAGAATTTTCACCCCATCTGCTTCCGATACCGATACGCCCGCATTTTCCTGAACGCTTTGGTTCGTTTATTATATTCTAGGATTTTTCTTCATACCGTATTGATGATGATTATGATTGGTTACATGGAAAGTTGTTTCTTTCCACTCGAAAGGAAAGCAGATTCCTTTTCGGAACAGAATTCCAATATTTATCAGGGTTTTCCGATGATTATTTCACTTTCAATACGTACCGGTTCTGCATAATCGATACTGTTAATTACGTTAATGTTGAGTTTTCCATGCCTCAATTCTGTTCCTTCAATGTTAGAGAGCGCTCTCGTCCAAAAGCATCTTTCATCGTAAGAGAATTTTTCAATAAAAGTTCACTGACATGATTGATCGAATCCAATTTCAGTAAAGTAAACTTTTCGTTTATGACTGCATCGCTCATCGTATTGGTTCCGGGGAAAACTTTCCAAGTGAACGCTCTTGGACTGCACTTGAAAAATGCGTCATAGTTTTCGTATCGATTGCATTCAATTAATGCCCTACAAGTTGCAGTTTGCGTGTGTATCTCTTGCTGGGCATGCATGTTGGTGATGAAACCTTTAGGCGAAATGAAGCAGAACAAGATTACGCTAAAAAGAAGAGACCGAGGAAGGAGGAGGAGAAATATTGAACATAACTTCGTACTACGGGAGCAACTTGCTGCAAGTTTCGTGAACCAAGGAAAAGCGCTCGGAGGTTCGGACGGTGTGTGTACGTGTGGTGAGTGCAACCATCATCAATCTTTCCATCGAGCCTCGGGGCCGAAAGGGCGAACACCCGCAGCGAGGCTGTTTGCTCGCCTGAAGAAGTGAAGAAAAACCATTCAAGAGCTGCTCAGAAGCCTCGAATCGCCTCGAAGAAAAGTGCTGCACAATTTTTATCTAAACTGATACGAGCCGGCGAGCGGGAGGGTGCGTTGCGTGCATGAGGAAAAATGGGGGCTGAGGGGCAACCTTTAGTGGTTTTATTATTAGGTTAAACGAAATCCATCTCGTCTCCCTCCGTCGTAAGGGAAGGGGAAATTTAGAGTCAACTCAAAAGGAAAGTAAAGATAGCTCTCGTTCTGCTGACGACAGCATGTGTGTGTGTGTACTGAAGGAGAACGAGATTTTTTCCGTACCGTCCGAGCAACGATGTATATCGATTTCGAACACGGGTGCATCATGAATAATGCATTTTTGTGCGATGTGGCGGTTTCTTTTTTATCTCCTTTCTCCTTCTACGTCACTTTATGTCTTCCGCTCTCCGGCACAGTCCCACCCTATTTGGTGCTTGTTGAAGAATGGAACGTTCCATTTTTTTTAAACCTCACCAACCCCCACTAACACCATCCACTGGGCGGATACTTTCATCAGTTTTTGATTGTTTTTAAAATGTCGCTTTTGTTCCGCTTGACTTTGTAATTTCTTTTTGTTTGTAAGTCGGAAAAACAAATCTAGCACACCCTTCGACGGGTGTGTGGAGGTGGAAAAACGTTGTGAGCAGTTTTTATCCCCCAAATGTATGCCACGAGCAAGGGTTTTTGCTGAGTTGCAAGGTTAAGTAGCCTTTTTTTTAGTAGCCTTTATCATTTCAAAGTCGTTGCTTGTTGCATACATTAAGGCACACTTTGAGCTTTTAGTAGCCAGTATCTATAACCATTTACATCACCTTCAAAGCGTTTCTAAAGGGATTAGTTTGAAGATTGTTTTTCAAACATACTACTCGCGAACATGAGCAGTTTTCTTCAGCTCAAAAGATGGAAAATGAATAATGGATCTTTCTTACAGATACGTTCAATCAAATCTAATACATAAAAGGACGGGATGCGCTGCACCACCGAATCACCCTGCCAGTGCAACCGGTGCTTGTGGTGAAAGCTGCCCATCGCCAGCGTACAATGACACCGGAGCACCGGCTACGCAAAGGGCAGCTCAAAAATCGATTAATCATTCGCTCGAATCCTTTTGCCACCGGTGTGCATTACGCCTTTTTTCATCCTGCAAAAAACTGGCTGGGATTGAAAATAAATCACCGTTCGTCCAACCCTCGAGTGGAGGGAGAGGAGCAGTTCGCGCGGCTGATGCGCGTGCTGCAAAAGAAATGTGCACCATCCACTTGGATGCAATTAGGTTAATGGATCGGTGGAATCCGGCGTTCGTCATCTACCGCAGGACATTAGCCCGGACCATTTCCTCTCGGCGTGCTCGACCACATGCGGACAGTATGCAAACGGACCGCAGCCGAGAGCTTTGGGGATGTGGTCGGTGCTTTTCCATCGCTAAGGAGGGAAAAATTTCAGGGTGAGGAAAAAACAGGGGAAATAAAAGGGTGATTGAGATGCTCTTTTTCCGCTTCCAATCCAACTTAACGATAATCATCAGCCATGATGAAAACATCAGACTTATGAAGTTAAGTCGTCAATTATAAAGTAATGAATTACTTTCTCCAGAAGTGTCATCAGCATGAAGGGACGTTTGAAAAAGAACCCAAATCGATTTGGAAAGAGGAGAAAACGGAGTGCCACATCAGTAGATTGATTCTGATTCCATCTGTCAACACCACGAACCCTTGGACGAGTGAGGAGTAGGGGTGGGGGGGGGGGGGGGAGGTGAGAGGGGGTTAATTGTGCCCTTTCCATCCCGCCTTTCTCTTCAGCACTAGCTGAGCACTTCGTCGTTTTAGAGCGAAAACTAACGACCGATCTCAATCGTTCTGAAACAAAATTTCCCCTCCCCACGGTTTCCCTTCGTCCGAAGGCATTTCCGCCCGGTTCCGGAGTTCGTAATGGAGGCGCCCAGTCTTTCACGTCAAGCGCTGGGGAAATGCTTCCAGCCGGCCATCGCTTCTAATCGAAAATGCGCTGATGACGTTCGGTGAAAGGAACCGATCCATCTGCCCGCCGAACGTGCGATAATCGATTAATTTCGCGTGAGTATCTTGTCGTTCATTACGAACCAAAAAAGAAATATGTTCCTGATGTTAAAAGGTAAAAGGTAAAAATAAATTTAACCCTATGATTTCAAGATTAAACCTTTCTTAGAACATCCTGTAAGTAAGCTCATACAACATAGATTATTAATGTTAAAAACATGCAATAATTCTTGAATAAACCACCACCCTATACTCTAGAAGTAAGGTTAAGTAACGTTATAAAATATTCACTTCTCTGTTGGCAGGCAAAAAAACAAGGTTATGGTGGAAACTTTGAACCGAGCGGGGAAGATTTATTGGCAGTTCTGGTGCATGACTGATTTTCCACTAGACATTATTAAGTGGTGCAACGTGCAGCCTGGGCTCTAAGTCTCAAGTAAAATAAATATCAAACTATTCACAAACGGCTCCTTTCGGGTTGGTACCCGCTTCCCGGAAAAGGGGTGCTCGAACATTAAACACTTATAGAAGGCGGCACCTGCAGCTTGTGCCCCGCTGAAGGCGGGAGCGATACGTGTTGCTGGCCTTTTCCTTCGAACGCTATCAAATTGCCATCAGCGGTTCAAGCATAAACCGATCGGTACACTTACTGAAACGATGGGTAGAACAAGGGGGAGGGGGGCTGAAAGATGGGAGGGGTGGTTACTGGAAGGAGGTTGGAAAATTCTTAACAGCGTTAAGTACCCCGGGCAAGCATCTTCTACGTGCCCGCACGCCATTTCCTATCATCTCGATTATAGGCCACGTGGCAAGTGGTTTCGAGAGGGAGTTTAGTCGGAAGGACCTTCCCGGGACCGGATGTCCAGGACTGCCAGGCAATACATCACTCTATCTCTACCACACACACACACACACATACACACACAACACACACACCCACACCATCTTTGAGGGTGCTTGTGCTTCGGCATCTGGTGGATAGGAAAATAATTTGTAAGAAAATAAGAAAATGCTCTTCATGTATACCACGCCCGGCCGAGGTGCTGATGCTCAGGATGGTGCAGCACGCCTCGACCATTGCGCGAGGGAATGTCAGGGCCAGAGTGAACGAAGCCGGGTATTTACTTCCCTCAAATGATGGAGTTCTAAGAGCTGGCGCGGTGGAGCACAGTTGGAGGGCTATAATTACGGAAATTGACTGAAACTCTTCGGAAGTAACTGAAGTTGCCTCGGGGAAGCTTCCGCTGAGTACCACCCCGGCTGTTGCCGATGCGAAGAAATGGGGGGAAAAATAAATTGCCCAACAGCAAACCGAACCGGGAAGATCTTCTCAACGAAAGAACAGAATGAAAGAGCTGCTGCACGAGCTCATCTTCTTTTAGTAGAAATCGACATCGAACACACACGCGCACAACCATTCCGTTGCGCCTAGCTTACAGCATGCACTTCATCGATTCCAACTGCTTACAGTGACATTTATTCATTTCGCTTCCACAACTGCGAAACTTAATGATTCCACGAACGATGGCATTTTGTCGCGGAGAAACTCTTTATTGAATATAACTAGCAGTTTCAAGCCACCGATTGCCGCTAATGGCCGACTAAAAGGCTCACACACTCACGTAATCTTTTATATATACGCGTGGAAGCAAGGATTCCACAATGACATTGAACAGCAAACAAGGAATTAACTGTTCCACACTAACGCGAACGGAACTGGAAAACATCGCTTTGCACAATGGTCTCTTAAGGGCTATTTGCCATAATAAAAGTCCAAATGACATATTTGATTGGTCCTAGGTAATACTTAATAATAAAAATCGAACAAATAAATTTGCTACCAACAGCAATCACGCAGCAGCTTTTAGATTTCTCGAACTGATTTTTACACTCTAATTGGCATTGCCAGGAAAAGCAATAGCAGTAGACGATTTTTCTCATTCATTCGTATTGGTTTCTGCATTTCAAAGTGTATATGCTATTTTGTATCGTTTATTGGAATTTTCTGGTGTTAATGTTTCGAATTAAACGAACTTTCCTTCTATTGTACAACTCTTAAATCACTGTTTTGTTTCCGATTGTACTACCAACAACTTTTTAAATTAACGTTTCATTTGTTTTCAAAATTAGCAAAACAGTTCGTTAACTCGGCTTGAGAAACCCAAAATGACAAACAACGAAAACATTCACGCATGATATTTTCCAATCAAACCCTTTTTTCAGATGGAGACTTAACCAGAATGAAGTAAAAAGAAGGTGCAAATCATTATTCGAACCTTTCCCGTTTTTTTTCGCACCCAACAAAGCAATGGAGCGAAACGATAGATTAGATAGTCGCGCTAGATTTCGAACTTCTCTACGTGCTACGTCCGGTTTTCCTCGCCGGTTTTGGAAAAGCGATGCCAATCGAGGAATTTTGCACCTGATTTGGCCCGCCGCCGCAAAATTAATAAACCCTCGGTCACGCTTCACGCAGCTGCGGTCTGTCACGATTTTGGCAGACTGCGCTCCTTAATGCCGGCACCGACTTTTGCTATATTTCCCCCGAGAGCTTTCCGACGGGAGGCGAATGGTGAATGTGTTATTTTGTTCCTTACGTCTGCTTCTCGGTTCTCGCATTTCCGAAATGCCCGGGAGCTCCTTCCGCTACGCCACGCCCGCCTGGAGATATTAAGTAATAAATCCAAACGGACCGGCAAAACCGAAAGCCGGCCTGAGAAGGAGGGCTCATGGAAGGCCGGTTCGGTTGAAAGATGGATGGAATCGCTTCGAGCTTCCCTAGGCAATTGTGGGTTTTCCCTTCCTTTGAAGTGTCTTCCTGGCGGCCGAGAGTATTGATCGGACCGAGGAATATGATTGAGTCTGGGGACGAAAGCGAACACACGGGTTATCGGGTAAACAATCGAACGAAGTTACCGAGTGCTGAACCATTGGATTGTTCAGCAGATAGAATAAGTTTACCGGCAAACGTCGTCTGCTTTCAATTGCGACTGGCTCCGATCCGATGGAAGTATGATTTTGTGGCAGTGTTTGGCTACAGTACCGGCTTACAATGGACTGCACCCAATCTTGTTATACAAGACTTGACGAACACTTGTTTTGCGATAAAACACACGTATGATTCTGTGATGAATTGTTTTTCATACTTGCCATAGAAAGCAACATAATCAAGTTGGTGCTGAATGCTGTCTACTTAAATGAAAAACAAAGTAATCAAATGTCTATTTTGATTATATTAACAAGTTGACTGCCATGGCTATCATAACTTTGATAGCCATGGCAGTCAACGTGTTAATTGGTGCTAAGCAAAACCCAATTGTTGGGAGCCTCCGTAGATGTAAATCTGTTAAGTACTAATCCATTTTCACTGCAACAAATTCAACAGAAAAGAAAAATGTATCCTTTGGGAAGCTTAGTATATTTTTTGTTTTCTTTACAAACAAGTTCTAGTATTTGTTTTATAAAGATTCGTGGGTGACAGCAGCACTAATAACGAAGCAAGCTACAGTCATCACTATCAAATATTCTTTGGGAAGCTT
>KE525157.1:907201-974799 GCA_000441895.2 Anopheles sinensis | reverse complement strand
AAAATTTATTAAACAGTCAGTTTTCGACATCCAGGCAAAGATTAACCTTTCCAGAGAATTAGTTTTTAATATTATTATAATTTTCATGTTGCATTTTCATATATTTATGAGGCAAAAACTTTTTAGAACTAATGACAGCTGGCTATCAAAAATGATAGCCATGGCAGTCAACGTGTTAATTGGTGCTAAGCAAAACCCAATTGTTGGGAGCCTCCGTAGATGTAAATCTGTTAAGTACTAATCCATTTTCACTGCAACAAATTCAACAGAAAAGAAAAATGTATCCTTTGGGAAGCTTAGTATATTTTTTGTTTTCTTTACAAACAAGTTCTAGTATTTGTTTTATAAAGATTCGTGGGTGACAGCAGCACTAATAACGAAGCAAGCTACAGTCATCACTATCAAATATTCTTTGGGAAGCTTTGCCTTGCTTGGTTTCCTTAAGACGTTTTTTGAATAAATTTTGATGACCGAATTATGGCAAATAAGGTTGTACTAAAAAATATACTAAGTACCACTTAACAGTCTAAATGTTATTACAGAAATGATACAAGCTTTCCACGTTATACTTTCTCTTTTGCGGCCTGTTGCTGGTATTGATCGATGGAACGTGTACTTTCGGAATCGATATTTAGTAAACCATTTAAAAAATTCAACCACAGCTACCGAACCGCATCGTTGAGCTTTTGAAAAACACATTCCAGTTTACCACTTTGCGGCCGTTTCCGGATGCCACAAAACAATCAGGTGTCCAATCCCCGTCCAAGGCGCAATGTGTCATGGGTTTCCTCGAGCCCGGTGTGACTTTATCTACACCGAACAGCGACGGAATCGACCCATATCATGACGGTAGCTTTTCCCAGGCGGTTTTTTTGTGTGTGTGCGCTGTCGGTTGTGTTTCTGATATTCGGTTGTTTATTAGCTCCGAGATCAAATTTGGTGCGTGACTATCGAGAAAAAGGAGCCGGGTGGAGGAATAAAAATGAGAAAACCTCGTGAAGGGGGGGGGGGGCGGAATGTTTCGGCACGCAACGAAGCGGTAAAATTGATGGCTCCCGATCAGATTCCAGGGCGCACCCTGGATGATGCTACGAATTATGATCATCCGCAAGAGAAGCAAAACGGGCGGAACAGTGCTGGAAAAAACGCCGGTTCATGAAGGAAAAATGGATACACGCTACGCTACCAATATAACCATATCATTTGGGCTCGCAAGTGTGCGCCTGGTGTGTGACTTTGCTTGTAGTTGACGTACACGTATCACTGTCTCAGGTTTATGATATCACAGTTGCTGCCCGAAAAATGGCAAGATGTACCTAACTTTCGCACGTCATTGTCGAAACATCGTCATCAGTGCGGCTTGGAAGTTTTTCGGAGGAAGCTGTGAAAGGCTGAGGCTCATCTCCACGAGAAAGGAGAAGAATTTCTGTTGAGGAGGCTTAGGGGGCGCTCCCTTCCTTCTCCCTGTGTGGCGGCAAACCTTCCGAGTCATTGCCGGTGTATCGTCTCATGCCGGGCAAATCTGATTAACGAACTCATTCCGAAGAAGTTCTCTTGCGAACCACCAACAACCCCTGCCGAAACCGTCTAATACCCCTTTTTCGGGCACTTCGGACGACTCTACCGTTCGTATCGCATGGCTGTGTTTAATCAATCTTAATTATCCGCTAAACTGAAAGTTTAATGGAATAAAGCAGGATTTGCGAGACGACTTGAAGGAGGGTTCGAACTCGGGGGAGCATAAATTCTGGGGTAGGCGGGTGTGGGTAGACCAGAACTTAAATATACGGTTTTGTCATCGAAGTTACCGCCCAGGCGTGTGCTGCGTATGACAAGTGGCGTCCCGGGCGGTGTTCTCGGATTGATTAAGCTGCGAGGGATGGCGTCAGCTGTCAGCGAGCTGATCATAACGAACTCTAAGTGAGGGAAAGGCGAGTCCTTCGTAATGGAAGTGGACAAACAACGCAACAACGCACAAAACCGCCTTCTCTTCCTAAGCATTAGCACAGGATGCTAATGCAGGACGCCGGGAGGACTGGCTAGGCATCAAAAGGACCTGCTGTACGTCCCATATCGATGCCACGTGGATTAACAGCTGATGGACTTTCAGCGAGCCTTTGATGAAGCGGCGTAGCCTGAGGTTTACCTTTAGGTCCGAACATTTTGGGGCAGCAACAAAGGAGCTCAAACCAGGTCGAATTCTCCATTCGATGCCATCAAACGCTAATGAAAAGATCAATTCAAGATTTATGTATCTTTGGTTTACTGGATTAATGGATGTTGTGCGCCAGAATATATGCACTGAAGGGACACAAAACTAGAGTACTCTAAAAACGAAATCGTCATCCATATGTTAGAAGTCGCAAGAATCCTGCAAAGCTATCTTCAGTTCAATCTAACAATCTATCAGAATCTACCGAAAAAGGAGATCTGAGAGTTTTTGTTTATAGATGCTTTTTAAGCCGAAGAGTATATCCAGACTAGTGATGCACAAACTGAGTCGGAGTGAGTGATTGAGTGAACTGAATAAGTGAGTTCATTGAATCTCCCAAGATAAGTTTGATTTAACTCACTCAGAAAGATTTGGCTCACTCAGAAGGTTTTAACTCGTTCGTTAGATGAAGAACTAATTGCAGAATCGAATCGCTCTAAGAGAGTAAGAGCTATTTCAACCACTCTGAGTTTGTTATTGATTCAAATCACCAAGAGTGTGGCGCTTCATCAAAATCAGTGGGAGATATCTACCGTGTGTTGCCAATTATGGATCAACTCATAACAGCTTTCAAAGTTAATTTCTTGATAGCTCAAAAGATGATTTCATTTCTGACGCAATTCCATCGATCTTGCAGCAAGAGCTGCGTAAACAACGTGCTTATGTTCACCTGGATTGAAATAATTAGTATAAAAAACAGGAAAACACGTAAGATACGAACAGGTGCTGGTGCTTATTGGTTGGCATTGGTCTCGGGAAATCCAAAAGAAATACCTGCACCATGCTGGGGGAAATGGATGAAAATTCAAATTTTGCTAAAGCTCTCCAAGCGGCTTAGATAAACAAGTTTCTGCAAACACGCCGAACCTCACGTGCTTCCCTGGGCGGGTTTGGCGAGGCGTAGAAATTGGTTATCACACCTTGCCTTGCCCATTCCGCACCTTGCCATAAGCTGAACCCCCAACATCCGGGAGGTTGGAGCTGCTGGGAATGAAACAACATTTTCTTTCCGTTTGCAGCCAATTTCACGGCAACCGATCCACGGCGCTCCGATCGAGGGTTTGGGGAGTGCGTCGGTCGGAAATCTTCATGAAATTGATTGACTTGATTTGATTTGTGCCTGAGCCAAGCATGCACACATGTACGTACGCAGGATGATGTCTCCGACGAATCCGCCACTCGATTCCGTCCAAAGCTCCAGCCGAGGTCGTTTACTCCGTCGCGCCGGCTACAGGCTCCGGGGAGGTGCGTATCTCCACTCCCGGAACACTTCTGCGCTCAAGATGGAACTTCCCGGAAAACCTAACCACCGTGCAAACGCCAGCACCCCCGAAAGGAGTCGCTTGGAGTAGGTGGAAAACACTCGGCGTTGAGGCTCAACCCAGCCGAGTACTCCCACGCACCAGGCGACGCGTACTACTGCCACGCTTCGTTGGGCGCCATTCAATCGAACTCGAAAATGGGCCCGGCAATCTAATTATTCAATCCGAGCCCCCGTCGGAAACGGGTCGCTAAGCCGATGTGTCCATGTTTGCTCTCGACGGCCCGGGCTCTCGGGTTCGGAGATTTGCACAATAAGCGGATTTACTTCCCGGGACACTAATACTTACTGACTGCAGCGCAACACACGGCTCCAGAGGGTTGAGTGTTTTGGCTAAACCTGCTTTGCGGGAACTAGAAAAATCACCGATCCAATGCGAAAGTTTGTTCACCAGTCTACGCTTAGGTAAATTCAACGCCCACAACGATGCTTGTCCAAGCAGAGATTCCGAGGTTGAGAGTTTCGAAAAGGATATTGGATCCTCAAGCGAAGTGCACAAACAGTCCAGAATTTAGGATCGAGGTTCTTCCAACCAGAGATTCAATATTTCAGTGTTTCCACAAGGATTTTGGAACCTCAAATAGAACCTTCCAACCTGAGATTCCCCAGTTCAAGATATCTTTTTTCAAACCTCAAATCTAGTGCGTCTTAGTTCAGAGCTTCAGATTGAGGTTCCAGTATAGGGTTCCTAAAAGGATTTTGGAACCTAAAATGTAGTTTCAGATCTTGGCAACAAAATTTGCCAAACCAGAGATTCTACAGATGCGGGATTCTAAAAGGATTTCCAAACCTCAAATGTAGTCCCAATCAGTCTAACGAGATCCGTCTAACCAAAGATTCCCCAGTTCAAGGTTTCTAAAAGGATTTTGGAACCACAAATGTAGTACAATCTGTAGTCTAGATCTTAGGAGCGAGCTTCATCCAAGCTGAGATGCTCAAGTTCGGGGTTTGAAAAAGGTTTTAGGAAGCTCAGTTGTAGTGATAGTCACTCCACATCTAAGCGACGAGGATCGTCCAATTATAAACTAAAAAATTTTGGAGTATTAATTGTAGTGTCAGACGGATCTAGGCAACGCGGTTTACCAATCAGATTTAAGACAGCTCAGATCTTGGTAAAATACAAATCTAAGGGTATTTTAGAGCCTCTAATGTAGTTAGAGTAATCACAAATCTTAGCAAAAAGGTTCGTTCATTTAAATACTAGCTCTATCGTGACATTTAAATAAATTTGTTCACGACATAACAGCGAATTTAATGAAGGTGGAGTTAGTGGATGTGTTTAATTAATGTAGAAGGTTTCTTTTAGGAAATTAAACATTCTCATATACGACACAACCAACAGAATTTTAAATGAACTATAGTAAACGAGAATCACGGAGCGATAGTAGCGATGTACAGTACATCAGGACAAAGTAGATTTGCAATTCATTCGCAACTCGCAGCGACAGGAAGTATTAGCGTTGAGTTGCGCTGCTCAACAATGGAAATTATGCAGTATGTATGCGAACTTTTTGCACAACGCACAGCACTTTCCCAACCCCGGGAGGTGTCGCTAATGCCTTTTTGCCTGTGAATTCAACTCCGTTTCGGTTTGCGGGCGATGTCCACTTGGTGTAGGATGACTTTTCATTTTCCTTTTCGAACCCGTTGTGCAGCGTCGTGGAATGAAATGGGCGGGTTTGTCCTGTTCACGGCGTTGCTGGCAGCTTAAATGACACTGACAGCAGTTTTGCTAATAGATGCAAGGTGACCGCAGCCTGCAGGGCATGGCGGTGGAAAAAAGGAAATAGGGAAACTTCACGAAAGAGCGTAAGAATGGAAGGAATATTTCATAACAACCTTTTTTCTCAGGTTCGATTGAAGGAATACATTTTAAAGTTTTTAAAGAGTTTTAAAATCATTTTATGAAGATATATAAATTTGAAATAAATATCCTTGAAACATGTCAAACTTTTGGACGGTTTTTAGAAGGAGGTTATGAACATTTTGCTCAGAATCTTTCGTAGAAGCCCAACATTTCTGTGAACTCAATGTTTCCTATTGCACCTCGAACTATTCTGCCTGTACAGACACGTTAATTTACTGTATGAGAGTTCATTCATCCTTTAATGGCAGAGCTTTACGTAGTGACAAATCACTTGACAACCGAAGCCCGTTACCGTAGGGCCATTAATTACCGTCCGGCCAAAAACGCTCACCTACCAAGCACATTGTCGATGTACTTTGGCAAGCTGCGTCGATCGTGGACGCGGCGTTTCGTTCTCCTCGCACGAAAATACATCTTCGTGCAGTAAACCATCATAAACGTCAGTCCGGTCCGGGTTGTTGCGTGCTCGAAAGTGCCAACAATGCCCTTTGCTTCCTACATGGAGTGCTTACGTAGGTCCATTAAAAAGCAGTTATCACCCAGCCAAACCCAGCCTTCAACACTTGGCAATTTGCCGAAATTGGCTCCCAATCGGCGGAGACGACCAGCGTGTTGGAAAAGCTAAAGTGTGACATTTTAAGCACCCGAAAAGCGTCAGACACGGAACATGGCGGAAAGGTGCAATAAAATAAAAGGGAAGTAATTACGGTGAGCCTCGGGAAGCTCTTTCGGACCGTCGTCGGAAACCGTTTAACCGAAGCATACTGGCGAGCGAAGTAGTAATATGTTTATTGGATTCCTGCGGTATTTGCGGTTTTCCATTACCGAGCACGGACCGGAAAGCCCCGAGCGCCTGGCTGGTTGGGAAATTTATTACCTTTGTTGGGCTGTGTTGTCTAGAGCGAGAGAGAGAAAATATTGGAAAAATACTTCAATAGCATTCTTTTTCCGTTTCGCCCAACAACCGGAATAATTTTTCCGATATCAACCAAAATCGATTGCTTTTTAAGATAAACAAAAATAAAAAAATAAAACAACGGCATGAAAAACTCTCTGTCCACCGAACAATCGAACAATGATCACTGTGGGAGATTATAACCTAGGTAAACCTTCGTTTATTTGTCGGGACGGGGAAAATACGGAAAGTAACCATGTCCGGTTGGCACACCGAAAGGAAATGGTTCTCCATTATTTCGCTTTGACAAGAAACGATTCCATTACTTTTTCGTTGTGCTATCTGCGCACGAAATCATGAAATTCTAATCGGCCAGCCTAGGGCAACTCCACGATGGGACTCAATGTTCTTCAATGTTTCCATTTTTGGTTCCGGTTTGGTCATCCACTTTGCTTTTATTTCTATAAATGGCCGGTTATGGGCAATACAGTCGTTTTTTCCTCGCTCTCTCCCGATTTTTCCTAACGTTTCTACACGATGGTTTAACGCAGTCTCAACCTGTTCGAAGTGATTTAGTAGCGAAACTTGCTTATTTGAATCCATAATTATATGTATTTCAAGGTTATAAGCAAGCACTTCAAATAAGCATTTTGAATTTCACAAGTGCAAGTTGCTCTCTTTATCGAACCGTAACTAAATAAAATAACCCGTATTTTATGTATGTATTATAAGTTACTTAAATTTTTAAATTTTATAAGCTTTTTGCCTACGTTTGCACTAGTTTTAGTTGAGTTGAGTTGTTTTTTCAAGTTTTAAACAAATAAAAAATGTTTCCAGATTTTTATTTCAACTCCAATGAACAATGTTCAATGCACGGGAAGAAAAATATCGAGCTCAACTAACAAGCGAGCGTTTCAATTACAAAACATTCAACAGTGAAAAGTGGAAAATGTTTGAGGTTTTGCCGATCAAAAGAAATATGGCATGAATGTACGATATTGGAAAATTTTATGCCCACTGAAATAAGTGGTGTATGATGTATAAATAGGCTGCTTATTAAAAGTATTGGTTAACGTTTGATGTGGGAGGAAAACAATTTCACGTGGTATTAATTAAGGTGATTGATTTCTTTTGACTGGTTTTTGAAGTTGCAATTCAATATTGTGAAACGGAGTTAATTTTTTAATATTGCTTCTTAACATTCGGGAATGATTTTTTCACATTTTGCAAATTACAATTTGCATTATTTCGAAACGTAGTTTATTTTCATCTTTTCTGTTCAACCTCGCGGAATGAATGTTTGTTATTTTGCAAAACGCCTTTCGAAAAACCATCCAATTGATTGGTAGCGATTCCGCATCATCGGCAAGGAAGAGGTGGGCGAAAAAGTGGGTATTTTAAATTCATTCACCAGCTCACACTCGAGTTTCTGACACAGACACTCACACCCATATAGCATCCTTCAGCAAAACGAGGCCACAAGGGCATGTGGAATTATTGTGCGCCATCAGTATTCCACCCATTGATCCTTCGTATCGAACCGAGCGTTTCTGTCGGTTCAAAAAAAAAACTTTTCTCTGCTTCCTTACCCCCTCCACTCCTTCCCCTCCGTTGGCATACTTGTGCCCTTTCCCTGAGCGCTTGTTTCGTATGTCTGGGTTTTTTTTCCTGCCACTCCTTTCCTTCAGAATCCATCGTTTGGTGGGTGACAAACCGTCTCGTTTTGCCGAAGCGCGTGCTCATGAATATTGTCGTTCGCGTAATTCTTCCCCCCCCTCCCCCTCGGCTTACCGCACCCACACTCCCCATTTGAGACATTTTGAATATTTCTCAATAAAACATTCCCACGTGACAGGGTGAGGGCGGGAAAACACCTCCCGGGGGGCGGGTTTTCCGAACGCTTCGAATATCGGCGCGTTCAAGCGGATGCTTCGCCGTCGATATTGGCGCGCTCTCGCGCGATTTTCCCGATTACCGCCACCGGCTGGAAAATGCCGAACCGGTGCAGCTGGCGTTTGCCGGAATGCCGACCAGTGAGATGCAAATCAACTTCACACCCCGTTTGAATTAAATGCTAAAATAGTTCAATACACCTCCGGGTATCGATGAAAAAGGCGGCATTTTAATGTGCACCCCTTTACATCCAGCTGGAGTTGAGTCTGGAGTGGGATGCAGGGCCGTTCAAGCTGTTGATAACGTTGACCGACGCGCCCGAGCGAGCTGCAAACTCGATAATTAAATTTCCATTGCTCCGCGACGCGCGACGACCGAAACGCTAACAGATCCTTAGAAATATAAAGAAAGGACACCGGAAAAGGAGGATCGGAAAAACGGAGTAGTAAGGTGGGGTACCATTTTGTGACATTTTCGGCCGGTTCGGGTATGTTTCGTTTGTGAGGGATAAAAATCGAAACCCGAACCGGTCAACCGGAGCGTAGCGTAAAATCTACCCAAAACCAAAACAAACGCACCGAGAAAAACCCCGGGGTCCCTTTTCGACCCGGGTGGCTTTTTTTGCGGGGCTTGGAAAATGTAAAAATCTTTCTTAGGATTTTTCCCCCCCCAGGCGTTCCATTTTCCCAAAGTGGATCCACGAAAATGAAAACTTTGTTCGTTTTGTTTTGCCACAGGAGCAGAACCGAAAAAGAGATGAAAGTAGGTGCGGGTAAGGAGCAAAGTCAAAAGTCGTTCCCGAAGGTGCACAAGTCGTAGCTCAGGTTTCGCTTTCGAAACCGACCCTCGAACGGAAGGGAAAAAGGGAAGAAAGTCAAACACTCGGTTTGTGTTTCGAGAGAGAAAAGGTTCATCAAGTGAGGAGCTTGGTGAGTTTGTTTTTTAATTAGAGACGAGAAAAAGTGCGATCTGAAGGTTCGAATTTAGAACACGACACTGTCCGAGCGTGTCTGCAAAATATGTCTCGATGAACACTTACCGTTCATGCGTGTCCATTAGACGCTCATTAAAGGAAATCCAATTTCAAGTGAATAGAGTCCTGCGAACGCAGCATCCTCCAAGTGTCACCTAAAACTAATTAAGTTTGACACAAACAAGCATGTGTGAGCCACTGTTTTTCCTCACCCTTGTTTATGTCCTTTCTTTTGCTTCGTTTAATTGCTTTCCGTAAATGAAACGAACGCTATAGCTTCTTCAGTGCTGTCCACTTTTGCTTTTTGCTCATCCATCAGCGACTTTTTTTGTTTTATGTTTTACCCCAAAACTGTTGATTTTGCAACGAACTTTTTTTTGCAACGTCAACTCGTCGCTCGTTCCAGGTCGTCCTTGTGATGACGTTTCCTTTTGCGACCCGGTCGCCCCTGGTAGCCATTGATGTCTCCACGCCGTGGTTCACTTCCATGGTCATTAATTTTGTTCATTCATTATCCTGCGAAGTGATTCGCGTTTGTACACATCTTTCTTTTTACCTTTTTATATTAAAAATGAACCTTCGGTGGAATACAACCTGACGAACTCACGGTACTTGATCGTGGGGATTTTTGTTTTATTTTGTTTCCAACTCGGTCGTAAGCAATGAATGGAGCAGCAATGCTTGAATGATTCCCTGTCTGTCAGCAGGTTTTTTGTTCGCTTAGCTGTTTACAATCCGTTGGAATAAAATAAGTTCCACGGTCACACTGCAGCGTCGCAGCGTGGATTACTCGTCGGTGCCTTAGTTTATTATTTTTCAATTATTTGCCCCAACTCCAAGCTATATAGCTGAACTGTTGTCACTACCTCAACGGTATTTATTTTCTTTCACATTATTTCCGGTTCAGCTGGCAGCAACATAATTGTCTTGTCTTCGATCGAAGTTGTACCGTGGAGCGCTATTCTAAGATACGATGCGCGGTTTTGCTTCTTCCAATTAAAAAGACAGTGCTCAGCTACATTCAATCTACGCTTAGTTAAAAGTTCAGTTTCAAATCAAGATAAACAAAATAAAGAACTGTTAAATGATAATTGGTAATCGTAAGATTGGAACAGTAAAAATATCAATATAAATTAAAATGTAATCAAATATTAAAGAATTTCCTCATTTCGTTATAAACCGAACATTCGGGAGGTAAAACATTGGATAATAAATACTATGGTAGTAAACATTTGAGGGTCATCAAGTGAAGAGCTGAATGAAGAACTAAAACGAAGCATATCCATGCATCGAAGCCGGCCGGAAGGCGCACAGCAACAATGTTTTTTCACTCATGAGGGCCAAGTGTTGACAACACCGGGCAGAGAAAACTCAATTTGTACTAATTTTATTGACTAACAGGCCAATCAATTAGCAATAATTAGAACCACCAGGCCACACACTCACATAAGTGAGACCGGCCGACGCAGACGAGTGCTAGCAAAATGGAAACGACAATGAAATGGTACGATATTGGCAGCGACAGGTTACTGCGAGGCCGTACGTCACTGACAGCTCGTGACGTAGGTGGACGGAGTAGCTGGTAGAACCTTTTTGGGCGTACATGAAACCTACTTTGTTGCTGGTGAATTGAACAGATAGGTAAATTCATTTAAAAAACCCCTAACTCATCCCACATAATGACACGAGCGCCACGCGTCTATTGGGCGCGTTGTTCCATGCCAAGGTCTGCATCGTCTGTTGGGTATTTTCGGCGCATATAGCTAAATTGCTCTCAAATTGGATGAAAGGGAGGTGCTAAAATGGGCTCCCAACAATAATGGTGCCGCGAATATAGTGCACCGTGCCAGGAGCAGGACCGGCTAGGCCGACGGCAGCGTGTTCCAAAATTCCAATTAAAATGCAAACAGTGACAGTCAGAGGTAGGCAACCCTGTTTTTGATAAATATGTGATTCCTAATTCGAAACTTCATCACAATCATTGTTAGACAGAACCTCAAAATAGTAAATACCACAGAGTAGCGTCGCTGCAGGTACCAAATCTTGGCAATAATAAGTACTAAATCGTACTAAACGAAAGTCCAGAAGTATTTCTACTAACAAAAACTGAAATTTCTAACTGAAAACTGAATCAAGTGAACTCACCATAGTCGTCCTCCTCCGCAAGGGCCATCGCGTGCAGTCGCGAGAGCGCTTGCTCCTCCAGCCGCTGTTCGGCGATTTTGCTGTCCAGCTCAAACTCGGAGTCGGTTTCGTTGTAGTTGGAGTGGTTCTGGTTGACGTCCTCATTGTAACCGGTTCCCTTGCCACCATCCACCTTGGTCGAAGCCGATGCAGTCGGCTGGTACGGCCCAAGACCCTGCGCTTGGCCCGGTTGATGCCGGACGCCATGTTGGTTGTAGCTGTTGACACCGTTGACAGTGTGATTGTTGTTGGCAGCGTTGGACGCCCCGCTGTTGCAGTTGCTGCTGTAGTTGTTGCAGTAGTAGTAATTATTGTTGTTATTGTTGTTGTTGTTGTTCACGCTGCTGATATTGTTGTTGCTGTTGCTGGTGCTATAGTTGTTGTTATTGACCATGCTTTTAGCGCTTCCAGCGCTGTGGCTGGTTTTCATTGGGCCGGCGCGTCCACTGCCCTGATTGTGACAGCCGAAACCGTTTGCGGTGTTGGAGCTGCAGCACCCGTTGCCTGCGACGTCCGGCGGAGTGGTAGCTCCTCCTGTCAGATCAATCAGCTTACCGCCGTCGGGCGGCGGCGGCATTTGTGACGTCGACGCATCGTAGCGAAGCTGCTGCAGCGCCTGGACGTCGTCCGAATCGCCGCTCAGCCGTCCATATGCCTTGCGTGGTGGACGAGGGTTGCTCCTTTCTGTGGAGGAGTAGATACCAAACGATCTTTAAATTAAATCGCTGCTCTGGGAGACACAGACTGAAGCTAAAGATAAAGGAATAATTAGGAACAGAGTCTTCAGATGTTTGTGAACTTTGAACCTATTGAACTTGTGAACCTATTGAACATAATATTGAGGTTTATCAAACATTGAAGTCATCACACACTTTAGCAATTTAGTCTAAAAAGGAGACAAATAAACTTCTGAGGATATTCTACGGCAAGTAGTTCACAATACATACTTAGACTTAGAAGAACAGTGAGCGCCCGAACACTGTCAGACTAACCCAGAATTAGAAATCTCAGATCTTTGTAAATCTTAACACTTCGTTGCTTATACCTCGTTACTTCATCGTTATGTATGCGTTATTATGGTGATTTTCCAGCTGAACTAGTTCGTACGAGTACTTGTTCAGCTCCAGAGGAAGCTCTACAACCTGGTGGTGCACCCTTCTGCTGACATCTATAGTTCCTATCTCTGCCGGATCCAAGTCAGCGAGGAACGCCTCGCTCGACACCGCTCGCTTACCTGCAGGAAACGATATAATTACATTCTGATAACGTATCCGCAAGTTGGTGGTTGTGTACGTGTTCCGGTGCGGCAGCATTTCATGTCTACCTACGATTTCTTACTTCTGGAGGGAACGGTCTGGAGGGAAGCCTGCGGGAATGTTGTTGCGTTCGATAGCGTACGTGATTGATTGTGCCTAGACTGTCGTGGAGCTGGGAGGTGGGATTTACGGGAAGCGACACGAAGAACGACAGTTGCGGAGGAGTTGAAGTGCTTTCCGCCTTTGTTGAGGGTTCTTCCTTTTTCCGTTATTTTAGTTGTACTCCAAGGTACGTCGGGTGGCTGTCGCACCTGGTATTCCCAAGTCTACCGGCATGTCTACCGCAAACGTGGCGTTTGATTGCGGTACAGAGTTGACAGCGCGTCGTTTGGAGGAAGCGATTCCCCATACCCGCCGGTACGAATGACAGTTGGTAATGTCGCACAAAGGAATCTTAGCCAGGTGATACGAAGCCAGGCTAGTAATTCCGGGCCCTCTGGAGGACTTTGAATACCAATCATACGTTCAATAAAGTCCTAAAATCCATCATGGAAATTGCTCGACGTAGCTTCGTCTCCTCCGAGGCAGACCGTTGCCGCCGGCCATATTCCCTCGTGAGCGCCAATAATTGCTCTGTTGCTCTGACGGCGCGCGGCTGTTGTTGGGTTACTTATGCGACGCTAATTTAGTTCGCTCGTTGGTGGTCCTTGCTGCGTCCTATCGATTTAACGACAGGCCGCGTACCAAACACCCTCCAATGCGAGACCCATAAACCCCAGAGCTCCCTCCCACCCTGCGCTAGTTGATTTCCCAACTCCGACCGGCACGCCAGGGTTTACCGAAAAGGGCCATAAACACCGGCACAGCCGTCCGTGTTCGATCGATTTGGCAGTTTGCTTTTTGCTTGCCCCCACATCTGGACTATCTGGCTCTGGCCCCGGGTCCACTTGTCATGTCGCAACAGCGCCCTTCAAACGTTCGCTGACATCGCGGCCGTTAAGCGCGTGTGATTCCCCAAACCAGCCGGGGCAAAATCCTCGATGCGGACTGACTGTCTGCACCGCAAGGTCGCAAGGACCCAACGGCAACGGCTGGGTGTGACTCGCGTATGTCATCGCGATGCGGCTCCACTACCTAGCGTTATGTTTGAGCTTTTTCCTCCTCCCGACTGGAAAGCCTCTCGAGACCTGCTGTTTGAAGTAGCAACACAGACCGCGACTGGCCCGCAATTGTCCACGTACGTACGTCGGGTAACAACCCGACATGACAAAAGTCATGAAAACATGAGTAAACAATTTGGTATGTGTTTAACCGGACAGGTTAACACTTGAGATAAAGTGGGAACATACGAATGGAAAACATATGCGAAAAATTACGCAAATGAAATTACATTCAAATAAAAAGTAGTCATTGGTGTCACAAATTTTGACGTTTGTGACTAATTATGTTGATCTGGAAATACACTGGAGATCATCCTGAAGTACTCAAAAATGTCAAGAAATATATAAATACCTGTTTTGTCGTTACTTTTAATTAAAATAAATTTGGTTTTTGGTTTAAAACCTTGAAATTTGTCTAGGAAGAGTTTATTTTTGAAAAAAAAAAAACCGTTCGTCAACCTCAGAATTAAATTTCTTTCTCCGATTTTCGGGCACATCAGGACAAAGAAGCCTTCAACGAGGGTGTCACAAAAAATGATGAATATTTTGCAGCGATCGGTTACCTGCTGGTTGGTATGTTTTTGCCCAAACAGATTCCTGCCCCAGAGGCGTAACGTTACCCCATCAGCATCGTTACGATGCCGTCGAACGGAACCGATAATGGAGCGTTTCCTTTCCTGTCCGGAAATGAACGAAAAAAACCCTCGCTGCATTGTAATAACAGCCCGCTGAGTGACGTGTCGCTGGCGTAATATTGCGGTCGAAAAGGATTGTTCGTGGGAGAGGAAAAAAAAGGTAGGAAGTTGACCGATAGAAGAGAAGAAAAACGACTCCGGACAATGCACGAAAACGAAGAATGAACGCCTCGTGGGCAATGTTTTCTTTCTTTTATTTTTTTTGGCTAGGAAAAGCCGCGTGAGAGCAAAATAAAAAGGCAACCCACCCTTAGCCCTCCCGGGGGGGAAGCTGTGATCGATGAATTTTCGCTTTAGTGACGGGAAAATGCCTGCCGTCAGGCGAAAGGCGCCCTTCCGGCAGCTGTCGTTTGGAATCTACAAATTTTCTCATCACCTGCGTGACGATGAATACTTGTCGTACGTGTGGTTTCCTTAGGGGGAAAGAAGGCAACATGCGCTGGTGAAGTAAAATGCACCAGCGTAAAAGTTTATTGGTAACCTATTGAATTAATAAATACACAAAATAAACAAGGTTTTCCCTCTAGAGTTTAATAATTCGGATTGGGATTCATGAATCTGAAAATGAAATGAATTCCAAATATTCATCCTTAAAAAGAACCCGTTTTAAATTCAACAAATTAATGAGATACGAAAATTGCTTCAGCAGTCTTGTCTATAATTCAAAAATAAATATCAATCTCGACATGACGATCCGTTAATAATTTATTTGCTGGTCACTTTGATATCTACGTATTTGGTAGAGGGTAAAACATACACTAAGTCAAACAAGGAAGGGAGTTCGTGTTGTACAGAACCTTGCATTCTATTTTAATTTTATCGTAGACTGAACTTAGTTGAACAACTTTTTTTTCCAGAAAAAAGAACAGATAATTATCGTCCGGTACGGAAAATTCCGAACAGATACCAGATGGGTCCTACGCTTTCCAATTCGCCATCATTCACATCCACGGCTATCTTTAGGACTCTAGATCGGTCACTCCAAGCTTCTGCCCTGTACCGTTGGCTCCTTTCCCCGCCGCTCCAAGCTGCTGTTACTGCTGCCGCTCCGTTCTGTCAATCAAAATGTAATTACAACCAACGTCGGTCTCGCCAAACGCTGGACACCTCACCTCTTCAATCTCATCCTCCAACACTGGATAAACTTCTTCCTCGTGGATGCCGTACCGAATTCCTGCCAGAACTCGAAGCCCGCTCGCTCGAGCACTTGAAGGGAAGACAGGCGTCGAAAGTCATACGCTGCTGTCAAGCGAGCGTTCGTCTGCGTAGGAGCCTCGGCAGGCGAAAGCGTTGAGCGTCCTTCTGTCCCTCCGTGCCGGAGGATGCCAAGCTGGACCGTTTTTTGGCACGTACTCGCCTACACGAGACGAAAGTAATCTCCGGGGAACGGTACCCAGGCACACGCCGGTTGGAAAAACTATTCCAGTCACTTTTTTTTATCGCTCTCCTGTGTACTTTGATGTGTTTGTACTCCGCCAGAAGGACCTGAGGGGAAGTTAACGACGACGGGATGCTACCGACGGTTGATTCTATTCTGGCTCCGAGTCAACAACTCGTGCCGACCCGATCGCTGATAAACACTGCTTCTCTCTTTATGAAACCTACGCTCAGTCCTACATTTAATGAAGTTTGTTTATGAATTATTTTATGTGTTGTGATTTAAGTGGTAACTTGTCATAGAACTTAGTTGTTGCGATGAATAAATTCAGTTCTACATTTAATAACGCACCTTTCAAGACATAATCCAGAGGGTTCAATATTCAAAACATGAGTTGTTTGAAAGCATAAATGTAACGAAGCTGATTAATCAAACATGATTTGCAAACAATTCAAACGTCAAAATGTATGACAGCAATGGAACGAAAATAATGACAGTGACTTGCTTTCCTTCGACGATCATTGTATTATTCCAAATAAAGATCAAATATGTGCGCTTGAGTTTTATTGTTAATTGTTCATTTTGGACACACATAAATAAGTAAATCATCATTTGAAAATCTAAGCTGATCGTTGGAGAAAACAACGGGATATTTTTGGTCTTCGCGATCGGGTTGTTCAAAACAAACATAAAAATGTTTGTAATGAGAGTTTTCCGAATTGTGCAGCAATCCCTCTCGACCTGAGCTATTCAAAGCGTATAATAATGTGTTATACGCATTCATCTTTAGTTTTTAAATATCGCACGATCATTATTAATCGTATTTTGTGTAATTATATTTATTCCAAACTTGCCACTGTTATTTCCAATCTAGTCTCGTCGGTTAGCCATACCTTACCACGAGTTGATTTTAACTGAGCTTCAGCTACCACACCAACACTCTCCACTTGAAAGCCATAACGGTGCAAATTCATGGTGAAACGAAATCGTTTCAAAATTATGCAGCAAAGGGCAAAAAGGAAGCAAAAGAGCCACGTGAATGATGTAATGGTCAGGATACCAAATTAGTCTTACGAACATGATACATCCAGCTAGCTGGTTCCGATGTTGCCGGGCTTTTTAGTACCTGCATCCCGGTGTTGGATTTATTTCCCCTCATCTCTCCTTTACACGCTTTCCTGGGAAAAGGCGAAACTCAATTCAAAACCCGATAGGGTGCGCTCGCCACATCTGAGCGACCACCAGATGGTTCAGCGGTGGTCAGCCCGGGTCAGTATCGCAACTGGCAACGAGGACTTTCACACAGCCTCCCGCACGCTGCCACCATTCAGCTGCAGCAAAGGAATGACCGTCAAACATCAATTATGCATCGAGCGTTGCAAGTTGCGGGGCGTTCGGAAAACTTTTGAACCCGTGTCTACAACGCCTTCCCCCAAGAGCCGCATTGCATCGGATGTGGTTTTAGCGTGGTGCAAGGTGTGGAAAGTATGGATAGATAAGTTCTAGGTCAATTCAGGGTCAAAACGCGCCGACAACGTGAGTAAGATGGCGATGTTAAAGTTGCGTACATTTTGGCCTGCAATATATAACACAAGTGTACTTTGTGCAATTTTTCTTAAAATTAAAATTATGCCACATTGTGTTGAATGATTAAAATAGGAATGAAATCAATCATTTGTATCCTTTGCAAACCTCACTTTTATAATTCCATTTTAAGTAGAGATATTAATACTAGATTCCATTATGACCGCAATAAAATCGTACTGCACGTAAAGCTACTTTTAAATCCTGGCTTCAATAAAACCACTCTGTTTCGTATCGTTTGTGCCGCAACTAGCTCAGCACTCTGTTCACAAGCTTTACCTCCACGACAGTTGACCTTTAACCTTTCCACGATAGTTGGGGTGTTTTAACTTAACCGAGACTGCGTAGCCATTTTCAGCAGCCTGAGAGTGACGAAAGAGCCGGAGGGTCCATTTAGCCGCTTGCGAACCAGTTTTCATCAGCGCACTATCTGCAATCAGGGGGTTTTTCCCTCCCCCCCGCTGAAAGATGGGGTAAGTGCGGCACAATCTGGCACACAAATGTTGGCTCAAGGTGCAACAAAGGAAGACAAACGGAAAGCTAAGCCTCGGGACGTTTTAAGTGGGTGGTTTCAAAACGGAAGGGAAAAAGAAACATCCTCGGCCAGATATTAGCAGCACAACATTAGCTCCGCTCATTCCTGCAATGTTCATTTATTGTGCTTCTTCCACTTGTGTGATAAAAGTATAGCTTATTTCATTCCTCTTAATATGTTTCAGATGTCTTAGTTCTAATATCCAAACATTAAATTGCGTTATCAAGCCTTACAATTGTAAAATATACACATTTTCTATAAAGAAAATAAAATGTTACCCTATGTTATAATTGGAAAAAGTGGTTGATAGACTTACGTGACCTTTATTTTAACAATATATTCTTACTTAACTAATTACGAGAAAGGACGAACCTAACACGTCCGACCGACGCGAGAGCTGATAAAGAAGAGAAAAATTAACAAATGGTTTCCCGCGTCGGTGTCCTTACCACACACACTATCATACACGTAACAACCATAAAAACTGAGCTACTGATAGAGCGAGGACAACGGGCTGATAACGATAAGACAACACGCTCTAATCAGTTAAGCTCGTAACCCTAACGTGTAAACGCATATCCTTCTTGTCACATAACATTGGATAATACAAGAAAATGATGAAAAGTGCGTTTTTTTTAACTAAAAATATTGGAACTGCTGTAAAAATAACAAAACAGATAAAATTTATCATTCACTACGTTATACATTGATATGGGTCAAATAAGTGAATGTTAGATTTAGCTTCGTTCAGTATCAAATGTCTTCAATGCGAAAAAAAGAGACTTGCGAAAGTGACACACATGGTTTAAGAGGGGGAAAAAAGGTGGTAGAAAAACTAGAAGACCACAGAAGGAAAATTATGAAGCATTGCACTTGAACGCTGTCTCAGAACTCAGAGCTGAAGCGCATTGTGCGCGTTGAAGGCAGGAAACTAAATCCATCCGAACACAATGGCCGAAATTGAATTGATACCGTACGTATGCGTTAGGACGCGGTTTGGACTTACGCCGGGCGGTGTCGAATGACATACCATTCTTCAGGAGAAGGTTTCTGTTACTTTTCCTTTTCTTTCTCTCTCTTCTTGTTCGGTTTTTGTTATAAAGCGCTGGTGGCTACGAAAGAATGATGTTGCGATGCTGTTGCTGTCGGGCATCGGTTGCTGTTGGATCGGGTTTCATAGTTTCGCTTGGTCCTTTCCGTGAGGTTTGCGAGCGTATGGGAACGTACGAGTGCAAACAAAAGATTGGCAAAAAAAAACAGTTTTATGGAATCTGTGAGGAAATCTACGAGCGACCAGGCGCCTCCATCGGGTATTTTCAAAATAAAACAAAAAAATCACTATGGTGTGAACCAAGGCAAATAAATGGACCTTTGGATATTTTCAGAATTTAATGTATGCTTTTCCATCAATTCATAATCTTTTTTCTCTTTATAAATTATATTTTATACTACCCGGAATTAATTTACGTGTTAAACATCGACTTGTTCAATGTTACAGTAAATTTTATATTTTCTCAAGTGAACTTTACGTGCGTTTGATTCTATCCGGAATATTATTTATTCTTCACGATTTAAGAGTTGATTTTTGTTTATTTTGAAAATTTTTGGACAAGCAAATCACAAGCCATGGTGCGCCTCCATTGAATCGTTTCTGGTGTTGTTCATCTGTTTTCTTTTATATTCTGCCATTTGCTCATCAAACCTTTGAAACATTGATTAAAGAATACGCTATTGAATGACTTATGGGTGAAGATTTTCCTTCTTACGTATTTAGAATATCGAAATCTGATCCATTCATGCAGCCTTATTGCATATTACTCTCCGAGTGGAGGAAGAGAAATGTAAAATGTGCATTCAACCGAACCAAATATCTATTACGGCGTGTTTTTTTTCCGGGAGTTATCCTCTGATAATCGAATATTTTCTGCAACATTTCAACATTTCTCCCAGGGGAGGGAAAAGAAGCTGCACCATCCGGTAAGTATGATTTGGTTTTCCGTAGCTGGGGCCGTCCCCAGGGATGAATACTCCCCTCACTTCCCCCAGCGAGGTCAGTTGCAGTTATGAAAAACCCCAGAAGCGAGCGCTTCAAATTTGGGGAACTTTTCCGAGAGCAAAATAGCGACGCTGGAGTCGGAAATAGTAAGCTCAGCAGCAGCAGCAGCGTCGTTGCGGTACCGTGCCTTTCACTGACGTCGTGCTGCGGCACGCTTTGAACTTTGGACTCACCCCCACCCGTCCCCAAGGACTCCCCCACCCCAACAAATGCCTGCTCCGAAGCGGTCGGTGCGTTCCGCTTCAGATCTTGCCAATGTTTAGCCAACGGATCCGGTTCGCTTCGCTTCGGTTGTTTGTGAGGGAGGCCAGAAAACCACCCTTTAACGTGTCGCCCCATCCGGCGCAACCCCTCGCTCTAACTTACCCCCTGCCCCCTTCTCCATCCCCCCCTCTTAGGAAGCTCCCACTTCGCAACAATGAACATAAGCCGATACACTCATTCACGGAGGCTTGATTTTCTCCGTCGTTCCACCCGAGTCCCTGTGAGTTTCTCCCCCCCTTCCACCAACCTCCATAAACCAGAACCGGGCACCCTTTTTATGTAATGACCTACCTCTGGTACAAACGCGTTGCGTTCCTTCCCGACCCAGATTGCCTTCTCCCTTTTCATTCATCGTCCTTAAAATAGACCTTTGACAAGACAAGGGATACTATTCGTTCGGTTCGGGACACCGGTTCGACCCACCGGTTACCTGCTCAGCCATTCTCGACCCCCACCCGTTCGGCCGGCACCTTCGGAAGGCGCAGCTTAAGCTTTTGGAGAAATATTTTCACAGCCTCCCCCAAAAAACCAACCGGCAAATAGCACATTTGCTTTCCCAGCAATCGAAAAGGCTGATGGTAGAAATTGAAGTGAGGCTTGAACAACAGAGAAACATTTAATAAAAGGTAAACTAAAGGTGGAACAAATGGTAACAAACGTAGGAATGATTGCTAAAGAGTTGCCATTTGCTTTCACCTTATTCTTGACAATTTCGCAAAATTTCATTGGTATAATAATAAACATAGACTAACTAAATTTGATTTAAAAAGCGGTCAAGAAACTCAAAGAAGGATTAATAAAGAAAAATATCCTCAAATGTGCTTCAGGTATTAAAAATAACCTTTCTTTGATTTTATCATTCATTAAATTAAATTCTTTTAGTGAACTATTTTAAACATGATAAAAGCGAGTTTTGAAATGATTTGGGATTAATTGAAAGGAATGAAAGACAGGCTCTTTATGATTAAGTAATTATATTTTACCCACGCTGATGTTTATTGTGGGACTGCATTTGTTTTCCCAGAAACCTTTCTCTTTGTTTGCAACAAGTGTTATGTATTTTTTCCACGTTTCAAATTATCAGTGATTAACGAAATTAACAGATGCCAAGCGAATGCGCTACGTTCATCCCGATACAAAATGGACCCGTAATTAAATATCTACAACAAACGCGCGCTCCAAAGTGTGCCCATGTTTAAACTGATGACCGCTGACGGCAACATCGGCGTTTTTTCAACAGTTTGGTGTTCTCTTATTTTCGTCTCATTTTGACGCACTCATTTGTTAGCTCGTTAGTGATGGCAATACGCAAAACAAAAAGCATGTTTATGCAGCCTTGTTGTGTGAGCGACACCCATTTTTCTGAGGGGTGGTGGGAAGAGGGGGGTAATAAGGGAAAGCCGATAGGAAGTCGGCCGTCAACAAAACGTCTGCCCGGCGGCCGTTACAGTCATTGATTAATGAACGCACCGTGCAATAGGATTTTGCATTCTCCTCTGGATGGATGGAAAAGTGAAAATGTTCGCGAAACGAAAATAATTCCGCTTCGGTCGGCAAGCATTCAGCACTTTTCAGCGAGTAACCTTTTCGGGAGCCGGCGTCGTCGACATTTACCATGTTGAAATAGAACGCATTTTTGAATGTACGACCCCGCGCTAGAAGCTCATGAATAAAGTTGGATAATTAAGGCGCTTACTTTGGTGGTCGTGATGTTTGCTCAGGTTTGCATTTCGGCCATATTTTCCATTTTTCCTTGCAAAACACAACGGAAAAATCGCATGAGCGCACGCGGTACGAATAGCATGAAATTTGTTTTGAGAAAACGAACGAATGCCGATGGTCCCGCTGACCGGAAGGAAGTAATTGAAAAACTTTATCCAACTGTAGTGCGACGCCGATGCTTCCGCCTTTCGCCAGCATTCGCCCGACGGGGGATTTCCATGTTGCTGCCCGCAAAAGGAAATGATGAAAACCGAAATGCGATTGAATCCGAGCGTTCGTTCGTCCTCATTTTTCCCCCCTTGGTTCTTTTATCTCGTTCAGTTGTTTTCTTTTTTTTGCTTCAATTCCATGTTTTATGTATTTTATGATTTTCTGTATGCTGTTTTATTTTACTTACTGCTGCGACCCGAGCCGTCGAGTAAAGGTTGCAACGTAGCCTGCAGCTTCCCCATCGACGAACCGGTACTTATGTCGGCTAGGAAAAACTGTACATACGTACAGATATCTCTTCCAAGGCAAAAGTGGATAATTTCACCCGACGAGTGGGCTTCTAGAGCTCTCCAAAGCTGGGCATGTTTTGTTCCCGTGTTTGGTTGTGAATGATTGTTGTGCCAGCCCTTCGCTCGATGCAAAACGATGGGAAACATATGCACAAGATACCAATTTTCGCCATGAATAAAAAAAAAAAAACAGGACATTACGAGGAACATGAAGATGAGATTTACTTGTAAGTAATTTAGGTAAAAGGGAATTTTGTGGTTTGTTTTTGACACATGTGATGCACTTAGATGTGTGCAAGTTGTAGTAAAACCTGTATGATAAATAACATACCATATTAAGATACTCAATTCTCTATTGGAAGCTTAAAATCAATGAAAATATTGTCTAAGATCATAAATAGACCAACTGTAACTGTAACTGTTACAAAAAAAATACTAAAAAAGAGTTTAAATATAAAATTAAATGTTAGGACAAGTTTAAACATGTGGGTCTTTCTATTTTTGGAAACTTATATTCGTTTTTGGTTTGCTTCAATCACCTTATGAAAATATGCGATAAGTGGATAAGAATAATCGTTGGGACTTCTCATTTACCATTGTTGTTTTTGTTTCCACAGTTTTGTATTAGCTTTTACTTTCTCAATGTTTCACTTAGCCGTGTCACAGCGTTGTTTTTTTAGGAACAGAACAACTCTTGTTACTTTTCATTGAAATCCTCTTTTAGCATGGGATTTTGTTTTATTTTTCTGGAGTGAAATGCTGTTTGGATGCAAGTGTTTACACCATTTGCCTAAACTCTCGATATATTTAAATATGTCTAAGGTCTTTGAATTATACACATAAAATAATATGCAGTGGAATCAACTATGTTACGTCAGCCGTGTGTGACAATTAAAAACTCAGAAAATTTAATATATTTTTTAATCTCACAAATCGCTCGTCTACAGCATATTTATTTTATATTGATGTTGTCGTTGGTTTATATTGTATATAATGCGATTTATTTTTCAAGCATCAGAAGGAAACATCAGTTCAAGCGCTTAGACGAAAACTTTGCTACTTTGTTTTAAGGCATGTTTGGTGCATGTTTCTTTAAAGTGTTTTGTAAATTTAGTTTCTTTTCAGCGACCCTTTCGATAGCAAATGGTAGTGTTTTGCATTGAAGGCATTAAACATGACGAATTTCTAATTCGAATTAATAACACCATTTGGGTTTTACCAATACGTTACCCCGCTTCTGTTATCTATGCTTGCGAAAAATGAGCACAGGATCGCGTATTGTTTCGGTAGTTTTAATAGATGATTTTTTTTTATTTTTCCTAAGCCTCCACCCAGCCTCAGGAAAAACAAGACCACCGCGTTGCCCGAAGAACGCTGGCTCGGAAAATTGCGAGCGGTTACGGTGATCTGCGGCATTTTCTGCTTCCCTTCGGCGCCGTCGGCCGAAAAGGATTCGCGTGAAAGTTCGGTCCCGTGTACCCCCTTCCTCTCCCCCCCCCCCCCCCTCTTCATTCACCTGTTTCACGCTTGCGGTGAGACGTGCTAGCCACACTTTTGCGGGCTTTTCCCCGATTTGTTGATGGCCCGAGATGAAAGACCTCGGACGGGACGGGCGCCTGTGTGTGTTTGGCGAGCATTTGGCGATGGAAATATGAGCACTAGCGAGTTTCATGTGTGTGCTTTTCATTCGCGTTTGCTTACCCGAGTTGCTGCTCTGGATGGACCCCGTTTTTGCTGCGTTGCCGTTGCCGTTGATAGAGTTGAAAAAGTTGACCGCTCCGGTGCGCCGCAGGATCCAGAACATTGTTGCCGCCCCGGGGCCAGCACACGGGTCGACGGACCACACGAAACACACACACACACACAAACCAAAGAAACTGTTCACACCACTAGCTCACATACACGAACGCTCGCGAGGCGACTTTTCCGATGCGTCGATTTTTCGCGTTGATTGTTTAAATTTTCGGTACCGGTTTTTTTGGGGCGTTCTGCGCGAACGACTCGAACACAACACTGGCCAACACTGGTTGATCGATCAAGCTGCGCCTGCAACAACAAACAATCGTAAACTTCACCGAGCTCCGGCTAGAAATGCTGGAAAATGTTCCTCCTGTCTTCCGGTGACCGTTTTGTTGATAGTGTGTGATTGTTTGAACCGATGGTTTATTTTTTTCCTATGTGTTTGTAACCTCCCCGCCCCCTTTTGCTGTCTACCCTGTGTTCGTTACTCGCAACATGTAATTATCTTTCCGCCAAACCACAACTTTCCACTAAACATGATGAAATTGTTAGGCGAACGTTTTGCCCTTAACGAGGGTGAAAGTTGTTTTTTCCGTCGTAGGAGCTTCCGCAAATTTTCATCAAAAACGAATTAGTTGGTTGGTGCGGGAAAACTAATTGCATGTTATATTATTAACGCACGGCTGAGAACCTTCTTTTTCTAACGTACAAACAATAATTTTAAAGTACCTATTTTAGTATAAAAAGAGCACAACACTACACGGAGGATGGATTCGGCCAGCTTGCAGCTGCAGTGGTTTTGATTGAAGCTTTTTCTCTTACAGATTTGATGTGTTGCCGCCGTCAACGGCGAGTGCGATCGTCAGCCGGGCGTGCTTCCGTTTTTGCCAGAGAACTGATTGTTCGCGGAGCGGACGGATCGACCCGAGGGCTTCAGCTGTTGAATGTCGACTGGCTGGCAGTGCCACGCTGCGCCGAACGTTATAGTGCCTAGGACTGCCTATAGGTTGCATGAATGGAACGCGATACAGCGATGAACGGTTCATCCCGAAGCGACAATCAAAGCGCGCGCGGAACATCTCGGATTGCTACAGCTTCTTCCGA
The DNA here is from genome assembly GCA_000441895.2 of Anopheles sinensis. Classification (NCBI taxonomy): domain Eukaryota; kingdom Metazoa; phylum Arthropoda; class Insecta; order Diptera; family Culicidae; genus Anopheles; species Anopheles sinensis. Next base: position 949,460 of record KE525157.1, on the reverse strand, counting down.
AGGTGGCGGTACACCGATTCGCATTTTTACTGAGAAACTTACTGTATGTGTTGTAATAAAAACTGTTATAGTAAAATTTAAAAGCCTAATAAATCCAAAAAACGAGAAAACATTTTCCCATTTTAACAAAGATTTTTACCATGTAGTAATTTTACATCATATTTAGAACGTAATTAAATAATAATCTCCAAAATAGCTAGAAAATGCAACACCATCAAACGTTTTACAAATTATAAGTTTGCATTTTCACATATAGACTGCCACGTAGCCCATTTTGCGGGTGACAGCTTTTATAGTTGGCTACAATAATTATTAAAATGCATCCTTTGGGAAGCCTCGCTTTTGACTAGTTTAAAAAACAACATTGATTCTAGAAATATGAACAAAATTTTAATAAAATATGTTGTATTAAAATACAGTGCTTAAACAGTGTCGCCGCCGTGTTAAATAGTTCTCTTTTATCTTGTGTTATCTAACTTTCATTTTTCTGTGTTGCTCCAAACTTCTTTAACTCCTCATGAGTTATCACTATTTAAAATAATTAAAATCGAGAATTCGTCAATGTTTTCCTTGGCGATTTTACCAGTGGACAGTAAAGTGGATTGGCTAAGGAGTATGTTAAGAAGTGATGTACCATCACGTTTGCGAGCAGCTGTATGTACGCATGTCGAGGAAGCTGCTTTGGTCGAGGATTGCAAACGGCGTGCCCGAACACCGCATGACCCGAAAACCCAACGGATACGATCGGCATCGGTTCGGATTCGTTCGTTGATTTCCAGCTGTTTACCACACTGCTTTTGCTTTTTTAAAGACCTTAGACCCTTTGGGTGGAAGAACGTTAAAAAAAGGATTGTCATCTTTACTAAGTGAAAGACATTATTCATTATGATTCACGTTGATAGGTTTTAATTATACTATAGAATTCTAATGGCTTTTCTAATCATTGTCCACAGTGTAGCACGCATTGATTTTCGGGACGATCCACTTCGAGCACGATTCGGGTGAATGCCAGCGTTTGGATGAACGCACACGCCGACCGGGAGGGCCGAATGTTCATCGCAGGACGAGATGAAATAACGGCAGTTTTTGGGGGGTTTTTCTCAAAATGCGTTAGCCTTTCCCGCCGGGGAATACAAAATGAGTACAGCAATAATTAATAGGCCCGAATTAGGGCTGCACAATTTCACACAAGCTTGCAGGATCCGGCCCGGCGCGCGTTGGTCAGGTGGGAAAACATCGATGATTTATTCAACGTGCCAAGCGAAGAAAGGTGAAAAGTTGGCCCCTTGTTCGCATTTTCTTTTTCGTGGAAATTTTGGTTCGCACACTTTTCACCTCTGCGCTGAGCAGGTTGAGCTTACATGCTTCCGACAGTCGACCCGTCGATAATTGAACGTTGATGAGCCGTACCACTGTATCGGTAAAACAAAAAAAACGAGATACTTAAACTAAAGCCACTCAACCTTGTCTAGATCGACCGCAGAACGTAAATCGATAACAATGAAATTGTCATTTTATCGGAAGATAAACTGCATCCCTTTCCTGATGGTGTATTTTTTGGTCCATTTGCTTCGACCTCGCGAGATGAACTGTCCGATAAGCATCCTGTCAGCGGCAGCGAGCCTACGGCGAACAAAAATTGACAATTGATTGAGTCCGCATCGAGCACGAGGTCGGTGAAAAGAGGGACGAGATTTAAAAAAAAACGACGAGGAAACATATTTTCCATTTTAATGTATTCTTTCAGAAGCACTTTTTCAATTTTTCATTCGGTCTGAGCATTACAGGTTTATGGTAATCTTCGTAAAACTGATAAATTCTATTTGGAATCGTTCAATCTTTTCTCCAAGGACACCGATTTCCTCCGAAAACCCTTGAAAACTGTCATCGATTTGTCTGTGGCTTTCCAAATAAAAAGAAAACTATCACAATAACCAACTACATGGAAACCACCCAATTTGTTCGGATATTTTGCGCACCGAGTTCTGGTCCTTCGAGTGTTCTGGGAATGGGAGACAAATTGTATTTCTTTATATCAAACGTACATATGTTGCTCTTCACTTCTTTCCAATTAATAAACAACAATATATTTTTCTTGTTTAAGTGTACTCAATTATCAATATTAAGTTGATCAGTATGAATTTTTCCTTAGCAATTGCTATACATTTTAATATGAATTACTTAGTTAAGAGAGTCTTTGTCTTATTTCTCCTTTTGAAGAATATTAGGGCAGTGGCACCAGTTGATAATTTCAGTTCTATCTTTATATTTTTGATTATAACGCACAGTAATAGTTGAAACGCCTGCAGATATGCAACACGCACAACTGAGCGGTTCGAAACATCGACAATCGCGCCCTACTTTGAGATAGCATTGAAATGTTCTTTATTACTCTGAAAAATATGAACTTCTATATGCTTTAGATATGCCTTGAAACCACTCGCTTTTTGTTCACCCTGAGCTAGTGCAGGATCTTATTTAAAAAACCATGATAAAAAGCAAACATTTGTGGATTCGAGTAAGGCTTTTCGATAGTTTTGCAGAAGATTTTTACAAACATTGCAGTAGATGACTTTTACCAAATTTGGATGTTTTATTAAAGATTTTATGTTGAGAAAAGGCATAAACTAGTAACGTTGGTTCCGGTGTTAAAGATGTCGGCCGTTCAGGCAGTTCCTCCATGACACCTGTTGCGGACAACAAACAAGGGTTGGTGCAAGGAGGGGGTGCAACCCGAGCTGCACCTGTCCGTATTCCACGCCTTCTTTTTCCTGCGTGTGGTGCCGGGCTTAAAACAAAACCCCCACGCACTCATTAACGAACAGCTTGAAGCATGAATCGTGTGCATCGTGGCCACGTGCTTACTTCAGTTTACTTCGCGAAACTGGAGGGCAACGTCTCTTTCGCCGGATACCACCACCGTGCATATGGTGGTCAAATAATGGCCGCTAGTTTGCTTCCGACAGTGGATTTTTCAAATTTTTCCGTGCCGTTTCATAAATGAGGTTATAAGACTGATTTCCGTTTTTTTTCAAATTTATGGGATTTAAAACTGATATTCCAATCCCACGTGAAGCTTGAGTGTATGAAAGGAAATAATCTAAATAGGCCTGGAAATCGCCCAATTCCCCAATCATGGAGAGATCTAGTTTATGCGGTAGCTTCATCAAAATAAAATGGCTGGTCAGACTCAAAGCCCCAGCCCGGTCAGAAGATTCAAAGGGTCAGTACATTTCTAAGGGTCTGTTCAATTTAACGCGCTTCATAACTCACGTGAGCTGGAGCTGCACAGTTGCACTCTTTTCACCTTCAAAATGTTGAAACCGTTTCGAAAAACCGGTGAACTTTTTCTCCAGCAGGCCAGCAGGTTTCCTCAGGCGACAAACCATACAAAGGTTGAGGTTTTGCATCACTTTTTGAGCATCACCTCATTCAAGTAGGGGGATCTAACCCTAAATCTCACCCTGAAACTATCACCGCTACGATTATATATTTTCTTCAATGGATTGTTAGAGTGGATATTTCCTATATTTCAGTTTCAAAAGCTGTGTGTTAGCTGTTAAAATAATGCCACAATGAAAATTGGAATGGAAAAACATCAACAAATATGCTACCTTTTCCGTTGCTCCTGGAAAAGGTTGAAACCTGTTGAAGAACCTTCACTTGTGCGGAACAAAGAGATGAGAGGAAAACAAAGAGATCGCCCTTTCACGCACTGTCTCTCTCTCTTTCCCTTGCCTTCTCTTTCGCACTCACCGGGCCCTTTTGTATCGTGCTGTCCCGCTCACACGATCTTCAAACTGCGCAACCAATCGCGCCGCGCATTCCGCGAAACCGATAATCTTCTGCGTTCGCGTCGCGAGTTGAGGTGCGAGCGAGACGGTTGCCCAGTGTGTGTGTGTGCCTGAGCAGGTACGCTAGTGGTGTTGCGCGTGCGTGTTTCCGCCGAAGGGACGCTGCGCCGATCGCGATCAGTTTAGTAGCGGACGAAGTTTGGAGGTGAATGGTCGAATGTTGATTGCTCCGAAGTGTTGCTTCCCGAGAACAACGGTAACGCACGGGGGAAAACATATCTTTCCGGTTCAGGTGTGCAACTAAGGATAAGTCATCGCTGCGATCGATGGAGGCCCTTCAGGAACGTTGGCAGTAAACGCGAAGCTGTTTCTTTTGTGTTCCGATCCACGGTTTGCACCTCTTGTGTGATGTGTCACCTCCGGTGAAGTGCAGAAACTACTTCCTTTCCCTGAAGTTAGTCGAAGTTAGTGTGTGAAGTGTGTGAGGTGTAAGAAGGTGTCTATTGCGCCTTAACCTAACGTAACCCCCTTGCGCCTAGCGCCTTGCGCCTTGTGGGAGCAACCGGGAAAACAAAGCATTCGCACAAACCGGACGTGAGTGCGTGTGTGGGCTTGTGCGTAAGTGAGCAGGTGAGTGTGTGAGTGTGTGTGTGTGTGTGTTTTAGCAACAAAACACGAACAACAACAACAACAACAATCAAATTTCAACCCGAACCCGGGTTACAATGGCCGACCATCAGCAAACGGTGCCGGCGCCGCCGTTGGAACCGTACTCCGCCGGTCAGCCGATACCGATAGCGCTGTTCCGGTCGCGCGAACCGCCGGCCGGCACCGTGTTCGACCATCATCATCAGCAGGAGCTGCTGCCGGAGCAGCCGTCACCGCTTCCCAACGGCGCGAACGCTATCAACAACAACAACAACAACAACTACGAGTTCTACGATCCGAGCAAGGCGCCGGGCAGCGGGGAGGGCGACGGTGGCGTGATCGTGAAGCTCGAAACCGGTGACACCATTGTTGAGGGCTGTCTAGCATCTGCAGCTGCTTCTGCTCCACCTGCAGGAGGAGGTGGGGGAGATGGTGAGGGAAGCGACGGCGTTGCAGTTCTCGATGGAGCAAGCGACGAGGGTCGCGCGGGTAGCGAATGCGGAAGCGAGGAGCTCGGTGGACAGATGATGACCGGCCCGGACGTGGAGGCGAAGGCGGAGGAAGCCGAGGGTGACGAATCCGAGCCGGAGGATAACAAATTGAAATCGCAGGAACGGGAGCGTCTGGTGCAGGCGGTGCAGAAGGTGTTCGAGGAGTACAAATGGACACCGCCTCCCACCGTCACCAGGTAGGTGACTCATTTACCTATATATAGTAGCTCTAAGACATGTGCTTTTCTGGAAATTGGAAGCTAATAGGTCACCTGATAGAGTTTTGAATACACCTGAAGTAAACAGCAGGTGGACACTGAAGTAAACCGATGTAGGTCCATTAGCTCCGCAGGTGACTCTCGTTTGGTAGTGGATTTGTAGGCAGCTAATACTATTCCAAACTCCAGAGTCATATGGAAACTACCTTTTCCAGAGGAATCTGCCATAGAGCGATGTGCCTAGGCTAGCCTGTTGAACCATCAGGTTTTCAGGGTTGTTTTCGAACAAAAACAGTGGCTTAGCAGCAATTAATAGGAGATGCATGACTTTATGAAAACCGTCTTTTTCGTGATGGCAAGGTTCTGGAGCTATGGGAAAATGCTTTTCCAGCGGTGAGATTGTTACTCCGCGAGTTCGATCTCTTCCGCGAATAACTTGTCCCCATGAAGGTGACGTCCATACTCTCTAACCAAATGCTTAACAAAGCTTTCAACGTCAACGAGTTCAATTTTCTAGAAATCAATGGTTACCGCAGAGCGATTTCGAGATGAAAGAATCCCGTTTGATAATTGAACGAGACGAGAAGAGTGATCACCATAAAAGTTATACTCAGAAGGATAGCTTCAAACTAAACGAATTCCTTCTAAATGGTTCATTTCGTTTGAAGGGGGTTTGTTTGTGGCATTTATACAAATTTGTTCAGTGCGCAAAAGGAAACTTGAAGAAGTTTTTCAAGAATGTCTTTTACCGTCTTATTGTTGCTCTATTTCCGCAACGTTACAGAAGTGGCTTACAGAAGTGGTTACTAATTACTGTCCTGGTTTTTATCTCTTTCAATACAATATTTGCAATAACATAACAGCATGATATACATGATTTTCACCATAGATATTATGAAATACTTCATTTCCATCTAGTGCTTGCAACGTTTTTTCAGATTGGTTATCGAAAAATGTCCTTTAACTGCTTTTGCGATGCGTTACAATTCTTACAATTTTTCAAATAACAATTTCGATGAAAAAGAGTAACATTTCAATTATTTTTTCTCTGAACTTCGGCGATCTGACTGAATTCTTGCTGATGATTTATTTATTTTCAACAACAATCTTCTTCTTGATTCTTTTCTCTCGTCAGTATTCTTGACACCTAACGAGGGACCATATGGTTGTGACTATGTTTTCTATGTTAATAATAATCTGTTTGCCTATCGACACGTTGTAAATTCTGAAGCTGGTTTTGTGCTCGGGTAAACTAAAAAAGTAAAGCCTTCGGTGGACCACGATTTTAAGTAGAAATTTTCCACTCGCAGACACTTCAACAGAGTTCGTTGCGGAAAGGGATTTTCCCCGCAAACCTGGGAAGCTTTTCACCTGTTGTGGAAAACGCAAAGCACAGTGTCTCCTTGTGTGTTTGCAAGCTCCTATTTCTACTCTGCAGATGCGAACCGTTTCCCGATACGGTTGGCGCTTGATATTGTTTCCGGACCGATGCTCGGAAATTGCGCATTCATTGATGACCCAATTCCCTCCCTGCACCCCGCACCGGGGAAAGGTGAGTGCAAATAAAAAGGAGTCGGCGGAACGTACGGAAAACGCACCTTCGCGCGGCACGGGTCATTAGAATATTTTATGAATTGTCACGTGCAAATGGAAGCCGTCCCGGGGTTTCGGTAGGCAATAAAAAAGGCAAAAACCAACCGGCTGGAGGCTGGACGGTGGGGGAGAGTGTCAAAAGGCTTCGGAATGGAAGAGAAAACGAACGCACCGCAAAGCAAACGAGATCCATCTCGGGGAGGGGCAATAAAATGGTGATAAAGAAAAGACGAGAAGAAGCGAGCAGAGAAAAACGAATCGCTCAGGTGGTAGAAAATTTTATATTAATAAATTAACACGTCCCAGCGTGAGAGGCGCAGACAAGGGGGCGGCCGGAAAGAAAGCAAGCGGACACTAAACAAAAACAAATCAGGAGCGAACAAGTCCTAATGAAAACACCATATAAAATGCGCAAAGTATTCTTCGGTTGAGTGTGTTTTGTACGCTTGTGTGGAGAAAAGTGTGTAACGAGCGTCAACCAATACAGGAGAAGCAACAAATGAATCAAAAATATTTCGTGAGAACTTGATAAACGTATCTTTAAAACCATGAGTGATACATTTTTTTGTTAAGTTAGCAAAAGGTGCTTGACATTTTACATAATTGAAAGTAGAAGTTTTCAACCGAACCTCTTTTGAAAAAATGTTTGTGTATATAACAACGGAAAATAGAAATCGGTGGAAAACAATCAATTCAAAAACGCTCTAGCGAATTCAGGAGTTTGTTATTCATTATTAGTATGCATTGCCGTAAATAAGAGTAAGTAAAGGAAAGGACTTCAAAGAAAATAAGAAGCAAAACATTTCTGGTTAGAAGAATAAAATAAAGCGTAGGAATTGTAGAGTCAAACATTTAAAATTTCCTATAATAACAAAATAATATTGAGCTCTTAAAACGAGATATTGAGACACAATTTAAAAAAACGAGATGAAAAGCAAAATAATGTTCAAATTATTATTCATGGAAATTGTACACTTTCGGTGGAAACTGGATTGAAAGAGGTGGAGAAGTGCCATTTTTTGGATGAGTTGTTTTCAGTAAATGAAAACAGTACACGTTCATCCGGCAGGACCTAGTTCTTTACAACACTATTTGCAAAACAGAATCCAGTTTAATTGCTGCTTAATGCTATTACACGATGTTCGTGAAGAAAACTATTTTAAGCTTCTGCACTCAAAGATTCCAAGACGTCGAAGGGTTTCATTCTCCTTTCAAGGCACGTAAAGAAAAAGCTAAAACCCAAGCAGCCGAATTTAAAAAAAGGCACGCAAACACCACAACTTCCACGACATCGTTCCGCAGGAGATCGCTGCGGAATGGATCGGTGGGGGTGGCGCAATCAGTGAAGTGTTAAAACGGCTGTCCCGGTGCGTGCCGCCCGTCGAACAGCGACCTCAACCCGTGAAAAGTTTACCGTTTTCGGCGGCTTCGGGCGGGCTGATCCGGTGGGAAAACACAGCAGCGCGCTCCGGTCGGGTGCGGGTGTATTTTCGGTTGTAAAAATATTTTAGGTATTCAAATTTTATGCATCAATTGATGCCAGTCTGTAAATTGATTCTCCCGAAAGCTTTGTCTAGCTCTATAGGGAGGGGTGTTTTTCGTGTTGTTTTTTCTCCTTTGTCGTTCAGTGGGAATGATGCACAGCCTAAGGCTTTTGCTTTTGACCCCCTCCGTACCGACTAAGCTTCCTCGTTTTCGTGATTCGAGACATCTCTCTGTTTCAATTCTGGTATCCTAAGCTCCCGTAGGAAGCGTTTACCTTAAATTTCACTACGAACATTCGGTATTGTACCAAACGGTATACTTGTAAGTTCTGTTTTTCGTAGTTTTCAATAAATTAGAAAGAGGTCATGCTCCAGTAGTTCCCAATTTATTCCTTTTGAAAAAACAAAATAAGGCAACGACAAAGGTAGTCAGTATTTCAAAATTTAAAGAGATGTTGAAGAAAATTACTGAATGACATCCCAAAAGTCTATTTACTCACGACTTTTAGAACCCCATTTCTCTACGCTGGAATATTTTCTTAGTTCACGTTCATAGTTCAACAACGAACTATGGTTTAATGAATGCTACAAGCTGAATGATATTTAAACCGCACAGGAATACGTCCTTAGGAGGTGACGAGAGTCGAGACTATAGCTCCTCGGTGACTCAAGCATCCAGACGGACAGACAGACAGACCAGGTAGACATTTTTATTATGTCTAGAGGCTCGTTTGCTTCTCATGCCGTACATGATCCAATGTATCGGTTCAGTTCGCGTTTCCAATCACAGTTTCCGACACGAAGTTAAATCTTTATGAGGTGTTTCAGGCGAACATACAAGGCGAACTCTTCGCGGTCTTCTGGACCATTAACTCTTAAAGGTGACGTATTGCGGACAAAAAATGAGAAATGTGTTGGATTGTACTCGGTGGAGTTCTGCTCCCGATCGAGTTGATGTTAAGGTGAATTCTGTGTACAGGTCCAGAATATCATTGCATAAACTCTCCTCCCTCTCCGAGGACTTTGTTTTCATCCAAATTTATACTCTCCATCATTTATCCTGATCATGATGAATCCTGAGTTGGTGATAGAAATTATACGATTTTAAGGACACGGCTAGGATTTCGTTAGTACAAGATTGGTCATTTGCCAGATGACGTAAATGACTTGTAGGCTTTAGCACTACCTTCAAAGAAGAATTACGTTTTGATCGTACCGGAAATGTGGTTTACTCGATTAGAAAGCACCAAAATGTTTCCTCAAAATATGATTGATTTATGAATTTACATGCGGCGAAGATCTTGTCAGAATCTTTCCAATTCTTAGGCATATGGAGCTGAAATAAAACCCTCTTCTATTTCCTCATCAGGTGTTTCCTCATAAGGGGGTTCATGTGTTTGTAGTTCTTCTAATTCGATTATTCTGTGCTGGGGTGTAATCACTTGAGAATATACAGCTTAGAAATTTGACATATCCTTGAGGATTCACGTTCCAATTCCCGTACAAAAGTAGCACTACCTTGATGTCGCAGAAGCTTTAGATAAAAACTGGGAAACAACTGGACAGGATCGCGTCCAATGTACACAAGCCACCCATTAAACATTTATCCGGCCGCCCTCCAGCTGTAGTTTCGGTCGTTTTGTGCTGCCGTCATCGCTCACAGAGCTCCAGCATTATAGGAGCAATAACTATTACGGTTTCCACCGTCCACCGTTGGATCCATCTCTTGTGCCGTGGTGTGTCCGGGTGGTCTTCCCCACCGTGGTCACGAAAAAGGTTGAGGCGGCGGCGACCAGGCCAAAGCCCTGCCGTCTAGTGACAGCTTCGAGAGGGCTCGGGCCCGGGTCTCTCGACGCGAGAAAAGCGCGCACCTGAAGAGGCGCACCGACAAGTGCTTCCAAAAGCGCGCCCCATCGCCCGGCGGCTGCAGCGAGGAGGCGCTTTTGGCAATTTGGGCACGCTGTTCGGCGGCTAGGCTGACGTCGAGTGGAGGATTAGATTCGTTCTGTACGGTCCCGTTTCGATTTTCCTTCCTTCTCGCGCGGGAAATAGGACTCCCACCGGTTTGTTGGTTGTCACTCTTGACCGCGGAGGAAGCCGATTTCGTGGAATGTGTTTGCAAAAAGCATTCGCTCCTATCCTAAATTTTGTTTCTAATGTTTCCAGTAGGATTCTTCCACCGATTCTTACGTTTGCAATTAAACGCTGTCTGATAATTCCTTTTCGGTGTCCCTCTAATGGGTTGACGAAACCCTGTCCCTTCCAGCGAGCCGTATGGCACACACACACACGGTTTATGGCACACACACACACGCCCTTCCTGTCATCCTCCTCCTTCGTTCAGAACCAAACACAACCCGATGCAAAAGCTCGCGCTCTGCGGAAGACGTTTAGCACCTTCGCGCTAAACGGTTGCAGACGACGAGCGGATTTAAAATTCTCGTTCACCCGATGTCTCGGGCCCTTTGGCAGAAGAGTGGCGTCCAACGTCACCCGAGGCTAGATTCGCGTGTCGCCAAGGGAGAGGCGAGAATAAAAACCATCGCGTTTCGGATCAATTTTACATCATATCCATCATATTCAATTTTATTATTTGACAGTAACTCTTTACTCTATGGTGTATTTGTATCGGTTTACTAAAGTTCACCGAAGCGGATCATCGAATCAACATGAAATTGGTTTCAATTAAACATTTGATTCCGAGAACTTAGAAGGAAGCTTCATTACATAAGCGTAGAACATTCCAGGCTCGTTTACCACAAGTAGCTTATCGACTAATAATGCATTTTTATCTCAAAATGTAATATTTCGTGTATGATGGGATTAAAATATAATGTTTCAAACCCTTTTTCTCCTCCAATTATGTTTAACTTCAGTTTGCTAAGACCTCGTTCGTCCCATTTGATTTAATTTAATTTTAAATGTCCTGAATTTGAAATCCAAGCCTGATTCACATGGGTAAGAGGTGTTTAGTTTAAGCCTGTTCACTTCGTACTCTATTTTAGATTTTTGCTTTTTAAACGCGTATCATTATACAATTTTCATTCAACGTTGTGTTTCGTCTTGTTTTATAAAACTGCATTCGATTAACGTGATCATCATTTAAGGATGGAAATTTAACTGCTTTTCTTATAAATTCATTTGTTAGAAATTAATTTCTTGAGCGTCGGTTCGAACCAAGCGTATTGAAAGGCGAAAAAGAAAATTTCAACTGCCAACAAGGGAGTGCTTTCAGACCGAAAAGAGTTCAAACAGCTCTGCCTCCTTGACAAATTTTAGATACAGACACTTTTCCTTATGGAAAATGGAAAAGAACGCTTCAAGCTTCAAAGCAGGAATCGTTTTTAATGATTGCCTTTCCATCTCCGTTGACGAGAAATTAGTTTTCCATCCATCGCTTCCTACCTCGCTAGAGACTAATTCGGCGAAAACACAATGCACAACCATTGCCAGTGTGTGCATTCCTGCCAGGATCGATCGGTGTTGAGCTCGCCCGGGAGGTCTATTTCTCTTTTTCCGCGCGCGCGGGAAAAAATGGTGACAAGGCAAGGCGTTGTTACGCGAGAACTAATTACTTGCATTTAACCGGAACGGGTCCAAGGACCACGCTCCTGGCCGCGGTCGAAATTTTTATGGCCGCTCGACGTCCCGAAGGCAATAAACTTAACGCCTGTGCACTTCCTGCGACGCGGGGGAACATTAAAACGCATATTTATTGCATTTTTTAACGCGTCCTAGGTAAAGAAGCAGCATCGAAAGGAAAAACGCGGAGAAAGCGTCACTAATCGGAGCATGCTTTGGATTTGTCAAGCAAACAAGTGAACCGATTTTCCAATCAGACCAAAACCGGTGCATTACGCTAAACGGTGTAAAAGGGGACATCTTTAACAAGCTAATAACAAGCGGCTCTCTGTAACGCAGATCGTCGATACATGTTCGTTCAAAAATCGTTTGCATGCACCATAAAAATATTCCTTCACCGAAGAACGGCGACCTCCTGCGTCGAAGAAAAGCGGTTTTCTCACCGCAACGCAAAAGTCGTAAAAAAGGATAGTACATCCTGTTATATCAACTGGCATATGTTTTCATGAAGGTGGGAAAATCTGGTTTCAATATGAACAATATTTCCACTGTGAGCAAGTAAAAAGCAAGAGAAAATGAAAATAGATGTAATTATGCCCCACACATTAGTTAGTTATTGTTTTCTTTAAAAAAGAAACTGGATTACTTTCTAAAGTTCAGTTTCATGGAACAATTTGGAAACTTCGAGCATTAGATGTTTTGATGCCGTTCAACAAACAAGTTCTGGGATTTAAATTTTGCTTCAGCTTTCCAATGTAAATAAAGACAGGTTCATGATTGATCTGTTGGTGCTCTATATGATCCCACGTAGATCTAAATTCGCTTTTAAGTATTAATAAAATTATACTTAATAATTTATAGTTTTTAACTCATAAATTAATTCTATGAAACTATTGTAATTGTAATTTAATCTTCTAACTTCAAAACAACATTAAATCATCTTGAAATAGATATTTTCAGTTCGCTAGAGTCATCTAAAGTATTGTTCAATGCCTTTTGCTGATCGATCGATTGTAAATGAATCGTATCGTAAAGGAATTATTTACTTAAGTTTTCTTTCACCAAATAGTATGTCGATGGATATTTTGATTGTTTAACATGTTTGAAATTCGAAACGTTCAAGACTTTAGGTTAAGCAGCTGATCAACTTATTGTCTCAGGCGAACAAAACAAGACAAAATACGTCCTCTGAACGGACTTTGGCTCGGTGAAATGAGCAACAGCCAGCTGTCCCGGGTGGTTGCTGATAAAGCACGGTCTCCGGTTGACGCCTTTCGCAAAGTTTTGCCGGAAAACAGTCGCGGAAAAATCATTAGCAAATATTATTATCAAACCGACACTCGTATGGGCCCTGGGTTTTTGAACTTTTTCGACGCGAAATATAGGAAAGCGGGGGTGTAGGCCTTAGGGAAACAGGGCGCGGGGTGACAGAAGGAAAGCGGGCGAGCAGATTATGATGTTGGGCTGGATTATGAGCTTTCTAACTTTCAGACACCTCTGTTTCCCGCACCGAGCTGTCAGCGAAGCGGCGAAAGAAAAAAGGACTGCACTCAAGCAAAATAAAAATCAGAAGGAAAGGGATCCTTTGCAAAAGTCGACACTCGGGTAAAAAGGCTGTAACTTGCACAGGGTGGGCGCGAACGCGTGCGTGTGTTTTATTAAAATACGAGCCGTCTTGGGGGTTGGTGTTTCAGGGACGAGTTTTAATTTGTGCACGAAAAGCGCGATATGCCAACGCGAACCATGACACGGAGTGACAGGAGGTCCGGGGGTGAGCCTTGCTGCACGAAAAAGTTTTACAGCCCCCCCCAAAGATTCGTGCTTTTACGAACACACTCTTGCACTGTAGTGTTGTATTGAGTATTTTTATTTTCACTTCGCTCAAAACTCTTTCCTTCTATTCCTAAGAATGTCTCATTTGAGAAAACCTCCCTCAACCGAACCAAGAGCTTTCCGTTGGCAAAAACGTAAAAAAAGATACAAACAAACCGAAAACTGAACGACCTGCAACTAAAGGGTGACCGCAAGGGTCGTGCAGAGGGGAGGGAGGGGGTGGCGTTGTTCGGGCAAAGGGTCGTTTTCGCTCGGCTAATTACTTCCCGCGCGAGTCTTTAGTCACCTAGGGACGAGAGCTCATTTACATTTTGATAGATTGCGCCACAGTGGGGGAGGGGGGAAGAGCAGTGGGAGGAGGCCACATATTCTAAATTTCTGCGGTTTTAACCCGCCATATGTGTGTAGAATGCCATTTACATTCGCCTTCGGATAAAATATATTAAAGAATTAGCATACTCGAGGCAGCTGCTAGAATTACAAACACATTGAAATTAACAATTTGTGATTGCTTCATGTATTGAATGTTATGTCCTCCTCAAAAGACGAGTTTTAGTAGATGATTTATTTGTAGTAAAGTGAGTCTTTAATATTCGTTTTAGTAATTTTACTTAATTTTTATTTTGCAAAAGGATTTTGTATATCTTTTACCAATTAAATTGCTTATAGTTCTCTGTAAAATCAGGTTAAAAAATTGTGAGCCCTCAGAAGCATTTTATCAATTTTCTTTTGGCGCCATAATGCTAATAAACGGTACACGGTTTATTTTACAACCATAAAGCCAACTCTATTTTAGTAAAGTGTCTTTTTCTACTGTCAAGCCAAACCAAATGCTTGAGAGATCGAAGACGATTGTATTTACTTTTTAAATAATTTTCTTCTACAAAAATCATATTTTGGTAGTTTATGGTTGAATTGGACAAGAAACTTTAGGCATCAAATCGATTCCACTTATTGCATCGGATTCCCTTCGAATGTTAGGTTGTTGAGTAGTTTGACGTTTGATAAAGATGAACGTCAAAACTATTTCCAAATGGTCAAATCAAATATCGCGACCACAAAATATCGGCCGTCAAAAGTTCCGCCCGTGGAAAGAATGTTTTCCCTTCCAGACCTCGCGTGCTTAGAGCCCTCAACAGCACACATACACCGCGTCGCAAATACACACACACACACACACACACAAGCAGAGTAAGGGCATTTGCCTAAGCATGCCAACGACGATTAGTTTGCACATTTCGGAGCGCGTGGCTCTTTTTCCCGTGGCGTGGCGCAAAGTGGAGTTCCGAAACCTCAAAGCAAACGCCCGCCCCCCCCCCCCCCCTCTTTCCGTGCCTGTGTCGTGAAAGCCCTTGCGAGGGTCTTGAACGGAATGGCCTTTGGCAGACGCCGCCCGACGGCGCCCCTTGAGTTGCGTTTGATTTCATTTGATTTCATTTTATCTCGCCGGCGATCGATCTCTCGCAGGACGGAACGAGCTGTCGCGGCCGCTCGAAGTGGCTCTCGGGCCTCCACCCCTCTCGGGCGGGTTGGAGGAGAGGGTCGGGAGACACACAGCAGATCGTGCACCGGAGGACCATCTCCGCGGCGGGTTCGTTGTGGGTGGGCAGTAGCAAGAGGCTCTTAATTAGATCAACATTTTCCCCCTCCAACACCACCAACGAATCGGTCAACGAGCTCGCCGTTCGCGTTCGTGTTTTACTATTTTCTTTTCCACTGTTCACCAGTTTCCCGCGACGTGTTTCGACTTATTTCTTCTCGCTTTTCCCGCTCTCTAAAACCTCGTTTTCTTTGCTTTGCCACACTTATCCTCACGTCACGGCTAGCGAGAACTGACCGGAGTAATGGCAAATGCTTTCGTTTTGATAGTTCTTTTTTTTTCTTTCTTTTCACCAACCCTGCTTTACTTCATCAACCAGTGTGTTTGAATGTTTGTTTTTCTCATCCATTCATCCCTCGCCGGTAGCGCTCCACTTTTGCTTGTCGGAATCATGTTTTTTCTCAGTTTCAATTTCCAAACGTGTCCGAATGTCAATTTATCACTGTTGTTTTTGCGTTTTTGTTTTAATAATCATATCATATGAATAATTTATCAACCTTCCTATTGCTTACGATCCGTTTTCTATTTTGTATTGAAGCGTTTCTACATATGGTGAAGTTTTTCTACTAAATACAATCATTTTGCAAGTATTTTGTTTGTTATTTATTCGCCAGAAAGTGTTATTTAACAAACAACTGTAATTAGAAACCGAACTAGTTAAAGAAGAAATCGTTTGAAATAGCTTTTTAGCTAATAGACACCTTTAAAAACTTATAAACTGGAGAAGAATCAAAAGGAGGTAGAGCAACAAGAAAAGAATCGCTTAAATCTGCTTTTGTCAAACGTAGAAATCGTTTGATTAGATGATTTATGCTTGCTTTGAACAAACACAGTTTGAAATGATTCCGAAACCCGACCCGGTCAATTACAACCGCTGCTAAATGTTTCTTATGTTTACTTCAACCGCTTTCCGGCTCTCAAATTAGTATGTCCCACTTTCGCCTCAAGTGTCACCGTGAACCAGTGCACCTTCTGATGACACGGCAGAAACAATGTAAACTCACAACGTTCCGTGATCAATAACTTATTTGCCGCAAAAGGTTGACCGCTTCGGACCAGCTCCAGTATTTCATTTTCGATCCAAATAAACAGAACCAGAGCCAAAGAACCTTAAACCATCTCGGCAAGCACACGTCGCTTGAAGCATTCACTACCGAAGCGACCCTTTTTTCTGCTGCTTTCCAGAGCACTCCAAGGTCTAGACGATCCAGCTTCAGCCCGGGGAATAGGCTCTACCGTGGATTTCGGTTTCGGCCGTTTGGATTTCTGGATCAAGTCTAGGTCAATCCAATGTCAAGTGCTTTGTTCATGGGCTGATCGAGATAATCGAACGTAGCGGCAGTATAAACAACGTTTCTTTTCTGTGCGTAGTTCCATTCTGCATTCCTCAAAATTCTCCGAGATGCCATCGATTCGATAAATGTCGATTCTTTGGCTAACAAATACAAATCCAGGCAGTGGGCGATGAATTAAACTCATTCGTTTATTCCATTAATTAACACACAAATCGAGAGCAAAGGTTTGGATGTTTACATCGTTTTGTGGGTGAGTTATGTGTGATTGTGGAAAAAGCAAGAGTTTATTCCATTAGAACCCACTTGAACGTTGACGTAGCGCTCGGTAAGCATCTCCGATAAACGATTTACGTGCACTTTGCGACTTTCTCCCTGGCAGCCTAGAACTAGAAAGACGGGCTTCAGACATAACGTTGCATGGGTGATGGAGTTCTGATGGATGTACCTCGAAAACGTGTTCAAGAGAACCTTCTAATCGATTTACATTCTCCTCTGGTAGAATCCCTAAGTGCAGCTAGGCAACTGAGTCAACCGTAATTAATGCAAACCCGCTTTCCCTCTTTAAATTCTGAGACTTCTGAGATTTGAAGTATGAGTTACTTCGATAATTGCGTAGGCGTAATGCTGTTAGTTGGATCTAATTCCAGTCTCAGAATATCGCGGCAATAATGAAGTGTGAAGCACATTCCGGCTAGGTTTTGTGGGTGCTTAGACATTGAAATCGTTCTGTATCTTTGAAAGCACGTGTCTGTAACTTCAGGAGTTCATGTCAGAATATAGCCGGATCCATTTTCAGTCATAGTCTCGATCTTTTCTGGATGTTTTCGGAGCGGTGTGTCCCCTAAATTAAACCGCAAATCGCCATTGCGTTACAATTGATGCTACCGCAGGTAGGTTTTTCAACTCCTTGGGCTTATTGGAAACTCGTCTGTAAGACTCGCCGCTCTAAGGTGACAGCTAAGGTGCTAAGTGCTACCGGCGTTCGCGAGCTGTCCTGCTACCCTAACCTGAGAGATCTGCGGATTTGTCACGCTTGCAAAATCCCGTAAGTAAAACTCGGAGGTGCGCAAACCGTGTGTCCGACAGGAGACCGATAATTAGCGCACATGTGCAGCAGAGGCAGCACTGGTGCAACACCAGTGGCGGCGACACCCGACAGGGGCCATAATTCGATCGGCAAACAGCGACAGGACGCACCGTAAGCTTTATCCTGGTTCTGAAGGGGTGGTGTGCGTGAGTGTGTTGATCGGCTCCTTCGCCGGTGTGTCGCACTTTGTGACATCAATTTGCACTTCTGGGTCGCGGCGCAGGTTCACTGAGTTTTAACAGGTGCGCACCTGGAACCCTCGACCCGCTATCCTCGCTAGGAAGGTGGTCCAACGGTTCGGAACCGTACTATTTGCTACCACACCTTTTTCTTTCGTTTCTTCGAGGCGGTCTTTTTCCAAGGGCTCGCTTAAGTAACCAAAGCCAGCGGGCCGCTTTGATTGAGCGACTTTGTTTAAACCCGTTAGCTGGGAACTATCGCCTGGAGTTTAGCTCCTTTGGAACCATGCGAAACATTCGTTTCTTTTGCGCAACTTTTGCAGAAGCTAATAATTTACAAGTTAGTTTCACAAACAAGTATTTCCCCTAATAATACCATGTTGACAAGACGTATTTAGACAATATTTCTGAATCAATTATATGTATGCATTTGATTGATTTAAGCAATTCTAGTTTTAGAAACAGCTTCCAATATGTTTTTAGGAATATTGAAACTCATTTTTATATAAACTTAATGTTTCCAAAACAATTACTGCGCCGTAAACAACGTTCAGTAAGGGATAAAATGTAAATATTTGGAACACACATTTACAATAACAAGGTAAACTGAGCTTATATGTATAACTGTAGCCCCGTAGCGTCTCTTTTTGCACATTTATTTACGCTTTTCATATGCGAAAACAAATCACTCGATGTTTTAAATGGACGGTTTAGAATTAGCTTCTCATTACTGAAACATAATGGCAGTAAAGGACTTGATATGTGCTGACGGTCTGTAGAGATTTGCTGTCAAAATAAATTAATTATTGGATCCTGAAAATTTATTCCACCTACACTTATTTGAAGCCATTTTTCAATTGTGATTTGGTTTCAAACATCGAAACTTACCTTTCTTTCTGCGATTTATGGTTGTTGAGTTTTTCGTTTTAATATGAACAAACATTACACCAGTAATATTAGGGTAAGTGCTCCCATAGTGGTGCTAGTACCAATAGTGGAGGTAGTGGGATAAAATCCTTGCTCTACGAAAAACTAAATACAGTACCGATATTTGTCATTCTATGAAATGTTCTTTGAGCTTCTGCGGAGTGTTCAAAATATATAACTTTCCACTCCGTCACATAATGGCTCCACAATTCATATTTTCCAAACAGGATGTGCTAATATGCTGTATTCCTTAAGAATTTATAACGCATGTCGTGAGTTTCTTAAGGCTATAAATCACTAAAAAATCATTAAAACGATATGTCTACACTTCTTACATGCACAAATATAATCGATTTACACGAATTTAGTGCATTTACGCATAATTTTATGATATTTTTATAGTTTTTACCATAGTGCCATTATAGGTACAAAAAATTCAGTTGTTCCTATAGTAGCCATAGACTTATTTTTACATGCGACGCACTGAAGTAAGGAGCGTAAGCATTTAAGTTTTAGTCTGTTTTTTGCAATATAATCAGGTAAGTTTGGTGCATTTGTTCTGTTTATTCTAAACTGACACACGTAAATTCACTACAGAATGGAATCTTGCTCGAAAAAAGCGCCAAAATATGATGAAGCGGCTATTTACCGCTGCATGGAGTTAGTCACCTCCAACAAAAGAACATTATACGGAGCGTGCAAGGCATACGGTATTCCTCAGTCTACCGTTCGCTATCGGCTGAGTGAAAAATGGACCACAAAAGTTCGGAAAGGACCGTGCACCGTCCTTACAGAAGATGAGGAGAAGAAATTAGTGCAGTACTTGATTGACATGGGGAAGAAGGGTTTCCCGCTCGTGAAAGAGATGCTGCTCCACAAAGTTAAAACTTTCTTCGATTCCAATTCAAGGCCCAATCCATTCAAAAATAATGTTCCAGGTATATTAGGTACTTAATTAACAGGGATATTTTACAAAGCGTTATGATCGGTTACAGGTCGCAAATGGATGTCGGGGCTTCTTCGTCGACATTCTGAAATCACCCTCCGAACGCCCGAAACTGTCTCTTCCGCCAGCGCAAAAGTATCTGAGGCCGATATTCGAGGATGGTTTGCAAACCTAATATCGTATCTAGAGGATAATAATCTAATGGAAGCAGCACTTGATCCAACGAGAATTTACAATGGGGATGAGACATCATTCTTTTTACATCCCAAGACATCAGCTGTGTTTGCTAGGCGTGGCAGCAAAAATGTCTACGAATGCGAACACGCTGACGGCCACAAAAACATAACACTCATGTGTCCGTAAGCAAAGAAATCCTTAAGCAAAGAAAACAGGAAGCGGAACTGGAGAAAATTGAGAAAGCCAAACTTCGACGGCAAAAACAGGAGGGGGCTCAGCAGAAGAAGCAGAGGAAAGATAAGAGAAAGCGGGCGAAGAATACACTATAAAGCATATACTATAGGTCTAGCTATTAACATATTTCATTAATTAAAATTGAATACATTCCAAAAAACAACACAGTTATTTCAATGACAATCCATTGGTCTATGATTAATTTTGCCGTTTTGTTTAAAATATGCTTCAAACATAAATTACCGTCGAAATATATAGTATTTTCCAAGTTTTCTGTACTACCACCACTATAGGAACACGATACAACCACTATAGGAACCATACCTCCATTATAGGAACAACCGACTACCAAGAAATTAACGCTTTTTTTCGGGTATTTTGCATGATAAATGGTGAAAATAGATGTTTTTCAGAAGATTTATGGTGTTTTGACCATATTAGGTTTAAAAATGTAAAATATTCTTTTCTTGACACTTATAAACTACATCAAATTGTTAGTTACATGACTAAGTGCGCCACTATTGGTACAGTTACCCTAGTACGTAATAAACCTACGATTCATTCATTTTTATATCAAAGGAGGAGCACATATAATTTGAGCAATATTCTTTTGTTAAAATTCTGTCCTTATTCATTCATTTCTCCCTTATTTCCCTTAATTAAATTTCCTATCACGTTAAACAAAACCAAGTTTTGACTTCAAATGAGAAGAACTACTTTGGCAAATTACTAATCAAACGAATCCTGATCCTGATGATTGTAGCAAGTTTTTGCTGTACTTTTTATAATGCTTACAACCATGTGTCGATGGCAAACGGTTTCAGTTGTCTGTTGAAGTGTGTGTTTTCTCACGTTTAGTTTGCTCCGTTTCTCGCGCGCGCGGAAGCAATCATTCAAAAATGTGGAGCTTTCGGCAAATCAAGAGCGGCTCGGTTCATCGCTCAGTCGCTGGCGGATGTCCGTACCCTTTTCCGTTGGCTACCGATTCCCCCCCCCCCCTTCCTCATCTCCCCCTTTTTGCCGCCTTCTTGAGGATAGATCACGAAAAGAAGTTGACGGAACATCCGCTGCCAAAGCCTGCGCCCTCGCCGCGTGACGTGCGGCATCGGGAACCGTCGTCGATGCTTGCTCCCCCCATCGGTGCCCCCTTCCCCCGCTCATCTTGATCGCATCCTTTGACGAAAGCCGCCGGCCGCCGATTCGCCGTCGGGTTTAGGGCCTTTCGGAAAGTTCTTCGAAGCAGCGCGCGCCCCGATATGGGACGGGATGGGTGGGTTTTCTTCATTTTTGGGGTGGTACGGTACGGAGGGTTTGGTGCAGAGATGGAGGGGGAAGGTGAGGGTGGTAAACAGCACAACAAGTAGCTCACAAATTGCGTAATTCAGATGCAAATTCAAACAAACACACCGCCAGTTGACGGCCGGTTGACGATGGCAAACACACGCCAGCGACCCGTAATTCTGGCCCTACAACACACACACACACCCTACCGTCACCTCCCACCTCCCTCATTGTTTCCGTCTTCCGTGCGCAGCTTCTTTACATTTACCTTCGCTTAAACAGTTCTTTTTGGGTGCGTTTTGGGAACCGTGAAAGCTCACACAAGATCGGTGCGTCAACTTTTCCCACCTTTTTCCAGCGCCCGAATATGAAGTGCCGGGGAAATTTCTTCCCTTTTCTATAAAAAAAAAAACAAGAAAAATAACAAAACGGTATCGGCACATGAAAGCATCAGAAGATGGAACACGAGAAATAAAACAACCACGAAGTTAATAGCACAAAGGTGATTGCTTTTGGTTTCCAACTTTAGATTTTATTCTGCAGAAAAAAAAAGTTTCCTTTGCTAGGAGGAAACCAACATGGAGATGAGTTTTTAGTTAGTTTTAGTAACTCAATTTTTCGATCAACATAGAGGGTTTGATTACGTCAAATATACAACAGTAAGCTTAAGATGTTTCTCTGTTTACTGGCGAATGAAAAGTCAAATGTTTGAAGAGAAAAGGAAGTGTTTTGGAAAAGCCTTGTCTGGGAAACAATTAAAGTTAACGTACAACTAGGTGTTGCGGTTTCGTTCCCTCAAACATTAAAATGTATGAATTTTGTTGTAAACAAAAAATAACTTCACGTGTATTTTTATTTTTCTTGTATTTTTATTTATTTTTGTTTGCTGACAGAAATTACAATGCGATAATTAGCTGCAGATTGATTGAATTTAGATTCACTTGATGGCATGTTTGGGAGCAAAAGTCACATGTGACTTGACCCTGATGCCACACAAAATCATCCACATAATTCTCACTCAAAAGAAGGTTTTCGTTTGCGCCGGTGCAGCGGAAAAAAAGAACAGACAGCCAGCATCGATGCGCGCAGCATCGAATTTCTAGCGACGCTGATAAGCTGCGAACCGGGAAGAGTGGAGAAGAAGGCAATAAACATGCTAAGCCGCACCGGCACCGCGATGCATCACACGGCAGAAGCATCGAAGACGAAATTCGAAACAAGAACAAGCACGCTGGAGGGAGGAAAAAATAAAGCAAAGCAAAACAAACCGGAGAAAACGATCCCGCGAAGGGGAAGCGTCTTACGCGTCGTAAAACGAGATGTTTTATGGCTCTGTCAATATATCGTCTCCTCCGAGGGCCGATGCGTACGCAGAACGGCTGAAGCGCTCCCGGGGGAAAGCGTTTTCGAGATGTAAATTCTGTTCCAACGCACCTTCGGATGATGAGTAAGAGGTGTGTGTGGTCTTTACCTGCACAATCAGCAACACTGCGCAAAAGCGTAATCCGCAGCATTCTGTCTGCGTTTCGGCTTAAGACCTGTGTTTTGAGCTTAAGAGTTCGATTTTATTGTGCGTTCGGTTATTTTTCCATTTGAGCTGAACTCCAATGCGCCAAATATATTCAAGTTTCACACGAAGACATTTTCTTTTTTTTTTTGAACAAATCTGAATCAATTTTAGCAGTCAAGAATAAATGCGTTTTGTTAAGGTACCTTTTTGCATGAGAGTCATCTACTTCACACAAACATGTTTTGGACAAAAAGGACGAGAGTTCTCCGGTCCTTAATTAAACGATCTTTTTACCTTTGCGGAATGTTGTTATGATTTATTGTCGACAAGTTATTTTCTCGATTCAAACAAGAAAATACAATCATCTGCGATTGTTGACTGAGTTTTTGTATCTTATTTTTATTTTATCCTTTTTATTTTGTTTGATTTGAGGGAATGATATTCATTTGGTACGTGGATATTTTCATGAGTTGATAATTTTATGCGTTCAGAATTCCTTTTGACTTTTAGCATTTGGAACAATATTTTACAAATTTTTCTGTTTAGAACGGCTCTTTTTTCAGGTTCAGTAAAAGATGTACTGTTTGCCTTGGATAAATGGCTCTTAATTCTCTCTACATTACCCGAAAGGACTCCTTTCGGTTCGTTAGATGGAAATTCAAAATATGATCAACTCCAAAAGCATTTCGAGCGTTATGGAAAATGTAGCCAAAGATGGATCGGTACGCGACGTCGACGGCACTTGTGGAGTGACGTTTGATTAAACATGCTCTGCCGACTAACCTACCCCCTCCCCCTTCCCCTCTCTCCAGTAGTCCGCCGGAAAAACTGGTCCGGAAGCGGGTTCGGCGTCAAAAGAAGTGACTCTGTTTGCGTTCGCTCGCTTCCGCTGTGTCACTTACCATATTGGATGTGTGTCACCGTTTCGGCCGTATCATTGTTGGCTGCCGAAGCACAAAACTAAACAACAAAAAAAACACTCAACGCCTCAATATAAGGAGAGAAGAAAAAACTCCCACCAACCAACGAAATGAGGAGTAAAATAACCAAACGACGATGAGCTTCCCGCGAGAACTCCTGGAGGCTGTGAATTGAGAAGTAATATTTCCTGCCTCCCCCCCACCCCCTTCCTCTGACCTCCACCTGCTACCTTCCTTTGAGGAGTTGGTCACCTGAACCCTGGCCCTGGGTTTCCGAAACGCGAAACGGTACAGCGCGTTACGCATTTTGTTTCGTCGTTTCGGAAGAATCGTGAATGATGATTCTTCGGGCGCCGGGAGAACACGCTGTCCCGATCTCCACCCCCGGGACGTACGGTGGTGTTGCAAGTGTTGCACACGGACGGTTGCGGGGTTGGTTCGGGGTTTGTTGGGATGTTTTTGAATTTCAAATGAGTTGCTTCCATCACCAAACAAGGTGCGCGCGTCCGCGAAGCCCAAACGAAATGAGGGTTCGCTCGGGTGGGGTGTCGGGAAGGGGGGGGGGTGGGGGTGGGGTGGCTGGGAAACGTGCATCAAATCATGTGCAAGTAGTGTGCGGCAAACGCAGGCCCTCGTGTGGCAAAAGCCCTGGATGGGAAAGTTTTTCGGTAGAAAGTTGGCGCTTTTAGAGAAGTTCGCTGAGTTATTTCCATTTTCCCGAAGCTTCGACGCTCTTCTCTTTCCTTAAATTGCACCCCTTTGCAACCCCCCACCACCCGCACCCACCGGATGGGGCATCTTTCCGCCTTCCGGCTTCGGCATTTTGTCTTTTTTTTATTTTTTCGTAACACAACCAGTGTTCATTTATCATCAATTTTTGGCTCTTTCAGCGCTGGCTGTGTGTGTGTGTGTGTGTGCACTTTATTGTGCCTTTTTATTGTACCACCCACCTTAACACCGTCCCCCGCCACTCGTTCTCTCTCCAAAGGGGTTCAGTTGGGCAGATTTGGGGTGTCGTAGCTACTTTACTTTATTACCCATCTATATAAGCACACACACACACAAAAGTACATAACGCATGAGAAAAAAAAGGAAATTCAAGGGTCACCAGTTCACACGTCCCGGAATGAATTTTTCCGAAGTACGAATGTACTGAAATGGTCAACCAATACCAGCTTCGTTGCAATATCAAAAACAAAACAACATTGAAGGAAAAGCTTGTGTGGTTTGGGCGCATCCAAAAACACGTCTTCCGACCCCCCCCCCCCCCCCCTCCACCTGAAGAGGGTTGAAGGGAATGCCGGAAGCAGTCTTGAGGGTGCCCTCGGGAGCATTTTACCGGAGATAAAACCCAGGTGGACCTACGACACGAGAGGAAGAAAAATCGAGGAAGAAAAAACCGAGGAGGAAAAACACACTCGGCCGAACAACTTTTCCGCAAGTTGTTCTGCTAACAATCTGTTCCTCGGCCTGCCTTGGCCAATCGATTTCCCTGCCCTGCCATTTTGACCTCGGATAGGGAATTAAACCTCTCCCCCTCCAGTGGGTTGCTGAAGTCCTTTTTCCGGGAAAAGAGACGCTGCAGAAAAGAGACGCTGCGCTAGGTTTTCCCAGGCGAATGTACGAAGAGAACTCTGGACAGCACAGTCACGAATTGTTGAAAGCTTTTCCCTTAGCAAAAGTTATGTTTGAGCTCATAATTAAATAAAAGAAAAATTATATTGTACCAGTTGTTTTATTCCGTGCATTCAGTTCCAAACAAAACGTTTGATCGATTTAATAATAACGTCTAATAATATTTTATACAATGCCAATGATTTAAAATACCATCCTTAAAGATTGCTAGGCAAAAGAACAAGGAAAAGAGACGAACACAAATATTTTTATATAATATTTTAAGTAGACTATTTGTAAACCACTAATATTAAAGTATAACAAATTCAATGGCAAATGTAATAATTCGTCTTACTTGTTTACATATTTAATGAACATAAATGCTAGGTTATTCAATTCCAAAGTAGTGAATAATAACATAAGTTACTCTTTACAACTTGTAATCTTTATGGTAAATTTCTTTGAACTGAAAATCGGTCAATCTGTCAGTTTAAGATCCACAGATAGTCTGCAAAAAAAACAACATATTTCGGATCAATTCCAGTAAAATATTTATAAAACTCTGTTTTTTAAACATGATATTTCTTTATTTGTCATTGTAAGCAAAACGAATACTTTACAGTTTATCATTTGTACATTAACGTTTTCAAACTAAATTAGTTAAAAATATAATGGCATTGAAATGTTTGCAAGCAGAACTTTTCCACGCATTTCCAT
Source organism: Anopheles sinensis (assembly GCA_000441895.2). Classification (NCBI taxonomy): domain Eukaryota; kingdom Metazoa; phylum Arthropoda; class Insecta; order Diptera; family Culicidae; genus Anopheles; species Anopheles sinensis. The sequence continues at coordinate 923,330 of KE525157.1, read as the reverse complement.
TGAACCTTTCATGGCAGTGTAAAACATTCAATCGAAACTATTTCGTTGCAAGTCCATGTCAGTTGAAAGCACCACAACAACATGCTGTAAGTAATTGGTTCGCAAACAACTATGTTAGTGTATTTTCGGTTTTTCACTGATAGTGAGACAAAGGAAGGAGGAAAGGTTGTCTTAATTTTCATGTTTATTATTGCGTTCTCTCAATCGCTGCTCGAAAACAAAACCTCCAGAACGTGTTTAGCCGGTTCATTTAAATCCAATTTACGTGGCAAATTATGAAGAACGAACTATAGGAAGTTCTAAGAACATCGAAGGAAGAAAATCGATGGGAAAATGATTAACCAATCGAGACTATGGACAAAGTTTTTGTCTACGACATCTTCGACACGATAGACGGTGGCAGAGACTGTGCCTATTCCACTTGATGCTGCCACCCTTGAAATCTGAGATGACACATTTTAATTATACTCTTATTTATGCAAGCCATTTGTTTTGAATGAATTCCATATCGTGGAGTTAAACTCATAGTTTGTTTGATTTGACAAATCTAACAAATGGAGCGTGAAAATATAGATCATTAACTTTTTCTTCCCATTAATTCTAACACTCTCCAGACCTAGACTTGGCCTCTTGTGCTCTTGATGTGATTATAGCGTAACAAATCATCATGCCTATAGTTTCTAGAAAACCATACACAGGCCGCATCGAACGAAAAAAATAATCAACACGTCAAGTGCGACAAAACTACGCCACGTTCCGATGGCTCGAGCACTCTCTCTGCACTCGATATCTTCCTCGTGTAAGCTGGCCACGACCCAGAAGTGGCACCGAATCTTTGACAGGCCAGAAATATCGCGTTACCAAAGCGGTTGCCCAGATTCCGGGGTCACACATGGACAATTCCAAAGGACGGAGCCTAAGGTGAAGCCTCTCGCCAGCACACAAGAAAAATCATATTTTTAGTTCGAACTCTTCATTGCATCATGTCGTGTTTCGATTTATCCATCGCCAGAGCGGCCGATCCGATCCGGACACGCCAAGTGCGCCATAAAGTCTACCACAACGCCCCGAGCGGACGACAAAGTAATGGGTTAAGAAGAAACACGTCCCGAAATAAAATCGAATAACAGTACCCAGAAGGCCATACGGTGCGAAAGGCAGTTTTTTGGGATCTCCTTTAGAGACACCGCCGGGCGATAGGGCACTTGTCGCAAGTATCCGCCGCAGGATACTCGGCCGCTCGGCTTGCATGTGACGCTGTGGTTCGGGGTGTGAGCAAACATGAACGAAAGGCACGACCCGGAACCAAACGCGAAGGCAGGAAATACGAAACCTTTTTTGGGTTTCCTTCTTGCTTTGCGGCCGTTTTCACTATCCACCTTTTTCTAGGGAGGAGTGGACAAGCAAGAATATAGGTTGAACCGTGTTGCTTCCTTGTCATAGGATCGCAGAAATGCAGCCTCACTAATCCAGGATGGAAAAAAAGAAAACTTTTTGCATGGTTTACCTTCTTTTTGAGGCTATTTCCGAAGAACCAAACATTGTGCGAAAAAGCAAAAAGTCGGTTAGACAATTTTGGTTATGAGAATCAGACATAAGAATTAAGCCATTCCTGAAAAGATATCATGTAAGTTGAGTCAAAAAATATAGTTTCTACAAATGTAGCTCCATTTTGACTTGATGTGACTCAATCATCGTGCATATATCGCTGCACATAAATAGTTCCGGCTGCAAGTACTTCTATGTCTCAACCTCCGACTTGCAGCTGAATGTCGTGATGCGCACTTCAGGCTAGACATCGGCCTCCAGCTCTGTCATCGAGTGTTCAGAATCGTAAAACTGGCCCTGGGAGTTCGCCAAGAAAGTGACCCTGGACCACCGGGCTCGGTATTGCACCACCAGTTACAGATTCATCCGGCCAAAGTAATCTGGCATCCGGTGCCCGGCCGGGCTGCCATCGTTTGCCATTTTAATTGGAGCAGCGTTTTTCCTTTCTTTGTTTTTCAATGATTTTTCTTTCGCTTTACGACCATATGTGGCAGTAAAAGTCCCCCGATCGATGACAGCAGTGCGTCGTGGCGCGCGTTGGAATGGGATTGAATTGTCATATATCGTGCAGGAGTAAGGTTGTGAGGTTAGGAGCGTACGGAGCGCGGGAGGAGTTGCACGCGGCATGTCTGACTATACGTCCGGATGGTTTCCATCATCATCAGCACACACATCATCATCATCATCATCCGCATAATCATCAGCATCTTCAGAGCAAACAAGCGGCTGGGTGCTTCTGGATCGTGTCATTGTGTGGACAAGCCCCGGCGCGTCAGTAGTAGGCAACAAGTGTCAGAAGTTTCTTGGGGCCTCTTAGTTGGGGTAGAAGGGGAAAAGGGGGGAGTGAACTGTTCCAACATTTACAGGCGAAAAGTGACGCTTTCAAACAAGGCAGAAACAGAAAAACAACACACAGCAGATTTGCTACAGCCGGCTGCTGTTCAGGGCCTGCATGAGCTCATGAAGTTCTACCGGAGTTCTCGGTGCATCGCACACACACACACACACACACACACACACACACATATGAGGAAGCTGTAATGGATGGTAGTGTGCATCGCGACCCGTCTCAAGACGTTGGAAAATTCTTTAAAAATGCTACCATCAGCCTTCAAACCCCAGACGTCTTGGACATTGTTGACCGATATTTCACCGTCAAGTGACACATTATTTGTTGAAATTTCCAACAACAAAACCTAGTGGGCCATCACGCCAACCAGTTTTTGGGTCTTCGGCCTATGATGCAACCGTCCCGGACCAGTCCCAACATGAACGTAAAGCAGCGCGCTCCAGTTGTGGAGTTAAAAATAGCTTATGTTCTATGTCAAACTCACAACAAATCACGTCGCCTTGGTGTTATGTCCACGCAACGTTCGCCAAAAAAGAAGCTCATTCTGAGACGGAAGGATCATTAAACGACGAATGTAAATATCGCGGAAACGATTCGCTCTTTTGTTTACTTTACACTCTTACTTTTAAAGGGGTTAGGAAAACCGGAAGAAATGATTCAACACCTTGGGAATAAATAAACCACATCTGCCAGTTTGCTGGCGCTTCATCGATTTTTGTTGACCGTTAGTTGTTATTACTGCGATATAAGCATATCCACTTGCGGTTGGAAATCTGTCACCGTTACGTTTGGAGCGTACGGTAAAGTTTTGGGCATTTGCTGAAGAGGGTTATTCTCAATATCAATATCTCGTAGTTTCGGAGTAGACGATTCTTTTGACAAAACAATAAAGTTCATATTTCAACAGACCAGCAATTTGTATCGTTGTTCATATTACAGTCTCAATATACGCCTTCTCTCTCCATGTTGATTCAAATTGTTTACATTTCACAATTTCAGCTCTTTATTCAAGGGATATAGACAAAACATACATGAAATAACAGATAACTCGCAACCTTTCCTTTTTTTACTTGCATTGTAGCAAATAAAATCCTGAATAACAATCAACTCCTAACATCTTCTTGAATTCTCATGTTTTTCAGTTCAGTTTGTAGTGTCTATACTTATATTCTTTGTTTTGATCTACTCAGTTCAATATAAACTTTTGACGGGAGACTTCGCAGTGCATATTGACTCAAAAATGTTCCGTCCTCGTTCTCATGAAGCTAGTCAACCAACCCCACCGGAGGTACATTGCACTCGGCGGCTTCTACTCAGGAGATCAGGAATCAGGGTGTCCGTTTGCGTTTCTTCACTAAAGTGTTTTGCAAAAAAGATATCTGCAAAGAGAAAAAGGGGTTTGCAACCCTCCACGTTTCCCGTGCGGGAGGGAGCAGAGGTCTGGTCAAGGGCATAATGAATGGTTCGCGGAATGGATGGGGGGGGGAGCACGGAACAAAAACGCGACCCATCCGTCCGTCGAAATCTTGGACGCGCGCATCTTCGCGCTCTACTGACAACGCATTCCTCCACCGCATCCCTTCTCCATCGTTTACAAGCGTTTCCCAAGCCGCATCTGGATGCCGGAGAAGCTGAAGGGTATCAAATCCAAAAAGGGCTCCCCAACGAAAGAAACGCGAAAAACCGTAAAACGAATGGATCTCGCGGCGTTTCAGCTCGAGGCGGCAGTTTCTCAAACTGGGATTGGAAGGAAATGCTGCCACTAGCTAGTCTTACGTCAGCTGATTCCGATCCCGCCAGTGTTCCGTCGGTGTGCGTAGCAGTCGGTGCAAGTGCGCCTCGTGTCGTCAGGATCGGGTTTTCGATGATCTGACAACGAGATTAGAAATTAATTCACCCTCGCAGCAGCAGCACAAAAACAGCCGACCACCCCGCCATCAACCAGGAGGCATAACCCGTACCCACTTCCGGTACGTGGTATCCTTTCTGGTGCGGCTTATGACCTCCCTTCCCCCGTGCGGCATTATTATTAATGGAGCTGTGTTTTGATCTTCCAGCCCGGAGAGCGGGCGTAACGATTTATTTAATTATTAAACTTAGCCCCAGGGACTTTGCGAGTCGTCGTCGTCGGACGCCGGGGTGGTACGCTCCTCTGAAGTCGATCCGGGCCGTAAACGCTCCGAAATGAGGCGAACGACGCGCGCGTTTCGTTCGATACGCCCGGCTGCAATCGGAATGACTCAGAGATAGCGATCGCCACGGTCCATGGCCGGCAAGCGGCGAGCGGACACGGGTTTGCTAGAGGATCCGAGGGCGTAGGGCGTGTAAAGGGCAGCAGTGGGAGAGATGTACATCGCTCCTTTTAATATGCGGATCTGTATGATCCGCACGGCAATTTGTTTCGTCTTCGTCGGGCCTTTGGCTTAATGACTTTCGCTTGGGAATTACTACTGCATGGCCCCGGAATGCCCGCGCGTGTGTGTGTGTACCCCGGCGTGTATGTCTTAACCATCGTTCGACACCTAATTAACCCTGGCAGAGTTGTCAACGGTGCAGCATCTCCGGTTTCTGATGAAAAACGAAAAACCCCCAAGCGAGGTCTGATGCCTTAACCCACGCGTGGTGACTCAAGAAAATAAGGTCAGAAGTGGTGGGTAGGAGGCACGCCAGCGGAGGGAAAATGTAAACACGATAGGTAGTTACTGGACGCTTGAGAGAATACTGACCCTCCAAACCCTAGATAGGTCCAGTCCGCATAAAACAGTCAATTTTGGATAACTCATTCCCTTTGGATTAATTTGGGTTAGATGAAACAACCTGTTAGAGAATATGGTTAGAGGCTGGGTGGCTAGTAACACAACAAAGTATGATATTAGATTCCATATGAATCCATACTTCCAAGTAATAACTGCAAACTTAGGTATCCCTCAGTCAGACATAGCCGGAACCTCTCAAGCTATAAAATGCAATAAATACAGCAGCATGGTGGTAAACAAACCTACCCTCGTTCGGCTGGACAACGTTCGGGGACTGTTCTTCAAACGAAATCACGTTAAACAGCAACATCACAGCAGCATTTATCCTGCGGTAGTTGCCGAGATAGTACTACAAGCGACAAGTACGTACGTCGCCCGATGGTTACGAACTAATGTTTTATGCACACCATTTGGAGCCTGTTTATTTATACTCTCCCTGCTACGTCGAGAGGATTGGAGGGGCTGGGGCTGGGGTCAGATCGCTTAATTATGGAGAAATTTGTGTCATTAAATGTTTGCCATGTCATTACGTGCGCTCCATGGGCGTTCGAGCGTTCGAGAGCGGTTGGTGAAATGATTCAAACGCCGGCAAACACCTCGTGCCATCTTCTCTAATCTCTTCCACTCGGTGCCGATTTATCACCGATGTTTTTATTTATTTGCTGATTTACTTGTTTATTTACGTTTTCAGTGTTTTATTTATTCAGTTTGTGATAGTTTATTTGGTTGTTTATTAATCATATTGAATACCTGGACTGGTTTGTTCCTCTAGCTTTTCATATAAACCATGCTTCATTTTCAAGTTTATTTATTCCTTTGATTAGATTTGACATGGCTGTCAAATCTTCTAGATTTCATCAATTTGCAAAGCGGCTCTTTACGTTTTGTCATTTGTTTCACCTTCAAGACTAAATTCTCCAAGGACTTATTTTCCTACCTTTAAAAATGGATGGGTCAATTTATTGATGAAACCACCCCACATGAGTGATCGAGGAACGGTTTTCAAAAAGCTATATGAAACATATTCCTAGAAGAACAGTTTACCTCAAGCGATTCCCCAAAAAATATGAACCACAAAGTTCTGCTCAGGTGCTTTCAACGGTTTTTTAACAAGTTGCCGGGAGAAATTTCAATTTCGGCGTCCAGTAAAATAGAATGAAATAAAAAAGAAAAACAATAAAAACGACAAAAACGGAAATGAAACAGCTGAGGATGGGAACGAGGCACGTAATGCAAACAATAATCACCTCGACAAAATAAAAATCCGACCCCCGGCCCAAATTTCCGTAACCCCCGGAGGACGGCCGTTTTTCCAAGGAAGCGCTCGTCTTATCGCGATACGCACACACACACACACACACACCGCCACACGATTACATGACGGATGGAGGATGTCTCGTGTCGGAGAGGGATGTCCACGCAATCATAAGGTGGCCCAGTTTACGAGGTGTACTCTATGGCGGCGTGCTATTTCCGGTGCGGTTTGTTGGATGGGTGGGAAAACTGAGAGAACAAAACAAAATTAAAAGGGAAATCCGAAGCAGGAGGTAAGGGACAGGGCAGGGCAGGGTGCTGGCGGCCTTTACCTTCCGTCATAAAATCGCCAAACATCCATTACGGGATTCTTTCCAGTGGATTGACTTTTCAGCCGCGACCGAATGAGGGGAAAGAAAGGCCGTGAATCTTGAGCAAACGTCGAATTAATCAAGAGGAACAAATACGCGTAGGATGTCCTTGGATCCTGCACCGACGCGGGCCCCCTTGCCACACGGCTTGCACATCCGGCGGCGCTGGTTGGGCTACGCATGAGATCTTACCTTATCTTGCAGCTGGCCAGGAAAGGGCGACCAGATACTTGAGCTCGGCAGGACCTTGTTCGTTCGCTGGCAAGCGGAATTATTGCTTAGAGAACTGTCACTTCAGCTCCCTACAACTCCCAACCAAGCACCACCAAACTGTTTAATGTTTTCTGCTCCTTCGTGCCAAGCATGAAGTGAATTAACGGGCCGTAAATACCGCTCAAGCTTTTAAGAAAATTCTAGGCAATCATTCTAATCCATCGCTTACCTTTGTCTCCCTCCAAAACAGAACGCAGAGCCCTAAAAAGAAGCAGCACATCAAGCGGCCGATGAACGCGTTTATGGTTTGGGCACAGGCCGCACGCCGCGAGATGTCCAAGCAGGAGCCGAAGCTGCAGAACTCCGAGATCAGCAAGGATCTGGGTAAAATCTGGAAGTAAGTACAACCCTAACCACCAGCTGTTGGAAGACAAGCGCAGATATAGACATACTTTTAACTAGATATGGATGTGAAGGAGATATGGATCTCCTGTCGTACTTGTGCTCATATTTACCAGCGCTAATACTAAGTTGCTCACCGGCAATTACAAACTGAAGGTTCACCCTGCGTACTGTCCACATCCCAGTAAGTTGTTGCCCTGAAGCCGCACGTGGAGGTCCAAAACAAATTCGAAAAAAGTGTGCAAATATAAATCATTAAAACGTGATGTGATAAGAGATACTGGCTTCAAATGGAGAAATAAACATATAGGCACAGGGCTCAACCGATCCCCCCAAGGTAGATGTAGATGCCAATTTACCTATTGACATTTAGCCGGTTTGCATATAAACATACATATGTGTGTTTACTCGTGAAGACTTTTCGCGAGGGCATTCTGGAGGCCCTGCAGTGTCAAGGACAGCGCCACTGGACAGTTTTGCGACTGAAACGTGGCAATCGTCATGAGACAGGGGACACCGGCTATAGCTGAGGCATGTTTCCCGTGCTGGCGACACCAGATTTATCTGAGACTGGTTAGCAGGAGAAAAAGGTTCTAAAAACCCTTAAGGTAAGGTGGGGAACCAGGGGGGAACCAGGGGGTCTCGGTAGATCGACTTCGACCAACGCATTGCAAACAGATTTGGATGTGTCGGACGCTAGACCGTTTCCAGCTGTTGCGACTTTGATTGGCCATCTTTCGTTGACCAGCCCGTGCCGCATGCCCGTGGCGCGCGTCTGTGTTGGACGTACCAGCGTTGGTTGATGTCCCACCGACACTGACCCCCTTCCCCCCCACTAGATGATGAGCCACATACTGCGACTCAGAGCCGACGCTCTGTCAAACCAACTGGACGACGCTTAGGAGAGGATATGTAAACTTCAACATTAGTCGACCATCGTCAGCGTGAAGCTATGCTTGTGTGTGTGTGTGTGTGTGTGTGAGAATGGGGTAAGGGAGGGGAGTATTTATGTGTATTTTTTTCCAGCTCGATGGCCAACAACAATCGCTTCGATTGTTCCGACACCGGGGACGGAGATTCCGGCGACATACATAGGGATCTCCATATATCAAATGCGGCACAGGGTTAGTGTAACGGTCAGTTGGACGGGTCTCCCGCACACGGCTGATGGTGCGGTTTTGGCGTTGGGATTTTCTTCCTGAGAATTAACGATAGCCACACACGAAAACACACATTCACAAGCTAACGGAAAACCCTATGGACACGCTGGTTTATCCTGCTATCGAATGGCGGATCATCGCAGAAATGAGTAGGAACTTTAAAACTCCCTACACACACGCCACACTCTGCTGACGATGATGCGCCGCAGTGGCAGCTTCCAGTGTATAGCGGGATGGTCCCCGTAGGTCGTGGGAGAATAGGTGCGGGCCCACACACCGGCGGTGGAATCCACTCCGGAAAAGGCTACGACAGTACGACTCCTCCCACCAAGTCCACACGTTTATAGCTTCCGTACCACACCGTTCTGACGTAAGCCCTGCGGTACGGGTCAGTGCTTCGGTGCAGATGAAGTGGATCCTTGGAAGTTGCGTTCTACCGTTTAGCGAAATCAAATGTTTGCAACAATTATGGCGCTGTTTACATGTCGCTCGTTTAAACAGATTAATACACAAAGTTCACAGTGGACGCGGTGGATCCGATTTTCACCGTATTTCTGCTCAATTAGCTAACGTTCCGAGTTGAATTGGTTTGCGATATTGTGACGAGTTCGATACAGCACTGATTTTGGTTCTTTTATGACGAGCTCATTTTTTCTTCAATACATCATAATAAATGATTGCGGAACATCGTGAAAGTTCCCAAATGTAAGTCAGAGAAACTTCATTGCATATCAACGCTAACATTTACGTAATCTACGAACTCAGACAAGACTACATTCAAACGCACCGCTTTTAAATCCCGGAAATTCTTGTACTGCCCAAGTTTCACCAAAGTCTTAGGAACTATTCTGTGGCATTCTGTGTGCATTCCAAAGGGCGCCACTAGATCTAGCGGGACGATGCAACTTTTATAGCCCACAAAACGACAGCGAAGGGACTCCTGGTGTCTACGTGGGAGCCTAGATACGGTAGGGGTTTTAGTCCCCTCATGCTGGGGAATCTCGCACCTTTCCATCATATTTGACACTGGCCAGATTCGTAGGGTGTATCCCGCGTATTGACGTAGCTCTGGAATCCGGAAGCGTGGGAACGGTCGGATGCATCCCCTACGGAAGACGACAGTTCCTGCAAGGGGTCGCTCACGTACGGGGAGAAAGTAACTCCCCAGTTCGGTGTGCGAGCATTCCAAGGGTTGGAAAATTGTGCGTAAAACTTGTGACAGTGCGACGGACCCCCGGAGTTTTCTCGAGTTCGATTCTCAAATCGCTCCCCCATACACCTCTTCTCCCGATGGCGAACGGTGGATAGTGAAGGTCCCTTCTGCACTGATCACCCTCTTTATTTGCCGTCGGGATATTTACCCTGGAGGGAGCAGGAATTAATCGGTCACAATCGATTCGCCGGGCACGAAATAAATAAATAAATGTAAATAATGTAAATAAAAGCACTCACACTTTCCTGCCGTGGTATGCCATTCCTGTGCAGCGGTTTGGTGAACTTTCGAGCCGAACGGGGGGAAAAGGTTCTTTACCGATTTTTGAAGGTAACGAGATTAAATGTCAAAACCAACAACTTATCGTACTCGGTGGGGCTCCAGCTCGAAGCTGACGTTAACAAAAACAAGCTAACAAACCAAGCTTCTTCCTATAAGGTTGACAAGCATCTAAATGCAAAGACGATAGGTGTGACAAATTTATACAACCTTTTGCCGTTGCATACCATATAAGAGATACACTCGAGTGTATTTGTTTATGTAACGCTATGCATCATTGAAGTCTTGTGTGATGTGCATTGAAATCATGTTCATCTTATCAAAGTGTTTTACTCAGCAAACTTTCCGTCAAACCAATTATTTTTCCATTACCAATACTCTTATAGTTTGCAACAAAGTTCTCCCTGCACAGCTCTTTGAAAAACTCAAAGAAAGACAAGGAACCGAATTTGATGCACCAGAGAAAATCATATTGCCACAGTTTCTTACTCAGTTGGCAGCTTGATAGATCAATTATTTTCTATTAAAGACGTTCTTAAAATTTATAATAAAGCTCCTTTGGTTTGCCTTTATTCCACTTTATTATTTTCCTTTGGTTTTCAGTATTATCTCCAGTAGGAAAACCTTGCTAATAATAAAAAGTTAGGCAATTAATTTTCCAAAACAACTGTTTTAATCTATTTTTTAAGTAACATGTTGCTTATTTGCAAATTTTCTGTGCCGTTGAGTTTCGAACCCATGTTGTGGATTTATGATTAAAAGAGAATTCTAAAAATTCTAAAACATAGAAATCAAGCATAAATAGTAATAATCCCTGTTCAATATAAAAATAATAAGTCTTTTATGATGCTCTTTCAAACTTATTTATTTTAAATTAATATACTCCTATACTGCAATGCAATTCAATGCAAAAAATCCCTTACTTTTTCGTTAAACCTTCCAAAATTCGAACCGTTTTGAGGACATCACCCTATTCCGATCGAAGCGGCCGGTCGCTTCAGAAGAATTCCAGGAAAACTCTCGTGACGATGCCAAAGTTCAATTTTGGCGAAATGTGTCCGCCGCGTAATCGCGCAATAATTAGTCCCATCGACTTCCTTCCCTGCCGCGTGTTCCTTCTTCCCTCTTCCACACCATCCCAGACCCGGGCGGTGTTTCCCGTGATTTTAACGATGTGCAAAAACTGCACTTATCAAACACGGGGGTCGGTCGAGAGTGACCAATAAAAAAATCGATGGCACGAAAACACAACAAAATAGCAAACGTAAAACATAAAGTAACCAGCAACGCCCTTATCTGCCTCGCAGCTCCTGCTGTGTGCTGTGTGGATGCGTTTTCAAACCCGGCCCGGCTTGATAGGCGGACGTGTCCGGCTTCGAAAGTGCCGGCGTGCGGAAGTGAGCCTCTTCCGGAGCCGGCTCGCCTCCAAACAGCAACGCAACACAACACGCCACGCCACAAATCGGCCCCATCTGCAGATGCCCGTCTTCGGTGCAAGTGCAAGTATCAAGATGCTGCAACTGCACGCGTTTGCATGCATTATCAAGAGCGTTCTCCTTCTTTTCCTTCGATGACATGAGAGAGTCTCTTGACGGAGGTTTGCCAAATATGTTTGCTCGTTTTTGCGGTTGATTTTACTAGAGTGTACCATCTCCAGATTACACGTGCCGCTATAAGCATTGCATCATATTAACATTGAGTTAAGCCTTTTCAAATAATGAATCATAATCCATGCAATAACTATAACCTAACACTGAAAAAAGTATAAACTTTAGAATGCCCAATCACAATTTAATTTGCGTTCATTTATTTTATTTTGACCAAAATCAACATTTCCAAACCAACAATTTACTTTCAAATTTGTTGATTCATCAACAATTTCACTACGTAATCTCGAATTTGATTCGATGTTCGCCAAGTCGAATGTTCTTGTAGTGTCGTTAAGTGTTATGCGATAATAAAGTCTGAAGGAATATACACTTGTTTTATGTTTGAAAACTCATAAAACAACTTTAAAGCTGTTATATGTTTTCACGTTTACGAGAAGGGTTTAGAACTTTTTCATGTAAGCAAGGGTATTGTGTCTATGAAGATAGGAAGTGGTGAAAGTCTGATTGTTACGACATACTGCCATTTGTAAATTTTATAAAGTTTATCATACTAAACCCATATCATACCAGCTCTTTTGGAGAGGATATTATTTTGGAACGAATACCTGGTTAAGGGAATTTCATCTGGTGTCTTTATACAGTCGTGTTGAAACATCCTTTTTCATTTACTCCAATCAATCTTTACTGCCACTTTCTCACCCACCTTTGCTACTGTTTTTGCCCCGATGCGGTCGTGCATAGGGTGTTCGCTAATAGGTTGATCGGTTTTCAACTTAGGGATCGCGCGCTGATCCGTCTGACCTCTGAGCTGATCAGATAACGTAGCACTGCAGAGGCAGTAGAAAGGAGGGAGGGGAAGCGAGCCTACTTGTTGTTGCTGCGATTAGTATTATGACCATCCTGCCCAGTCTAGCCTAGTGGTGGCTAATTGGGTGCGATTGTTTTGACCAAGCGCCTTTTCCTGGACGCTCGCCTTCACATTTTCCCGCCGAGATAGCGGTGTTGAATTACCTCCGCTTAATCAACCGAATTCGATCCTTTAGCGAAACGTGAGCAATGGTGATAATTATTTGCCGAACAGAGTGGCGCGTAATAGAAACACCTTCCGAGAGTAGCCTTTTGAACCCACTACACACAGCTTCCCAACATTAATCTTACAACCGGGCACTCTGTCTCACATTGGCCGCTTGTAAACTTGGGTTCGTAAAGCTCCCCTATGTTTCGCCAACAAATATCTGACGTCTTCAGCAAACAAAAAGTAAATCTCAGCGGGAATCCCTCTTGTTCTGGACGAGAACAAAATACGAGGAAAAGGTACCGGACCACTTTTTGGTGCATTAAAAGTCTTGAAGTCTGCTTGCCCAAACTAATTGCCGCAATCTCGAAACGTCGGTATGGAAGAGAGAGTGTAAAATTAAAGTACCAAAAGGATTAGAGGGGAGTCTTTCAGCCGACATTACCCGAGCTCGATACAAGAGTCTCGCAGGGAGCCTCTAACGAAGCTTTGGTTTTTCTTATTATGGAATAATCTGTTGTGCGAGTTGTAGACAAATCAGTTTATTACTTTTTACTAAGTAGTAGCAACCGAAAAAACGAAAAACAAACTCGAAGTAAAGGCTCTTGGTAAAAGGATGATAGAAAGGGTACAACCGGTTTATCAGATATAATCTGTTCATCATTAATGCTCCGTTGTTTCGTTCTTTACAGCAGCTTTTTGTTTGTGTTTCTTTTTTGTGGCGGTTTGAGTACTCATTTTAAAGAACTTTTATAAGCTGGAAAAATGCTTCAAGCTGAACCTTTTCTTGGTTTCACTCCTGTTTGCATTGGCAGACATTAGCTCTTCCGTCTTTGAGCTCCGTTGACGGGGATTGAAGAGGAAAGTCTCCAATTTTCGATTTCGCTCTCGGTTTTAGTTCACGCAGTTCGTTCCTGCACGGAATATAAGTAAAACACCAGCTATTCTAGACACTAAACCACACCAAATATCTATCAATAGCTCTAATAAAATAATTATTGAAATGGTATCGTTCATCTCATTTTTAGACCCTTTTGCCCGTTTTGATTGCCCGTGTGGATAAGAGTTGACTTCAAAACTTCTATTGAAGCCAAAGCCAGCCAGATTATCAACTTGGGAATAATAAGTGCATGTTTTCTTCAATGTATTGCGGGAAGTTAATATTTTTCGCTCGAGAAATGCACATTGCCTCACCTGACCTTACACGTCATAGGCTCTGAGGAAGAGGAAGGAAACCAAATGGAACCCTTTCATCGGATGGAAAAAGGGTCAAATGCTCTAAAGAGTATCCCCCCCCTTTCCCGATCCGTCAGGTGGAAGAAGACCAACACCCCCGTAAGAAACTCCCAATCAATCCAACCGTTTGTTTGATGGCAGGCTAAACGAAGAATATTTCATTTCATCATTTTTTGGGTTAAGTTTTTGTTCTCTATAAAAAAAGACTACTACAGGCTCGGGAAAGCTGCACAAATAGGCGGCGTCTTACATCGTTTTCGTTTCCTTCTAATAATTTTATCATTAGTACAAGAAACGTCCAAAATTTACTTGATACGATCGGAAAACAATCGTGTGCCTTTTATCGGGAGGTGTTGCCTCGCTAACGACATAAAGTTCTGGATCGTCGTGAAGTGGCGAGGGCGTAGATACGGTTCTATAAAATAAGACACCTGATTGTAGTGCCATTCGATCACAATAAGTTCCATTGCGACCTGTCACTAATGGTGAAGCTTCTCCCTCTCTCCCTCTCTACTCCAAAGGAGCCTTTCGCCGGAAGCAAAGCAACCGTTCGTGGAGCAGGCGGAAAAGCTGCGCATGGCTCACAAGAGCCAGCATCCGGACTACAAGTATCAGCCGCGGCGCAAGAAGACGAAGCGCTGCTCGAGCGATGACGGGGCAGGCGAGGGCGGAAAGGGTGGCCGGCACTGCTGCAACGAGTACGAGATGGAGGTGGAACCACCGGGACCGCAGCAGAAGAAACGCCAGCGCCCGGCGGTGGCGGCGAAGGAGCAGCAACAGCAGAAGCAGCAGCTTCCATATATGATGGAGCTGGAGATCCACGAGATGATGATACATAGTAAGGGAGGTCGGTCCCGCAAGATCTCGAGCCGAGTCTCGTCGGATCCGGCGGCAACGAACGGCGGGGAAACTGTTGGTGGTGTGATCGGCACCGGTGACAGCAACGGCAGGGTAAACCCTGGCACGGAGGGTTCCACAATCGAGGCCACGGTCGACGTGGCGTCGTTTCACGGCATGGAACTACAGCAGGACAGTATCGGGGTGTATGGCAATGGTACTGCCGGTGGCTACGCAGCTCCATCACACTCGGTAGATCCGTACGGAGGTGGTGGCACTGGGAGCAGCACCGCCGGGTCATCTCCACAGCCCGATCTGACCTACCAGAGTCAGCTCTGTTCGTTTTATCCTCCGGTTTCCAATGGAGGGAACGGCATGGGCCTACTGGGGAACGGAACCCCGACCGGTGACGTCGGCCTACACCAACCGCACGAGCTTCATCTGCACTCACAGCAACAGCAACTTATTCAAACGCAACAGCATCAGCAGCAGCTACAGCAGCAGCACCACCACCACCAGAAGCGCCAGCAACGTCACTACGGTGAGCTATACAATCACTACTTCTCCATATTCCCGAGCGGAGCTGTGGGCGTGAACGGAGTGAACGCGGATGCGATTGGAGTAGGTATGGAAGGACGCACCTGTTCCTCGGAGAGTCCCTCCGGCAGTCCGCCGACGATGGGATCGCCTCTGAGTGGCGCACCGGGACGTCCGTACCGTCACAGTGTCGCGAGCTCACCACCAAACCATAGCTCATCGCCGCACCATGGCAGCTACTACCATCACCATCATGCGCCCGTTGCCGGTTTCCAACCGCCAGAGTACCACTGCCTGAGCGTCATGACGCCAGACGAAGGTATGGCCAGTGGTGGTGGCGAAGCTGGCAGCTACAATCTGCTAGCGACGGCCATCCCCGGTACCGAGCAGCATCACTATCACCAGCAGGGCCCCCATGTACAGCCGGCGGATCAACATCACGTCTCGTTCGAGCAGTACATGGGCCCAGCGGCTCATCAACAGCTGCTTCCAGCTGCAGCCGGGACACGCCGAACCACTGAAGAGACCGCCAAACGCCAAGGCGACGAGGAGGAGAAGGACACCCTACCGACAGCAGAGCTCCCGGTGAACGCACCATCCGGTACACTGCACCACCGCGGCCACCGTCAGCAGCAGAACATTGCCGCTGACCTGTCCACCTCAAGCTCGGGCTATCAGCACCGTAATGGGAGCGAAAGCACCGTCTCAAACTCCCTATCGTCAGCCGACAAGCAGCGTAGCAACAACGACCAACAACCGACGCCACCGTCGGCCACACCACCAGCGACGGCCACTCAGACCCGAGGATCTCATACGTTCACGACGGCGGTAGCTAGCAACTGCACGGC
>KE525157.1:871236-883582 GCA_000441895.2 Anopheles sinensis | reverse complement strand
GGAAAAAACTTGCATGCAAGTTTTTCCGGGCTTTTTACTCGGAAAATTCACTCGGAAAAAACTTGCATGCAACTTGCATGCAAGTCGTGGGACTGGTTTTTTCTCGCGAAAAAATCGGAAAACTTGCATGCAAGTCGAAAACTTGTATGCTCATGCATTCGACTTGTATGCAAGATTTCCATGTGGGACTTGCAAGCGGGACTTGCACGTGAGACTTGCAAGCGAGACTTGCATGTGGGGCTTGTGAGCGATAATTATTCGAAAAAAGTGGTTAATTATAAAATTTAAACGGCTTTTATTTATTATTGAATGTAGTTTTTCCCCATTTTTTGTTCCATCTTTTCCTCATAGCGCCCAAACGGCTTATAGTAGAGCCGTGAAATTTTTTTCGTAGGTAGATATACTCAAGATCTTTCGATTGATACGCTATTTTCCCCGATCGGACTCATACAGCCCGAAATATAATTTGTACAAAGTACATTTCCCTGTTGCCGGAATGGGTTTTTCCCCATATTTTGTCCCATTTTTTTTAATAGCGTCCAAACGGCTTACAGTAGAAACATGAAATTTTTAACATAGCTAGATCTGATCAAGATCATTCGATTGGTGTGCTGTTTTGCCCGATCGCACTCATATAGCCCGAGATATAATTTGTACAAGGTACGTTACCCTGTTGCCGGTTGCCTCATTTTTCGTCCCATCTTTTCCTTATAGCGTCCAGACGGCTAATATTAGAGCCGTGAAACTTTTTTTGTAGTTAGATACACTTGAGATCTTCCAATTGGTATGCCATTTTTCCCGATTGGACTCATACAACCCGAGATATAATTTGTACAAGGTACATTACCCTGTTGCCGGTATACGTTTTTCCCCATATTTTGTCCCATTTTTTTTTAATAGCGTCCAAACGGCTTACATTAGAGCCGTGAAACTTTTTTCGTAGCTAGATATATTCAAGATCTTTCGATTGGTATGCTGTTTTCTTCGATCGAACTCATACAGCCTGAGATTTAATTTGTACAAGGTACATTACCCTGTTGTCCGGAACGGGTTTTACCCCATTTTTCGTCCCATATTTTCCCTATTGCGTCCAGACGGCTGGCATTAGAGCTGTGAAACTTTTAACGTAATTAGAACTGCTCAAGATCTTTGAATTGGTATGCTTTTTTGCCCGATCGGACGGGCATCGCCAGTGCACGGTATGAGTTTTCTCCATGACCTGGCTGTCCTGGATAAAAAATGTCGTGAAAAAACCCAAATCCTCCAGCAAATATGCAGTGAGTGGAAAAGTCAGTGTCAGTGACAGGCCACACAGGACACAACCCTAGAAAACACACAGGAAAGACCCTAGCAAAGCTTATATTAAAACGTTTAACTAAACGTGTGAACAACCTCAACCTCGACCTAGAAAAGGCCTTCTACACAGTTTGCTTCAACTTTCCCCCAAACGGCATACTCATGATTTACTCTTTCCTTTCCAATCGCTCATGCCCTGTACATATCTCACCCACGTCCTCTGAAGCCTTCAAACCTCTTGCAGGGCTTCCACAAGGCAGTGTCCTCTCTCCTACACTTTCTCACATTTTTACAGCAGATCTTCCAAAAATGAAATCTGTAAAGAAATACGCCTTCGCGGACGACTCTTTGCTATCAGCTCGTCAGGGAAATTCCTGAAATCAAAAATTGAAATTCTGAAAGAAATTGATGCTTTAAACACAGCAGTTATTGCAAAGACTGGAAACAGAAAATCTACAACTTTAAAACAGAAGCTATATATTTGTCTCGCAGCAACAGTCTCCGGAAATTCCCCAATTGTAACTTGACTATCAATAATGTTTAACAGTGAGGTAAAATATCTGGATATCACACTAGACAGCAGACTTACCTTAAGTAAGCACAATCGATACTGATAAACGGAGAAAAGTTAATGAAATCCCTGTATTGTTTCTTCAATAGAAAATCAAAGCTAACACCTAAGAATAAACTACTAATCTACACTTCGATTATCAGACCAGTATTGGTCTATGCAGGTCCAGTTTGGTCGAGTTGTGCTGCAGTCCATCTAAATCTAAGCTTAAGAGGTTTCAAAACAAGACTCTTAAAAGAATTTTAAAGCTACTCCCATATCCATAGAAAGACGAATATCAAAAGAATATCACAGCATATAGAAAACATCCTTGAAAAACACAACAATCGTTTAATTCTATAGTCCACTTTGTTCAATTAGCTATTAAGTATAGCCGTAGATGTTTTGTACATACAATTAGGTAGGAAATAAGGTAACTAGTTATTTAAATTCAAAAATAATAGGCAGTGGTTTTTTCACATTTTTCCCTGTATTAAACTTTCGCAGCTATCTTCACAGAAAACAAATCAAAATCGCAAATTGCAGCAGTAATATTATATGTATAGCGTTGTGGTTTAAACTGAAACATATGTAAACTCAATGGTAATAGCATTCCATTATTGTCCGCGATAAGAAATAAACAAACTGTAACTGTAACATTTGTTAATACGCGTACTTTTTCTGCATAATTTTTGTAATTGTAAATCATTATTATCGTAAGAACACAGTTTTTATAACCCTTTTTCCATCGCGCGAGCATTGTTGGACTAAAGCAACGAAACAATCCAGACACACTCACGTGCCCGTTAACGTTTTTTGAAGTTTCGATACAAATAACTTTCAAACTGGTAAAAGTCACGCCGCGAGCTTTTGTAAGCTTCTAACTGTGTGGAGCTTGCACGTGATTTCTTTGCGTTCAAACTTGCTTCAACATTTCTCCTTCGAAGGGAAAAACGGTAACGAAGCAGGAAAAATACTTGTTTCAATTGGTCAAGGCGTTAAAGAATCTGCACAAGTGAGAAATTCGTGTCCAGTGTTGGGTAGAAAGTTTATTCAAAAAGGTATACTGTGTGTGCCTCCCGTGAGGGAACGTTCGGGAGAACGGTGCTCGGACATTTGTGCTTCGAAGCGGTACGAGCCACGTGACAACAAAATAAAAAAGAAATGGAACAGAACGATGGAGCGAATACAGGTCGCATTGTAAAAACTTTTATCGTCAACCGTCGTCGTCGTCGTCGCAATCAAACGTGCAGAGAAGAAAAGTTCGTGTGCGCCTCGGTGAACTCTTCCACCCGTGCGCGGTGTAAACGCGCCCTCCGGTACCGGATGCATCGCATATTCGCGTTTCCAAACTCCTACCCTCTCGCTCTCGCTCTCGCTTTCGCTCTCTCCGCTCGGGTGCTTGCTTGCTCTCCTTCTCATCCCTCCTCGCGTCGCGTGGAGTCGCGCGTGCGCCGCTGTCACCATCTCCATCTCGCTCCCGCTCACGCCGTTCGCTCCAGCGGGGATCGGTGTGTGACGTCGTCATCGGCGTGTGTTCGGCCGTTCGGTTTTGCGTGCGGTTCAGTCTTCGGTGAGAGAGCACTTCGAGTAGATCGTGAGTGCGCGCGCCTGCTTCGTCCGAGCGGAGTTGTCCGTGGTGTGCCATCAGTGTGTAGAGGTGGAAGGGAGGGGTGGAAAACCTGGTGGTAGGTGTCGACGAGACGAGTGAATGAGTGAGAAGGAGAGAGAGAGAGTGCGCAGGAATCGTCCTGGTGCGAGAGTGAGCGAGACCCCGGAACACCCGGAGTCGTAACCTGTTCCGAATGTCCTGGGAGAAGAAGGAAGGAACGGTCCGTGTCCGTGTGTAATATCCTGTTGCCGCAACCCTCCTTCTTTCCCTTCGTGTTGCCAGGTTTTAATGGACAATCGCGGGGAGGTGAGGGGGATGTCCTCGTCCGCTGGTGCGAGTGTCCTCGTTGGTTCGTTACAGAGACGGGTTGCCGTTGGTGACGGCTCCGGGAGTGTCCCTTTTTTCTGTAGCCTTCTCCCTTCTGCTGCTGGTAAGGGTTAGTGTTCCAAGGCTAGGGATGCTGCTCTGCCGAAAGGTGGTGGAGGTGATGATGGTGGAGTGCACAACTCTATCATCAGGTGAGGGATTCGCGATTCCAGGACCGGCTTCCGCCAACCGGGAACTCCCCGGGAGCCGGGTTGGTCAGCCATATAAACGGGGCGCATCGGTGGCGTCGGCCACAATTCCGACGCTCGCCAGCGACCAGTCAACAACGGCAGACAAACGGACTCCTCAGAGGCTCCCGGTCCCGGCATATAGCACGGAATCCAGTCCCAGTCCCAGGCGCAGTGGGAGTTCAGCTCAGTTCAGTTTCAGTTTGTTGCTCCATCCAGTGTCAGTGCACTCTTCCGTCCAACGCCATCCGGTGGGGGGGAACCAACTCCGCTGGTCTCCCGAGATCCCGGCCGTTCGAATCTTCCCAATTTCGAGCGATTGCTCGAAGACGGTGTGTATACCCCAAAACCGCTTGCTTTGCTGACCCCTTGCTGCCACCCACCCTGTGTGTGTGTGTACCTTACTGTGTGTGTCATCTGTGTTTATCATCTCTTGTGTTGTCCGCTTCAAGCTAGCCCTAGGCCATGCCTTTGCTTCCCGTGTGCGTGTGTGCTTTGTGTGTTTGACGGGGAGGGTTTTGTGTTCTGTGTCTCCAAAACATCGCTCCTCGGCGGGTGCTCCTCCGCGAGACAAAACAAGACAACAGAATGTCGTGTGGCGAATAGCGCCATTCGATTATGTTAAAGCAAAGATCCACGGGTTCCCGAAAAGATTAAAGTCCCCGGCGCGACTCATCTCGCATCCCGCGATCTGCGTATACCACAATCAACCCAACAATCGGCCCCCAATCGGCCGGTGTGGAAGACGCGAAGCGCTGTTTCTTCTCGCGAGTCGAGATTGCGGTGTGTATCCCACACACAAACACACGCAAGTGGCGCGCGGGCGCGCATGTACACACTGGTACGGCTATAAGCGCCCTGTGGAGCCACACAAAGCACCACCGCCGGTACAGTGCTGTACGCTGCAACCGACGATTATCACCAGGGTCAACCCTTATCCCGGGAGCACGTGCCTTCCCAGTGCGGTGCATACCGATTTGTGTGCACCGGTGTCATCGAAGGCTGTTTAAAAAAAGAAAAACACCCACCTCCCGCGCGAGGTTATCGAGCATCGCCTCGGTCAGTAAAAGTTGACTCCGCCGCGGTCAAACAGCGTGTCAAACGTACCAACTCTCCTCCTCCTATCAACCTTATCGGGGCTACCAAGCTCGGGTAGGTGGCCAAGGCACTGCCGCTCAAGGTGCTGCTGCTCAAACCTGACCAGCACGAGTTCAAACCCCGCCCCGGTCGTGAGCCTGACCCCGTGCAGGGGCAATTAAACAAACGCATACGAGGCGTTGCACAGCACTAAAAAAACATCTGCCTCGTTGCAAGAGAGACGGAGGAGCGATAGAGAACGTTTTTCAGGGTCACCAGGGGCCATTTTAAAATGTTGGGGCGTTTGGTAAATTTACAAACAAGGTTGGTTACTGCAATTTAAGGACCTTTGATTGTGCATTCTTGCATTCAGCTACTTTTTGAGGCAGGTCCAGCAGGTCGACCTTCATTTGTAAGAGAGACCCGATCCCAGCGAGCACCCAATGGAATCCGATTTGGGGTATAAATATGATTATTTTCACAAATTTAAACTCTACAATAACACATACGGCAAGTTTTCGTTTTGCAGAAGATTGTTTCCTTTCATTGGCTGAAAAAATCTATTATCGTTACTTAACACGTTGATTGCCAAGCGTGTTTAGCACACTTTTTTAAAACAATCTTTTTTGATTGAATTTGTTTATAAAATTTATAAAAAAATTACTCGGTTTTCGTCAATCAGGCAAAGACTAACCTTCCCAGAGAATTAGTTTTTAGTAGTTAACACCGAATCGATTTAACGTAGTTCTCGTTTTGCAGCGCGATTTCGCATCTACTACAAGATGGTACTACAAATCGAATGGATTTGGCAAAGTTCTCACATTTCTCTCCGGATCCGTGAAATAGTTGAGTTGAGGTTTGAGTTGTAAAATAATGTTAAACATTTAAAAGAAGTATAAATATGCATCTAAAAAATTATAAGAATGTCGAAAGCGTTATGTCATAACCGTTAGCGGATTTTTTATTTAAAAAATATAGGTTTTACTTGCATTTAAGATCTATTTGTTACATGCAATCTGCCGCGTTAGAGAATGTGCTCTTGGGCGCATATTTGTCGTCCACCGCAAAACCGTGCGGTTGGTGTGCACACGACTGTACGAAAGCGCGACTGGTCATCGCGTTCAAATCCTTTCGGCGTAACGGGGCAGCATTCCGCTGCGGCACCGAAAACACGTGCGAGTCCGCGTATGCGTATGCGGCCATACTATATATTAGGCCTCAGCCCGTCGCCCCGCAACCTTTTCCCGCCCACCCCCGTCAATCCATCCGTTGGTCTTCAGCTCGATTTGTTTGTGCGTTGTATGCTGCGCCTCCACCGACGCCCAGCTCAGAGGCGTCTTGTATGTCTTTCCGTCTTTCCTGCGTTCTGCTCGTTCGTGCGTTCTGTTACCGCCTTGGTTTCACTTTCGTCTCTTGGTCCCCTTCGCGCAGCTTGTGGGGGATTTTTTCTTGTTGTTGTTTTTGGGTTAATTTCTTCAAGAAATGCCACCACTAATACCAGCTCTGAGACGGTCCGCGTCTCAGGGCGCGTCCGAACGGGCTCCAGGGAGGTGGAGAAGGTTTGTGTGGTCCACTGATCGCCCGCTCGGTGATGCTGATGCTGATGTTTATGCGTTTCCTATGAGCCCATAACACCGCGCAGCTCAGCGGGCTGCGGCCAAACAGAGACGTGCCCGAAACGGCATCAGGGAGGCTGTCTGCTTTGGTTGGTACCGGTCCCGAGTCTTGGTACCCCGCGGATGTGCGGATTGTGCATCGTAATGATATCAAGACTTTGCCGCTCGAAGCGGAAATCCAAACAAAAATCATGGCACGGCGCGGAAGACCTCGACTCGGAGTTTCTTAAAGATGGCCCAAACCAGACGGAAAATCGGAAAACAGTCACCACGATTGTGATCAGCTGATGCAGATGCGATATCGCCTAGACGATGGATGGCGTGCCCAGTTGGGTACGGTTTTGGCTACACATTCCTTTAAAAACCATTCCATATGGATTTGTAATATACCGAATCAGATCTAAAAGGTTTTCCTGCCGAAGACAAGACGTCAAAAGACCTTTCTCATCATTATCCCCTGAGCGACAGCAGAGTTTTTGGTCCATGTCAAAATGTAATACAACCGTACAAGGACTAGAGAATGAAATAAAACATTATCAGATGAACAAACCATAATGCAGTAAATTCGTTTTGACATTCGTAAGGCGTAATCTATATAGCCTGGGTTTGAATTGTAAGTCTTTCATGAACTGTAAGATTTCACAAAGCATTTACTAATTCTTTGCTTCAAAAAAATGAAGCCGATTCATAGACACTAACTTATTGCAATACTATATCTCCTTCGTGGTAAGATCAGGACTTGCTGTCAACCACTTTATGGGCGTTTTGCATAATACCCTGCATTGTATGAAACAGATGCTATGAAACCTGACGCTGGTGTTTTAGAAGTTCTTCTTTGATGTTGGATACAAAGCACATTTTCGATAAAACATGATTAGTTGGTTGCACTAAACAATATAATAACTAGGGTGATTTCCCTACAAAATATGCTTTAGATGCAAGTATTTAAACAAAATAGCTAGCATATTTGTTACACTTTGCTCTTAGAACCAAAGGCAGGGTGGAGTTTAAACGTAATTTTCTGAACACAAATAACAACAATCCACAATGCTTTTATACAATTGTTATTATGCTCTCATATCAAGCTAAATATTGCCCTTTTCGGAGCGTATTTGTGTTGTAAACAAACGGTGCTGCTGACCAGGCCGTCCTTTCCGACTAAATAAATAAATGATGCTGCAAAACAAATGTCAAAACAAAAGATATGAGAACAGAAGCTAGAGCATTTGGATGTTTCTTCTTTGATGTTTGTATGTTGGATGTTTTTTTTTAACATTGGTGTTTTGCTTCGTTTTCCTCCAGCTTTGGTTTGGCAGCTTACTTACAAGCTGACTTTCGGTAGGACAAAATCCTACATTTCTGAAGTGAGTGATTGACACTTGAAACATCCTTGAAGGTCGCGGTAGGCGACGCTTTGGAATTTTTTGATGTATCTAACTCTGGAAGAGAGTTTGACCGTTTGATCACTTTGACGCCAAGCTTTCGAACTCCTGCCGTTCGGAGCCAAACAGGTTACGTGTTCGTTGGGCACGTGAAGCAGGTAGCATAACCGCCAAACTGTCGCGCCAGCCGTAAGGTAGTCGCCTGGAAGATGGAAGTTTTGCGTTTGGAAAAACTGCGAGACGCAACGGGTGTCCACCATTTTTTATTTTCGAGTGCGGGAGTGTGAAACAACAACAAATGGAAAATCGGACCGAACACGGTGGAAATGAACCGAAACCGAATCTTTAGGTGGAGGAGTTGGGATCCGGTTTGGTCCTGTCGATTGACGCCTAGATTGAGGAGTTGATGTGTCAGTGGAGGAAAATTTGTTGCAATCGTCGGGCCGCATGCGATTTGGTTTATTGTTTGGGCTGGCCTGCATGTTTATGCGTATGGGTGTTTGCTGGTCGTGGCCGTGTTGGTGCGAAAGGATTTCACTTGCTCCAG
This sequence comes from Anopheles sinensis, assembly GCA_000441895.2. Taxonomy (NCBI): domain Eukaryota; kingdom Metazoa; phylum Arthropoda; class Insecta; order Diptera; family Culicidae; genus Anopheles; species Anopheles sinensis. Next base: position 874,948 of record KE525157.1, on the reverse strand, counting down.
CAACTTTCGTCTGCACATGCTTTCGATATCCTTGCGCTCCAGTCAAAATAGTTTCCAAACCCGAGTCTGTCAGGTTGGGTTTAGTTTTCCCAATTTTCCTCGGGTCTGTTTCTTGGTCGTTCGGCGGTGGTTGGAATCGATATGCAGCGTTTGGGCGCTGTCGAAGAAAAACGAAACTCCCTCCCTCATGAGGGCACTCTCTCTCACCGAGTTTCCGTCTCGCACACACATACACACACACACCCGGAAAAGCCCGAGAGCGTGCAGGAAAATCGAAATCGAGGACGAGCGTACCAAAAAGGGCCGACCAAAAATGTTCCGCTTTCCCAACCCGCGTGCTCCTTTTCTTCCGATTTTCCGTGTCTCCGCACCGACGGGCTAGTGTTGGTGTGCACGTGAGAAACGTCAAACCTCCCGACCGCGACCTGTGTGCGTGTGTCGATTTTCTTTTCTTTTCTTTCGGGTTTCCACCGACCTTGTCCCCAACTGTTTGGCACATGGGTGATATGCGCAAGGATTTCGCAGCCCGCGTCCCGCTTTCAGGTGGGAAAACACTAAATAATTCCTTCTAATAACATCATCCGTGCTATTAGATCGATTCGTCGGCAACAAACACACAGATCTCTCCACAGGCACATGCTTTGCTTTCATCTTTTCGCGTGCTTTCGTTTGCTGCTCGTTGTTTGTTTTATTTATCTCTTGCGAAACCCGCTAAAAGAAAGCACCCGTCAAAGGGAAGTCAAAGGAACAATATTTATCGGAAGGAAAAACCCGAACATCTGGCACCAACACTGGGGCACATGAAACGCGGAAAAGCGTCGTCCAGCAGGTGTTTCGGCAGCTCTGTTTTTCTACCCCCCTTTTTCCACCACGCCTTTTGATGTGGAAACATGGCGACGAAACGTAGCTTAGCTTTTGGACGCTAAAGTTTATGATGTTTTTACATTAGATGGCTTGGTTACAAAGACAGTTGCAACTAGTTGCTGCACTTATTCGGCACAACAGCTCAATGTTAAGTCTGTCTGTGAAACAACAGTTTCGTTCTTGCGTGTAGTTTTATTGCATTGAGCCCGGGCTTAACAGTTGCTACCACTTTCAAAAGTTCTGATTTCGATTTGTCGAATCTGAAACTTTGCATCGGTTGGACGCGGTGTCTTTGCATCTTTACTTCCTTGTCGAAAGAATACTTCCTTGACAAACTTTCTCAACCAGTTTGAGAAAAGTATTTTTGGTTAACGAGGCTGTTTTGACAATCTCCGGAAGTGATAAAGTTTAAAGTGGTTTGGTTATTGATACCGATGCAATGCATGTTTTTTTTAGGAGTTCATATGCGTTTTCTTGAACTATTATCTCTTATGATTAAATTGGAAGGGTAAATTTCGAGTTTACTGTTGCTGGAGACAAGTTCCAACCTCAAATGATATTGGCGATGTTGGTCTGAATTAGCACTTTCAAATTGTTTTTGATGGCGTTAGTTCAGGAGTACCAAAGCGTACAGCGGGAACTTCCTTGGGAGTATGTCTTTGGTCTTAGTATGAAAGATTGAACTCATCGTGCACCCCACTGTGTTCTGTGTTGCATGCCAACCTCTACCAAATGCTCGCTGTTGCTTTCCTGTGTCTGAGTTCTATTCTAACCTGGCCATTATCGTCTTTCCGCATGCATCTGTCTCGGTTTCCGGCGTGTTGGGGTGGTCCTAAATTTGCCGAAGTAGACATTCGTCCAGGGCACTCCATACATAGCCCTCCTAGAGCACCATGCGCTACTGCATACAGAATCCGATCGATCCCGCTACGCGGCCGCGTCCACGCGAGCTCCGGCTGCGCCTAAGCCTCCGCGTACCGACCGACACAACTCCTGCCCCGCCGAACACCCCGTCCCGCAGCCCGCCGGACATGTCCCCCGTGCACGGAGCGCCTCCGTTGCCGCCGAGGGGAAGGCGCTCCAAGGAGCGCCAGATGCCCCTCTCGTCGTGGATGATCGGGCGCGCCCTGGTGCGCTCGTTCCTGCGCTGGCAGGACACGGGCCCCAACATAGCCGCCGTCATCACGTTCGTCATGCGATGGTGCGCGTGTCCTGAAGAGTAATTTCCGAGGTGCCCCACTGTGTGAGCGTCTTACTCCTGATCGGAGAGTTGCGCTCTGCTACCCAGTTGTTCATCATCACCACCCTTCGCCAACAGCACCTAAAGCCTCCCCAAATACATCATTACCAAACCAAGCAGAAATAGGAACCGTAATCGTAGAATCAGAACCCACTCAAACTACTTCCGGAATGTCTCGTAAAGTTTTGGCAACAAAAAGAGAGATTGAGAAAGAGACAAGAAATATGATTTATTAATTTATTTATTTATTGGGTCCATCAGACATTAGCAGCATTAGCTACATGAATACGCACTTATCAACAATGTAACAAAATTAAACAATATGCGCTCGCAGAGAGTCACGAAAAGTGGCTTGGGACATGTTAAAATGTAAAATGGTCTGAATGCCCGTAATTTGTACGAAAATCCATTGAAAAGTTTATCTCGCTCAATAGGTTGGAAAAAGGATTTATCAATAGCGACAAACAAATGACACAAATGTTGGTGTATGTCATCTAGCTGTTGTCCTTTATCGATGTACAAAGTTCGGTCCTGTGCTGAACAACGGTGCGCTTGCGATGGGGTGGGACCTTAGACGAATCGGTGCATGACACCATTAAACCAACAACAGGCTACGTTGATCACTGTATATGCAAATGTTTGTTGTATTGATAACTGAACGAACGTTGCCTCCATTAGAGTGCAGCTATTATACTACGTACACTATATGTGATGGGGGTTTGAAAAACTCGCCTTTGCTCAAACAGGAGCTCCAATTTATAATATAGCGAAAATAATATAAAGTCTATGCTGACATTTGCTACTGCAGCACCTATGACATTAAATACATTAACTTAATTGAAACTTGATACATTGAATGGACCAAACGTAGATTTCACGCGTCTATATTGATCAAACTAAAATAGGATATCTGGATTGATAAGAAGTTAAGTCTCTGATGATAGGAAGTTTAGAAACCCCAGCGGTTGCTAATGGCTGAAATTTGAAGAAGTTCCTTCGATGTCGTCCTGTATCAGTGTCTGTTCAACAACGGTGTGCTTTCGATGGGCTGTCTGCATGTACAAAATAGAGATCAGTGGATTGAAACCATTGAACCAACAACATTTTACCTACACAACTTTATATGCCAATCGAACCTTCGTTCGCAGATTGCTGTATTGACAACTAAAGGAACGTTGCCCTACTAGAGAGCAGCTATAACCCGCCACTATATGAATACTATTTAGAATACTCTACAATAATGTTTCCACTTGTCTATGCTATAATCTTATTGGAAGCTCCTTGAGCTGGAACTCGTGTACAATATAATGCTCGACTAATATAAGCACTTTGGTGAAATCTGCTACTGCTACTACTGTTATAATATGTAGTACATAGGCTCAATTGGAACATAAGGGATACAAAAATAGTAGATATGTAGAATGTAATATATTTCTAAGGTCATCGTATCTAACCTTTAATTTAGCTCAACAGGAGCTATAAACTTTTTTGAAGCTCCTTGAGCTGGAACTTGTTGAAAATATAACAATCGACTAATATAAGCACTTTAGTAAATTCTGCTACTGCTACTACTGTTATAATATGTAGTACATAGGCTCAATTGGAACA
>KE525157.1:822659-871216 GCA_000441895.2 Anopheles sinensis | reverse complement strand
TAAGGGATAGATAAATAGTAGATATCTAGAATGTAATGTATTTCTAAGGTCATCATATCTAACCTTTTATGAAGCTCAACAGGAGCTATAATCTGATTGGAAGCTCCTTGAGCTGGAACTTGTATATCATATAATACTTGACTAATATAAATACTTTGGGGAAATCTGATACTGCTACTACTACTATTATATGTAGTAAATAAGCTCAATTGAATCATAAGGGATAGATAAACAGTAGATATCTAGAATGTAATATATTTCTAAGGTCAACGTATCTAACCTTGTATGAAGCTCGACAGGAGCTCGTCTACTCAACTAATATAAAACCTATGGTGATCACTGCTACTGCAGCACCCAAAATGCTTGGTACAATTGCTTATACTAAACTTAAAGGATAGGTAAACAATAGATTTCTAGATGAGCGCACCAACGCTGAGTGTAATATATTTCTAGAGTCATCGTATATTACCTTTTATGAAGCTCGACAAGAGCTCATCTAAAATATGTAACTCAACCAATATAAACTTTATGGTGAACATTGCTACTGTATACTTGGTAAAATGTATTAAACCTATAAACTTGGTAAACTGTAGGATAAACTTAACAAATAGATACTTAACAATAGATACCTAGATAAGTAAAACATTTCTGAAGTCATCGTATAGATCCTCCAATGAAGCTCAATAGGAGCTCGACTAACATATATTACTAAACTAATATTAAGGCAATGGTGAACTCTGTTACTGCAGCACCTACAAAATATGGGACACAGCTACGTTAAACTTCAGGGATAGGAAAACAATAGACAATTAAATGAGCGCACCGACGCTGAATGTAAATTATTTCGGAAGTCATCGTATATAACCTCAGATGAAGCTCGACAGGAGCTCGTCTAAAATATGTTACTCAACTTATAAAAAATATATGGTGAACTCTGCTACTGCAGCACCTATACTTAAATTTATATTGGCATATGGTACACTTAAGGACTGGATAGACAAAACTATAAATGGATATTTAGATTAGCGCACCAACTCTATACATTACATAGTCCTGTAACAATTGCAAATAACTTCTAATGAAATTAGAAAATATTTCTACGTAACAATAGCATTAATAGAATTTTTCAAAGATTATCCTTAACTTAACTAAGCAACTTCTTAACTCGTCTTAACAAAGATTATTCTTCACTTAAGCTGATGAGAGATATTTCGGAAACCGCAACGATCGCTTTTGCCGCACCTCCTAATATTCTGAAGACGGTGAATTCTGCTACTGCAGCGCCTATACTTATATTTATATTGGCTTATGGTACACTTAAGGATTGGATAAACACAACTATAAATGGATATTTAGATTAGCGCACCAACTCTATACATACTATAAAATCGTGTAACAATTGCAAATAACTTATGAAGTTAGAAAATATTTCTACGAACCAACAGCATTGTCAGAATATTTCAAAGATTATTCTTAACTTAACTAAGAAACTTCTTAACAAAGATTATGCTTACCAAAAACGATTCTTAACTTAAGCTGATGAGAGGTATTTAAGAAACCGCAACGATCGCTTTATGTCGCGCATCCTGATATTTGAAGATATTCCTACCGGACAAGATGAGTCCTATACGTTATGAGACAGGCGTGCCATTACTCAGAGTGTTTCTAGCAGCATACTGTTTCTGAAGAAGGAGAAAACTAGTGTTTCAATGTTCGTGTGTGTGTCTATTGCGTATACGTGTATGTTTTGCTTGGTGTCTGTTCGACGTGCTGACAAATAATCACAGAAGAAGTGGAGCTACCCACTACTCGCCGAAGCGTTCGCAAAATCGGCGGAAAAAGGTGCCTTCCGGTGACACTTTCGCGCAGAGAATGCTGCGTGCGGGATGCGATCAGCATCTTCGCAGTGCATCGTGGCAGCTCACCGATCAACTCAATCAACCGAACCAAACTGAGCATCTGAGCGTGAAAGCACGTAACATTTAGTGAGCAGTAGTAGTAGTACCCGCTCGGAGCCCATCCTGGTGTCGTTGAACCGACCGGGAAGCCGACAGTCAGCGTTAATTGCAATCAACACAACGTATCAACTTAATCGCCAGCCGTATCAACCGATCTATAGCAGGCCGATCGAGCGTAATCTGTTCCGCCGGTGCCAGCCGTACGCCAGCGTCTCAGCTTCAGGGAGGTCTGCGACGCGGGATGAACGGTGAGTACTTCCATTGTTTATTTCGCAATATTTTTCCTACAAATTGTTTCCTCTGGTATCGATTTGAATTAGAACGTCCAAAACATTTACCCCATATGGAGTACTGGTGTGTGAATCGGGGTCACTAAAGAGTCCTCCAACTCCGAGGACCTCTTGCCCTTTGTCTCCAGTTTTCTTCAGGATAACTTTTCACGTCCAGTCCTAACGTGCCTTTGATCTAGAAACCCGACACAAGAACTCTTGAGAGTTCCGGCCAAGTGTCTACGCAAACTTTATTTGCTCTACAACCTCGTTTGTAAAAGAGACTTGTACAAATCCTAAAGAACTCGCACAAGATGGGTTTTGCGATATCTTGGAAATAGTTCGTATCTTAAAGGGGTACGGCAGTACGTCTATGTAGGTAACAAGACGAGGATTTTTACGTTTGCTGACCAAATTCATCTAGTCTTCTTATGTCCAAAGTAGATTTATTTGAATCTTTTTCTTTTACAAGGATTCTAATATCTCCTATCGTTAGTCGGTGAGTTCTGTACGGAGGCCAACTGTGTCATGCAAAATATCTTCCACGCGTACTTTGATCCTCTACGTGCCTTCGACACCTTCTTCCAAACCATTTGCGATATCCGGGTATCTCAACCTTTTCTTCCCCGAGACTTATAGCCCCAATATAGTACAACCCCCATTGGAGCCCCCTTCCCGTCATTCTAATGATGTGTTCTGTCAATTTACCACGAGCTTTCAGTGTCCAACTCTGTCACTTAGCCACTTCCTTCCTGCCTTTGTCGATGCCATCCAGTGCCAGACCTGTGCCTTTGGGGCTTCCTTTCGGGCAGCTAATTAAACGGTCGGACAGCTCGTTCGGGTGCATGCCTGCTTCAGGCAGCGGTAGCCAAGGCCACGGTGTTGCCAATGTTTCACTTCCGTTTTCTACCAGCGCGAAAGAGAGTTCAAATGGGGCTGCACACCTTAGTGCACTGCGTTTCGGATGCGTGGGAGGCAGGAGAAGGAAAGAAAAATGCGATCAACAATCGATGAGAGTTTCCACCAATGGAAATGGTGGAAAACTCAAAGCAACGAGGATGTAGCTATCCTTAGGGCAGTCGCTTTTGCATTCATTTGTATAATGATCTAAGCCACCAAGAGTAAAAACAACACATTTCCAGGGCTTGGTTAAGCTAGTTATTCGTCTCCTTGGGACTTTTTTATTTCCTTCAAACTTCTATTGTTGCTTTCTCTCGATGATACTTCGTTTTTAAATACCTATTTTCTTACTCTCCCTCCGGCGGGTAATGTGTGATCAAAGTGATTCTTTTTCCTCAGTCTGGAAGTTCGTTGACATCTTGGGGATTAGAGGTGTATGGCTTTTTTACCTTTTAGTCTGGAATTCACAATCCTGCCAATGATGGGTCATGCTTCGTGCAAGTATTCACGGTTGGATTGCAGATTTATATTAATGTATTTTTCCCAAACAGCAACATTCAACCGCCAGGCCAAGGTTCAGGATGGTAGAAAGAGAGAGAGAGAGAGAACGCTTCCGGTTCGGATGTAGCTCTGTGTTTGATTTAGAAATGCGAAGCGTAAGGTGTCTGGAAATGAGAGGTCCTTCTATAATCGAATGCAATCCTTGCCCTGCTCGATACAGCCTGGGTTTGAGTAGCTTCTGCTCCGGAAAAGAAAATACCCCCCGTGTAAACAACCCACACATACACAGACACCTGTGGAACTTCACGATGGAAAATGAAAGATCAAATCAGTTCCATTCTTTGAATACTTTCAAAAACATTACGTTCTCGCAATGGATCATTAGAAGGGGGAGGTTTGTTTTGTTTCTAATTGATGACAGTTTATACCACCCCCCACCCTCTACCCCCGCTTTGCTTCTTGGGTCGTTTTTGAAAAAATAAAATGCAAGTTTAAAATAATGCTCATCCCTAACCACATTGTAAACGTAAATCAGCGTTGGCATAACGTGCGCAACGAAACGAAACACATTCCCATGCACAGTTTTATGTGGAAGATGCGACCTGCCGCTACACGTGACTTTTTTCCAGGTCCACACGAAGCACGGTGGGAGGGGGTGAAGGAGAGGGAAGGGGTCACCTCGACAGTTGACGACGTCGACGATGCTAATGACGGGTGATTCCGCATACCGACCGTTTTCCGGCTCCGGAGAAAATCGAATGATGGGTGTGTGTTTATGTGTGTGTGTGTGGACACGCAAAACGTTGCAAGTTTACCCGTTGCTAGTATGAAAACTTTATTCGTTTTCCTTTTCGCTACAGAAACTGGTCGGAGTGGTTATTCGCTTCGTCAAAAAGTCGATCCACTGTAAAACATTTTGCAGCATTTTTCACCACATTTAAAAACATAAAATATGGCTCCTTTTTGAAGATTTGTGACATACACCGTGATAGCAATGATGAGAATAATGAGAAGTAAACAAAAATTAGATTAATTATTTTGAACAAGAAAAAAGAACATTTATTGAACATTGATATCTACTAAGATGTTTTCTCTATTTTAACCTAACAAACATGAATGTTTTTCAAAAATCGACTGAAGCAAGCAACGGGAAACGCGAAGCGATCGACTATTTACAATCTGTATGTTATTCTTTCATTCTCAGGGAAGTTGTGACTGAAATGTTTGCCTCTTCCAATCTGTCGTCAACTATTGTTATTGTTTTACATGTTTAACATTCCGACGATACGGTGACTTTCGCTTACTTTCGCACAACAATTGCTTTTGGAAATTGCAGCTGTGTTGTTGTTTTTCTTCAAACAAAATCTCAAACAGTTTTAAATCGAGCTGTGTGAACGATATTTTGTGTCAAAAAACCATCCATGTACATTTACTCTTAACGATTATTGGACCACTATCTTTTGAAAAAAACACATTAACGTCACATTAACATATCCTTAGCACAATGGCTATGAAAGTTGTTTTTAATTTCATCAGCTGATGTCGTAAGGTCCCCTTTTATACATGTGTGTGTGTGTGTGTGTTCGTATGACTCCACAGTGATCCCGAGTCCGTCTGCAAAACGGACGGCAGTTTTAAAATAGAAAAGTGAAAATACAGACGAAAACAAAGCGTCCCTATCGGTTTCGGAACCTGAAGGTTGTGCCGCAATCCAAACCACGCAATGGAACCGTTTTACTTTGTTTTTCTTCTCGTTGGTAGAGAAGCCGTTTTCCACCACCGTAAATAAAAAAAAATAAAAAAGGATCTGTCTTTTGCCAGTAAACAAGAAAAGGAAAATGAACAAAATGTTTGTCGACTATTGGGTAATTAAAAAGCGTTAATTTGTTTTCATTTAAAAGTGTGTACAACACGACATTTTACTATATACAAAGTGGTGAAGCGAGCAGTTTGTTTGCAAGCTTCGGTGACATTTCATCAACGTTGTTTTTGTGCCGTTTGTTCGCTATTTTGAATTAACCTGTTGCATAAAGGAGATCCTGGTTTAACGACCTATCATATTGACCATTCCATGGCCATACTCCCGGTCGGATAACGGCGAAGCTAATTAAATGGTTTCCAACATCATAGCGGAGCCGATGTGATCGATGGGAAAATAAAACGAAAAGTAAAATCCTTTAGCCGATAAAATTCCACCAGTAATTAAAAAAAAACCAAACCGACCCAAGAAAAACGAACGTCCTAAGAAAACATTATTGCGACATGCTATACTGTTATAGCCCCTCGCGGATGTGGGAACACACTTTTTAATCGAGTTGTTTCCTTTGCGTTTGATCATTCTATCCTTGGGTCTCGCTAGCCCTTAGATGCACAGTGAAGCTATATCAACAAAAATGTGTTAAATGATTGATTTTGAATACGAATAAAACTGAAGGACGTAAGGACTTAAGAGGAAGCCAAAAATGCTGAAACATTCCCTTTAACTTCTTTTAAGAGATTCTTCTTCAGTATATTCTACGTTGTGTATAAATACAATCTGCACGAATTAATAAGCCTTCCACACATAGTTTTAGATTTTTTTAAAATGCTTTCGCGCTTTGATGTAATTATGATATGTCAGGAAAAAGAAACGTTTAAATTAAAAATTCAAGAAAATTTGAAAGATAGAGAAGATGCGAAACACTCTCCTTATAAAAAAATATAAAAATGGTTCTATGGTAAAAATTGGATTCTTTTGCTTTTGGAAGAATTCTTTTTCCATATTGTTATTTCATTATCATATCCTTAATCTATAACTTATACTAATAACGTGTACGCTACACCTTGTAAAAGTTCTTATTTTAGTTTTAGTTATTTCAAAGTGTTTCAACCCTTCTTTAACTACCGTCTATTAATTCTAAAATAGTTTTATTTTGTTTAGTGAATGAATTTAAACAAGTAAAAGTTTTGTTCGATTTCCCTCGAATTATTTGTTTTTATTTCGACTTTCGAAAATACGGATGAGCGGAACTTTTGGCAGCTCAACGTACACTTTTCGGATCGTGTTTTCCGTTCGCGAATGGTGAAACTCTTAATCCCACCGAAGTTCCGGTTGAACCTTGGCCAACGAAAACGCATCGACCCGTTGGGAGTCGCCTCGACGGTCCTCGACGTTGCGTTGGGCACCCACGGGATTCGGTCGGACTTAATGGCAACGCTGCTGATGATGTGATGTGGTTCTTCGGCGGGCCAAACTCTGGGATATATAATATTGGACGTGGGTTGATGGATGGATCCGCTGCCCAGGACCCGCCACCTGGAGCCTTCACCCTCACCCTCACACATACCTAGCAAAAATAGAACCGTCGGCGCGTTCGCAATGGCGCCAGGTTACGATGATGAGTTCCCGGGTCGCCACGTTCTCCAACTCCGCGACGAACGAGCACGCACCGACGACCTACATTGTGAGCGGATATTACAAGTCTGAATTCGATCCGTACCTTACGGCACACTGCACCTCATTTACAGACACTTTAGGAGCCAGTTACTTGACGCAAACGAGCGAACATTGAAATGATTAGGAGTTATTCCTGTGAATATCGACCTTCTGCAAAGGATTTTGCTGCTTCCGGTGCAAGCGCCCGTCAGTGGTTTATCCTAGTTTGTTTTTTTTGCGTTTGAAACTACTCCGACGCATCAGCGCAGTCCTCCTTTTTTTGCAACTACAGCTGACCTTTATCTCATTCCATACAACCAGCAGGATGGGTGTAAAATCCGTAATTAGATTTGTCACAATGAGGGAAGAGGATGTTACGGCTGGCGATGGATAGTGGGTTGTTTCTTTCTTTTTTTCCGTAACGCCCGGCATTGACGACGGTTGCGGAAAAATGGCCCCCCCTACTGGGTCGATGGTCGGGATTAAACACTGGCTCACGTAAACACGCGGCAGATAATCCCTACCAGATAATGCAGCTATCAATTAGGAACTGTACGTAGGAATGCACTAAATGATTGTTTGCCGCCTGTTGCCATCAATTTTAGCACCCAATTTTTAAATTACAACTTTTCGTCAGAAAATCGTATTTGTTTTCAGAAAAGCGCACCCATTTTTCTCTGGCAAGTTCCTTTTTTCTGTCTCCAACGAATTGAAGTTTTTATTAGTCTTCAATTTTGATTTCCAAACCACGAGATTTCTCTCTAACCATCATGAATTTGGATGCAAAAAGATGACAAATTTATAGAGTGTCAACAAACGACTCAAGTGACGCTTGGAAGATATGAAAATAAGTGAAGATTAGTTCTTTTTATTGCTGTTAAGGTCTTCCAGTTACTTATTTTTAATGAGTATACATCACACCCTGCAAACGGTGCTTAGTCAATCGAAACGCTTATTGCCCCGTTTTCCAATCAGTGCAGTATTCTGCGAAAATCCCGAACTGGGAAGCTGTGGCTTTTCGTTGTGAACGGAAAAGTAATACCTAAAGCCGAAGGGGTTGCGAGTGGTAAAAATAGTTTCCAGGGCCCCGACACGCTTTCATCTTGCAGCAGCAGCAGCAAGTAAACATCTTTCGCATCTCCGGGCGCATCTTACGCGAAGCGATCGTGCAATTATTCCTTTTCCGCCGATGTAAACAGATGTTTTCGATCGCGCGAAAGAACCGACGCCGGAACTTCTAACGAGTGCTTCGCTCGAGCCTTTGGTGAGGTTGAGGTTCTTAACCGCGTTGGTGTTGTCCTGAGCTCCCGTGAACCATTGTTGAGGCTCGATGAAAAGCGAACGATACAGCACAATCATAACAACGTTTGAAAAAGTCAGATTGACATGCGAGGATGTTGTTTTTTTTTTTTAGTTTTCCGCTAGTTTTATTTTACATCCGTGCAGCGGATGCTGAGTCGCAATTTTTCTTTACCTGAAAGTCATCTGCAATAACAACCTTTGATCTTGTTGTTATTATCAGCTATCATGCATGAGGTCTGTTTTTCTTATTTAAATTCAAGCGAATCAAAAAAGCAATAACATTTTACAGATTTTAGAATGTTTTGCATTTTTCAATCTTTTAGGTTAGGTTCAATCCAGATAAGATGTTTTTTCAACACCAGCTTACGATTTCAATGCATAATAATTGTAATTGATTTCATACTTTTAATCACATTTTATTATGATGTTCCTTTGGTATGTTTGTTCACTTAGAACTTTGTAAAGCTATGGTTTCGATGTAGTTTTAGCAATAAAAGTATTTCTGTTTAATTTATAACGCATTACCTGATACACACATTTCAGTTGGAGATACTTTTCCTTTGGTCCAATACCTCTTAGATTGTGTTTAATTTTATTTCTATGTTGTTATGTGTCGTTATAGTGATTTTGAAGCAGTGCAAAAGTATTAAACACGCTTAGCTGCACACGACAATTGGTTAGAATCTAGTCCAGTATAGTTCGAGCTATTATTGGAATCGGGCAATCACTCATTAGAGCGTCGTACCTGTTTCGACTCGTATGGAGGGAAATAAAACAACACCACTTATTTTTCCACGCCATCGCATTATCAAAGTTTTTCCTTCATTTGTTTTTGATAATCCAATCAGGATTCGCACACAAGTAGCTTTATTTTTACTTTTTAACAAGCGATCGACTGGTTGCTGCTGCTGCTCAGCAACGGCTGGTTTAATGATGGCTGCTGGTCGGTTCCACTAGTGTTGCTTTCTCGCCACCTAATTAATTGTTATCAACTGTGAGCGATACTTGTTGCGCTGTTACGGCGGAGATGCCTGCTTGGATGCTTTTCCCCGGAGGCCGAGAGGAGCGGGAGATGGGCTTCATTATGGCTGTGGACAGCACCGAACGATACTAACGAGTTCCTGGGAAGTGTGTACTGGCGTCCAGACGGATGCCCGACAGTCAGATCATGCGTTTTAATTGCACCCAGTTTGACATCAGCTCGATCGGTTGAGATAAGTTCGATGAATCGCTATTCTCGCCACTTGCGATGACATGTATTTTGTTTCTTTTTGCAACATAAGTTGTATAGTTATTGTTCAGGGTACATTGTCTAACTACCTGCACACAGATGTACGCTCAGTGGATAGCAAATGCTGAGAAAATAATGGTTATAAAAATTGAAATGTATCCAGTTTTTTGCCATGTGATATTATTGACTGATATTGAGCGCCTCATTATTATTGCAGATTCATTTTTTCTGGTTTGAACCTTTGGCTCATTGTGAACTGCAGAGCATAACTTGCCATGATTAATTACGTGATTCAACATATCAATAATATCAATCATTATTTTTGGAATGTAGTTTCTATATCTAGTTTATTATTAGTACTATGCAAGTACAAGCTATACAAAGGTGTTATCTTCGCCTTTCCACTGAGTTTAGGAATTCTTTTATATTAATGATTCTTAATACTTTTGGTTGACACCGAGTAAAACTTTTAATGATGGTAGAATTAATGTCGAGCCCATCAGAATAATTTGCATTTTCCATTTGCTTACTATCTGCAATAAATTTAAATTCAGAACACATTTTTCTAATCACTTGGACTCAACTTATTCACTCATCGAAAGCAATTTGCGGAATTGAGATGGCTGGTTCGTGGTTGAGATTTTTATGCTTAGTCGTAAGAAAACTTAAAAAAATGGTACTCAAAGCACAGAACCAGGTTGAAAAGGCCTTTAATTTTATTTTCTTATGCCGAAGTATCCATTTTCGAGCTCCCACATGTAATTGCGTTGGCAAAAGAATCCATTTTTGCGAAGGACAGCTTCCGGCAATAAGACATGTCTGTCCGTGTTTGTGTGTGGCAACATAAAAATGACGGCCGGATGCAAAAGAAGTCTGCAATGGTCATCAGATTTATTAAAGAAATGTTTTAGAAAAGTATGTATAATCCCCGGGTTCAAATGTTGAGCAATGTCCACCTAGTTTACAACTACGCAAATTATCTGTTTGAGCTTTTTCTTTTTATGGCCAGCGCTTTCTTCCTCTTATACCCAACCTTGTCCCTGGTGTGGGGTTGCATTCGGATTGTTTGCATAATTTTTTTCGTAGAGACGAGGGCTCGTCGAGAAATGCACAGCTACATCTTCGCATGATTAGCGACGGATGTCTTTTTATTTATTAGTTGTGTGTCATATAAAATTTAAATTGAAATGCATCCCCCCGAGCCGAGCGGGAAAATGGGGTTGACGACTATTTTTTTTTATTTCACTAACGACGATAAACTCCGGGCACTTCAATCGCGTAATGGAATCGGAAGTGTAGAGTGTACACGTACTTCCGGGTGCTGTAAAGATTTTTATTTCCACTATCATATCAAGTCTGCGATGGGAGACGACCTGATTTAAGTAAGAGACCGATCGTGACAGTTTGTTGCCACCATTAAAAAGTGTTAGATTTGTTTGCGTAAGAAGCGACAGCAACCGAATTTAGTTTTTCACATTGTTACCGACAGTTTCTTTTCTTACTTTAAATTCAGACACGATGTTTGGGGACGTTTCGATTTTGTTTTCACTTCCTAGTGTTCTGTACAGGTTTTCTTATTCAAACTATCTATTTATTGCTCTCGTATTTTATGACAGCTTCGACTTCTAGGTTGCTGTTGAACAGTTTTTCTCACCTACTACTTGTCTCACCACACCTCCAAACAGTTACCCCCTTTCACCTTGTTTCTTTCTCGGTCATGTTTAAGATTGCTTTCTATTTTCTTTCCGCTTAAAAGAACTCGTTTTATCTTTCCGAGTTGGGTGATGTGTGTTTGATATGGTTTTGACCAACTAGAAAACTAGTTCCGTTTTTCAAACTTTAAAATAGTCATTTATCGTGTCTTATAAATTGAAACGCTGATGGGATAATTCTTAAAATCAGTCATTTTGTGAAAACACTTATTAATTTCTCGAAAACTATAACCTCCAATGTGATGGATGAATTTAACATTAGTTAACAACAGTTTATTTTTAGACACAGCTAGCCTGTTGCATAACGAAAACATCTCACGTTGGTATATTTTGTGCCGTCTTTTCTGCTTCTGCCCAAGGTTGCCGGCTCTTCCTCGTCGATCGAGCGCTCGACGTGTGTTGGTTCTTCTTCCGGGCGCTTCCATCCGGCTCTAGATGCAGGTTTAATGCTTTCGAGCGCCATTCACTGCGAAGCGCATCGGGTTCGCTGATGCACCAAGGCAAGCGCCCACCCTCGCACACCAGAGTGTGGAGTGTTTTATTTCATTGTTTTTCCACCACCACCACCACCAACAATCCCATTCGAGCGACGTGACAAAGTCAATGGAAGGAATGGATGATAATGTTTATTTTGCCATCCGTCATCGGAATGCGGTGCCATCCCGGAACGTGCCGCGTGTCGTTCTTCAGAGCACATTTTAATCTGCCAGCATCAAACCACACCCGGGAAGGGGGCGGTGAGGTGAAGTTGTTCCGGAGCTTATAAACGCACAGCATTGGATAAATGGATTGTGTGATTTACGGCGTCCCAAGAAGAAGGACATTTTTTCACCGCGAAATCGTTCCAATTTCCATACATTCTGCTTTTAGAATTATCTCGAAGGAAATCGTGAGGAAAACATCTTGCAATTTCAACAAATCAAAGATGTAAAAAATTGATATTATATTTTCATACTCCTTCAACTATGGTTTGCCTTAGAAGTACTCGAGCAAGTCAGATGTTTTAGAAAACGAGATAATGAAGATTTATAATTAAAAACCAGAACTTACTAAAACACTTTCGTGAGATACAAAATTATCCCACTTGTATTTTTTGTTTTAAAATTTCACAAAGTCCTTCTTGCTTCTCTTGGTTTTGAACAGTTTTTAGAATTAAAATTGAACTTTATTGTTTGAACAGGAGCTCTCACAATTTTGACTACTTTCTCTATTATCGGTATATTTCTTCCAGTTTGATCGGGGTTTATGTTTAGCCCAACTTTTTTAATGTTCCATCCAGAAAGTAATGTTTACACTTTGCTCGGTTTTTGTTCGTGTTATTATTTTCCCATTTTCTGTAATTCATTTTCTACGTTACATCATTTCAGGATTATCTTGAGTGTTTGCACTTTTTTATCCTTCTTGTTTTACGTTATATGTTTATTCTTGCTCATAATACCAAAAGGCTACATTTTACTGCTTGCTTTTGGGAAATTGATCTGTTTCCATAAGCTTCAAGTAACACGGATCGTTTTGTGTTTGATTTTGGTAATGTTTTTATTTCTGTCTTTCCTTCGTATTGTATCTTTTGAAAAGTTTTCGTTTTGTTTCGTTTGGTGGCATTCGGCATCCATCACCAAGGGAAGGTGATTTGCCGATTCTGATTGAATAATCGTTATTATCGTTTCCTTCGTTGCTAGGATTAATGGAGTCGTCCGCGGCGCGTCCTAATGGCTTCGACAGGGTGTGACGGGAGGGAGGTTGGAGGAGTTGAGTTGTCCTATCCTCAAAAGCCGATATATATATTGAAGCGTATACTCCCGAATGGCCGACGAACGGGAAACGCATGGAGGGAGGTTCCGCTGAGGGGTGGATATTTTAGAAAGTATTGGTCCGTGGTTGGAAAAAAACCCGTAGCGAAAGACGAAAGACATAAGCGCATCAAAATTCTTTTAAGGTGCCTCCGAAGAAACAGGAAAAAATGAAACACAAAAAATCAAAGGAAGAAATAAACAACCAAGCGAAAAAAACACACACACACACATAACGTACAAGAGGAAACGCATCTAAAGACAGGTGAAAAGATGAAGGAAGGTGTCTTTTTTTTCCATCTCTCCTGACGGAAAAGTGGTCTTCAAAAAAGGTGCCGCCCTTTGCCTTGGTATGCTAAACCCCTGGCCCCTACCCCGCCCCCTGCATCTGCTGTGGTTTTTCCAATTTTTTAAGGGGTTTTTCCTCCCCGTGCGGTCACTCATCCGTCGGACCATTTCCATCCGCGAAGCCGACCGGGCAGGTGTAAATGTGTAATTTTGGTAGCATACGAACGGCGGAATAAATTAAAAGTTAAATCTATTGGAAAGAATATAAATACGAACGGGTTTCGTGACGCCCGTGTCACCATCAGGAGGATGCTGGATAGAAATATCGTACACACACTCAAGCAAAACTGAGCGTAAAGGGAAGAGGAAATGTAGAGAAACGGAAGGAAAGACGATGGCGATGGGGTTTGGAGGAAGATATTGGAGAAATAAAAAATCCATCCACCCTCAAGGTCGTTATGCTCTTCGGAATGGATTTCGCTATGGAGGAAAAAAAGAATGATAATTGAGTCTATTTTAGAAATGGCTTAAATCTTTTCCTCGTGCGTTCCTGGGTGTGCTCGCCCTTCTCCAACCACCCCTCTTCCACAATGGTAGGAAGGGAAAAATCCGTACGAGAATGTTTATTCGCAATCAAATTCGCTTATGCTGCGATGATTTCAGCCCCGAAACCCCGCCGTCTTCGCACGATCGCACGATTGAGTGTTTAGTTTTAACATTCCGTTGCGATTTTACGCGCGAAATCCAACCATGAGTATCGAATGGGCGAATGTTTTTTGGAAGTGGTGATGGCCGTGAAGGTATAGGACGTGATGTGACGTGGCTCTTATTTGGTTGGAATTAATATTTGGTTCATTAAAAACTACTCGATCACGTCATCACGTGAACGCAATGGAAAAGCCACAAAAAATAGACATACTTAAGACGGACTGTCATCGGTAAAATTGCCCTGGAAGTAAACGAAGAGGCGAGGCGTTACGTGACAGGTCAACAATTTTTCCTCACTCACTGCAGGACTGGCGAAATCAAACTTCAACCGCTAACAGCTGTCTGTTTGCATACCTGCGGCACAAAATCAATTCACAGCTGTCCGATGGATACCACGGAGGGTCTACACACAAGCGTGTGAAGCTCGGCAGATACGCATAGGGGTTTCTAGCCCGGCATCTGTCAAAACATGGAGATAAGTGAAGTTAGTAATTGAGAACCTCGTAGGTTTCCTGAGAAAATATCAGAGGAGGAGTTACTCCTTTTCAGAGAACGTAAAAAAACAGATGTTAGATGGTGAACATTACCCCGATATGGGAAAATTTAACCAAATAATGTGTAACAATAGTATAGCAGTTTTTTAATAGATCATACCAGAGATTCTCAAACACTTGCTTTAATGCGACACATGTTTGATATTTGCAAACGAATAAAATTTGTAAACTGACGCGCATTACTTTCAACCCAAACAAATCTCGGGGACGTTCACTCGTATTCACTTATTATTTGTATTACTTTGAAACTCAACGACGTTGGTTCGTAGGGAATTCATTGGAAAATTCTTGATTTGCTAGCAAACAATTTAATATAAAATAGATCCGATAGCCTTAGAGGAATAAGGAAAAGTGAAATTTTGAATTGAGTCTTCAAATCTATGAAAATTAATTTTGAATGAATTTGAAAACGATTTCTGCAAAATGTTGCAGTGTTTACTTTTAATGCTGTAAAATCTATGCTTGGTATATAAATAACCTTTATTTCAGCAGTTAAAATATTACGATCCGCCGTTTCTCTATTTTGTGGCATTTTTTTTTACAATCTGGTGGAACCATTTCCTCCCTCTCCTCACACTCCCAACTTCCCTTCAATTCATACTTGAGTTCGCACCGAGTGACGTATTCCTGGACGCATAATTCATGGAAGGGTTTTAATAAGGCACTTGTTATGAACCGGTTCCTATTTTTAACCAGCATTGGCCCATTCCAGCATATCCGGTTTTGCTAGGATCGATGCACAGAATCGCACACATTCATTCCATGAGACCGGAAGCGGCCGGAAAACAAGAGCAGACAAAGGCACCAAACGGATGCGCAGCAAACTTTGCGAGCGGTTTTTCGCGTTCGCAAGTGGCATTTTCTTTCCGTTTGATGCCCGCGCTGACGCAAGCGACGTCGCCGACGTCGAGACGACGTTCTTACACTCCCTTGCACCCCATCTCTTCCTCTCCCTTTGTTGTGTCTATTCCCTTTTTTTATTTTGTTGGAGGGATGAAGTAAAACTGTCGCAATCGGTAAAGAATCCCGCTCGCTTTTCTGCCGCGCGAAAGGAACGGGAAAAAAATGGGGAGCACAGAGGGGTGTGTGGGGGTGGTAAAAACCAACACTTACCACCCACCGTTTGTTCCCTCCACCACACTTCGTCCAAACACGGTGACAGTCGGTTTGATTGTTTGCAAAAAACTAACGTGTTTGAAAAATAGGTTGAAAAAACCGTTTGAACCGAGCTGGTGAAGGAAAAAATTGGAAACAGTACGTTCAATTGAGCCACACAAAGTTGAGTACCGAAACCGCCGGGGGGAGGTAAAAAAACGGCAAGATGTTACCCTTTTTGGTTCCACCGCCATTTAAAATTGGGTGAGCTCTGGACGGGTAGGAAGGGTGGTATACCAGGTAGGTCCCGTGAACCTCGACCTCGTACGCGTTCGGCGTTTCGATTAAATTCATTTACCTATTCCGACGATGAAACGGAACATAAAGTTAAACACAAGTTAAAAAAAAAGAACCCTTCTTGTCAACCGGCTTACACATTACATTAACTTCGACCTCCAGCGCCAAAGCCTACCGCTGTTTACTGAGGGCTTGTAATGGTTTTCTTTTTTCGCCGGCCTTTTTGCTTGACTTTGCGGGCGCAAGTTTTTCGCATTTCGTTTTGCTGGCGTTGCTGAATTAATCTACATATTATGCAGCGAAAGGGAGGGTGGATTCGTGCGCTCTTTTTTTATTTTTTTTAAGGTAGCAGAAGGAGAAGGAAGAATTGGGTTTCGGCCCCAAAATTTGGAACGTATACTAGCGATTTCACAATTCCCGCGGCGATTGCGATTTACTGCGACCGTCCGAAGTGGAATAAATATATTTGTCAATTGCAGACGCGCCGGATCCAACGAGAGACGTGGTGACGTAAGGGGGAGGAGGGAGAAGGAGCGGTAAGTGCTGCACCTGGAAAAGTGCAGCAAGACGATTGCATTAAAAATACACCTCCCCGTGTTATGTGTGTGTGTGTGCGACGAAACGCTGTCTTCCGAAAGACCGAAATATTAGACACAAGGCGTGACGGTTTCTCTGAAGGTCTTAATGGCACCTGTGCGTGAGGGCGAAGGGTGGGGTAGCAGTGGGTGGCACCCTGGTCGTGCGGGGGGAGTATGGTGTTGGGTGTTTGGGAAGGAGGAGTTCGGTTGACGGTCATCTGGGCAAAACACTGTGCGCTCGCCCGGCGTGCCGCATACTAATGATCGCATTTTTTACTTTCCTCCTTCTCTTTCACTTTCGGTATCCCTCCCTCCATCTCTCTCTCTCTCTCTCTCTCCTTCAATCTGTGCACTAAAGCGGGACGCGCCGAGCATCCCAATATTCGTGTTTCAAAATTGCCATCGCTTGTCCAGCGGTTCACCCGAGAAAGATATTTATCTGGCCCGCGGCACAGTAGGACCGGGGCGGGATGAAACCCGAAATGTCAACGGTTGGAACCACAAGCAATAAGGGCCAATACAACCTTCGCCAAAGGAACGAATCAAAACATGCCTTATCGGCCCGAAGATCGAATCGGGGACAATTTATTCCAACATGTTTTATTGCTTCTCTTTAATAAATCGAGAACGTCATATTCCACATGGAGGAACAAGTGGAAATTTTCTTATTTTACTGTTGCTTTCCGACACTACTTTAAAGCAAGTATTTGATGAGGAAAGTGTACATTTAACTGAAACAAAACATGCGCTCAGAATTTCTCTTACTGTATAACAGTTTAGAGTATAAGAAATAGAAAACGTTTTATTATGTTTTATAACGTAATAGGTGCTTTGCTATTTCAGTGAATGAAGGGTTTGTGTTTCCTATTTTGAGCCCTTGGAACGTTTTTTTTAAATAATGAGTATTATAAATGTCATTTTGTGGCGGCTTTATTGGGCATTAAATCGTGAAGGTTTTTTTATCGCAATAGTAATTAAAGCTCATCTGAAAATGAGATTTAACACGATCTTTTTGAAGAAAAGTCGACGAAAATGTAAAATAAAATGATAAAGATTTTACATAAGCCAACACCAATTTTACTCACCTCTAGTAAACATTTTAAAAATGTCAAATACATAGCGAAAAGATAAATATGAAATACATAGCAGAAAGGCTTTTTTGCAACACAGACTAAAACTAAAATGAGACTATTGAATTGTTAATGAATAAAGCATATTATCCTTATCTCATTAAATGACCGCACCCCGCAAACTGTACCCGGAACGACTACTGTGCATTGGTCGCCGCTTTTTGCTACCCTTTCGAGGGTTTTGTTTTCCATTGCAGCGTTTGGTTTGCTTTTGGAGTTTCCCTTCCCGTTGCCCTTGGTGTGGCGGTTTTGCGTAAAAGTGTCTCCTCTTGCTGTCTCTGGGTTTTTTGGGTTTTCTTCTACCAATAATCCGAGCTGAAAAAATATATGATGGTACGTTTTGATGTGATTGTCTGCCGGCAAATGCGTCTTCCGTCCCATTCCCCCAAAAAATGGTACGGCATTGCAAGATGTTATGCTGCTCATCAATGGGTGTTGTCTGTACAGACTCGCTGCTCCAAAAACCACTCCCCCCACCCCCGCGTCCCACACGGACCTTGGCTGGTTGGTTGGTGTGTGCGTGAAGATAAATATAGCCACACCCGGCCCAACATCCGTTGCAATTTGCGACCCGCTCCGGATGCAATTTTCCGACCGACCGGTAGGCCGTGCAAAAAGAGATACATGGAAAAACTAATGGTACGCAACACCGCAGGACGTTGAGTTTTTCCCCCCTGCACAAGTGCGTAATCGGGCCAGAGAAAACAAAAACGGTTCGCTGTTGCTTACTTCGATGCTGTCTTGTTGCTTCAACGGTGCAAAAGGGTTGGATTATTTATTCGCCAACAGTCGGCAAATGATTTAAGAACACTGTCGGTACTTCAGGGAAAAAACGCATCTGGTTTCAGGAAACAAAAAAAAACGGTGCCTTCGTTGTAACGTAGATAACGTTGCACGAGTTTATTTTGTTGGCAACTCTGCTTAGAAACCACATCTTGTACTTTTTTTCTCCAACATCTAAGACAAGTATTCTTTCAAGTCTTGCAAAAAAGTCTCATCTAAAGAGACGGATTTTTTCCTTTGAGCTTTCCATAAGCGATAGGTTATCTGTAGACAACGACGTTGTCGTCTTCGTCGGAAAGCGGAACTATTGGTTCATCGTGTAAATGAGTCATCAGATTGTTGACCGCAACTTTCGGTTGTCATTTGGTTATTTGCCTTTTGGTATTTGCTATTTAAAACATATTTGACAAACTCAATGCTATATGAAAACCTGATATCTGATCATTTGGTTTTCAAAAGCGTTATATTTGCGTCTGTTGAACACGCGTTACTTGCGTTACTTTTCCTATTGCGCGCTTTTTCTAAGGACTAAGTTCTTCCGCTCGTTTTTGAATGTTTCTATGTGTTTCCCTAACCTCGCGCCCTCTTTTCATTGCCTGCTAATTCACCTATCGCGAAAACTTCTCGCCACTCCCGAACGATCGTGTTGTTCGCCCCCCCCCTTTGAGGGGCATTGCAAGGACGTGACCAGTACAATGCAGACCCTCCGAGCGCTTTGTCTGATCGACATTTTTCGATTTAGAAAGTGCACAATTAGCGATGGGCTGCAATATGCGTCTCGCGAAGCGGAAAACCTAGCCGCAACGGTTTGTTTTCTTACCGTCCGCTGGGGCGGATCATGATCCCCTAGGCAATTATCACCTCCGCTTAGGGCGCAGATCTATCCGGACGTAGGACGAGCGCGGACGTGACCGTGATTCAAACAAGTGTTAATTAGAAACGCAGTGGAGGTGACTGGAAAAGGTACAGACTAAGCACACCGTGGCAGGCTAATGGTAGGTTCGCTTCGTTTCGGGTAACGCGGTAACGGTTACATACATCCTCCCAGATACATAGGTCCTCCGGTGATCGCTGCAGTTAGTCTCTTCCGTGTAATCGTTTGTTAAAAACGCAACAACCTCGAGACGAGTTTAATCTTTGACCTTAAAGCGGTGGGTAAACGACAAAACAGAACGGCTTACTTGAAGATCTATATACCATGCTTGATAGACCCTCTTCCTCTTCCTGCCCGCCAACGCTCACTTTTCACGCCTCGATGTTTTTGTTCCATTTCCCATCCGGCTCAGTCGGGGTACTGTTTCCCGCGCAAAACAACCCCCTCCCTCCCTTTTTTCAACCGCCTGACTTTACTGACTCAACTCGAGGTCAATTGCTTTCACTATCGCGCGAATTGATGCGCTGCCGGCTCACGCGCTTCACTGACACTGACCAACTGACTCATTGACGAAACGAAACCGATATCGTTCGGGGTAGGGTGAAGTACCGGACCGGGTCACTTCATCAGATATAGCGCCTATAAGGCGGTACGACAAATTGGAGCATTTCTTTGGGTTGCCGACTGGGGATTCTTTTGGAGGAAGAGACATTGGAGAGATCCTGTACCACGAAATTGAATTCTGGATCGATACAGTCAAATGTCTGTACAATTTCTCTTGTTTTTGGGTGAGATTCTAAAATATAAGACATTGAACAAAAAAGGGGCAAACGTTGAACAAACGACACAACCGGGTAAAATGTGTATGTGTGTGTTTCAGACACCCGCATCGTTTGCTGCCCGCCATCAGGAGTGCCCCAGCCGTCACCTTTGACCCAGCAGCCCGCCTATGTAAACCTATCATCGATGCAACCGTGGTCGGAGGTCAACCGATAGACATTCCTGTCCGTCGCCGCCGATCGGTTGTTTGTTCCCCTTCAAGAATTACGCAGCTCTCGCTCTTTGTTGGCTGACACCGCCAAGACTTCCTAAGACGAAAGGGGTATTCTGGTGCTAGAAAGGAAGGGCTACTTTAACAGAGCCATTGGTTTCGGTTTGTTAAACTGGTACACCACTGGAGAAGTTCCGCTCCAGGACTCTGAATGTGTCTGTGCAAACGGCAAACTGGCGTAATCGATGCTGATGTTGTGGAGACTTTGGAATTTGGAGCTACTCAAAGTCCGAATAATCAACGTTTACAGATCGGTTATGCGATGTCTACTTACTTGCCGATAAGCGTCATTGGCGAAAAGATGCCCATCTTCACGATAGGTTTCGAAGAAGTCTAAGGGCACCTTCATCCAGTTTTTACTTTGTGTTGGCTGTCGAAGCGGGATCCCTTCAGCACGATGTGTGACGTTCGCTCTTGACGACTCTTGACAGGAGGGGCGATAAATTACCTACCAACCCGGGTCCGTTCGCTTCTAGTTCTGCTGCCAAAGCACTAAACACACCGACGCCGGACGCTCGGACAGCAAACAGTGTGACGCAAGGGGCCGCACTCAAAAATAAACGGCAACACGTTTGAACAATACTCGCGTTTCCGTTGTTGTTGTCTTTTACAACAACACTTTTTTTTCTTCTTCTTTCAATTCCCTTTATCGCGTAACCCTTCAAACATGAAAAACGGCCAGGGGTTGGGGGTAAGGTCTGTTTAATGAATCTCGGCACTCATCTGCCCCCTTTCGTCGTCTTGGGAAACCAGTTTTCAGCTGTTGTGGTGCGGCGCGCGAGTTGTTGTAAGCGATCGGGTTGCGCTGAATCATTGCGCCGGCTGATCTTTTTTACATGCAAGCGATGGTCCGGGTGTATGTCACCGTCGATACCGTTGTGGTGCCTGATATTTGTATTTCATGATCATCACTCGACGTCGTTGATGACTGCTTTTCAATTCCCGATGGTCTGGGGTCCTTGGATTTGTCTTTTAAATTACGCTGTCATGATTGCCTGAGAATCCTCTTACTGAAATATTGGTTTTAGATCACCACGAACATTTTGCTTTGACACACCCAATTGGTTTATTTTGTTCTAATCATTAGTAAGTGTGTAGTAGAAGTATCAGGTTGTTTTGTTTGTGAATTACATCATAATCGTACATTTGCGATGAGTATTCTTAAGGGTCAGTTGGTACGTCATTTCGGTCTATCCATTTTGTAACTTTTAACCTGGGTAGTTATGATTGATTTGACATTTGTTTTTAATCACGACTTGTGGAGTGTCATTTTTGATGGAAAAACTTTAATAAGTATATAAAAAACCCTCCCACCTGTAACACTAACTTCAACAATCCAGTCCAACAACACTAAGCCGAGCTAAACCTCAACATCTTATTCATCAATCATCTTAATTTCAGTTTATCACGCAATTCGCGTGGGATAAGATGTGTGATCACTTGGAAAATTAGGAATAAATTACATGCAGCTTACGATAGAGATGTACTGCATCACTCAAAAACTCTCAGCTAGAGCCTAGAGAAACTCATTCTGCATTCTTTATCGCTTTATACAGAAAAGTTTGTTTTTGCTTTTAACACTAAGGTTGAAAAAGTGCGTTTTAAATGTCATTTTTGAAGATAATTCTGTGTATTTTATGGAATCTTTCCTTATTATATAATTGCCTATTTTAGTATCCCTTTAATTTGACATTTTTTCCTGCAGGTGATATTACAAATATGTCGAGGAATTTAACACAATCGAGCATAGTTGGGATATCTGAGATGAAAATAATGAAAATTAAAGAGGAAAACACTCTCCTGGGGAACCTGTTTATTTCCTTATTTATTTAATGTTGTTGATTTCAAATTCCTTCATTGGGTTCAAATCGCCTTGACGTCAAGTAACCCTTTTAATTACTTAGTCACCCTTTTTGGATTCTAACCTTTGTTTGGTATTCAAATCTCCATGAACGAGTTACTAAAATATTTAAATAATAATGTTGAATATTCAATCTGATTTCAATCCTTATAAAAAGTAATTACTCTCCTTTTATTCATAACTTGTTGCACTCAAATGTGGTTCCAGGTGTGCTTCCAAGATAAATCACTTCCCCCCGCCTAGCGACTCAATCAAATCAATGTATTCCGGGCCGCAATTGACGGTTCGTTCGAGACACTGCAAACAACCGGCGAAGGTGGCCGTTTGTTGGGTTTGTTTAAAACAATCAAGGTTGCTACGTAGCAACTGCCGGCTCGCGAACTTGCGAAAGTCCTCGCCGTTTGGAGTGTGTTTGCTCAACAGGAAAACATTTACTTTACAGGACATGTGGCCCGTGTTGGGCGCTGCTTCCTCGTCATTCCGTTGATGGAGTTTGTGCGAAACGTTTGCTACCGGTACCGGTGATTTAACTTTTATTTCCTACTCTTAAGGAGTTCAGGTTGTTTTCCAAATCGTGGTGCTTTACCAATTTTACTGATTGGGAATGGAAAGAGGGGTGCTTTTGATGTGGTATTTGAGCAGTGGTCTCAAAAGCTCTCTACTGCTAAGCGGAAGCTGAGACGTTCAACTCTGTTAGATCAAGCAAACCTTCCTCATCGAGAGTGGCAAATCCATTGGCGGTGCTTCAGACAGGTATTCCAAGCAAAACATCGAGAATACGAACCAGGCGATTGCAAAGTGTTCTGGCCAATCAGCTCCGCAGCCGCAACCAGACGCAAGCGTTCGACGTTTGCTGCAAAATGCATGGTGTAATATATTTAATTGATCCTTTCGATATCGGTCAAGCGCGCCTTAGAAAAAGGGGGAATGTTGGTGTGCATCGGGAATAATTGATTTCCATTCCAATTGACATGGGCGTTTGCGGTGTTTTTCCAGAATATTATTAATAAGCTAGTGATACCGCTTTGGATCTCCTCGTTGGCAACTAAGTGGAGGTGTCGATACTTGTTTTCGACTCAATTTTGCGTCACCTGAATGTAAGTTCTTGTTCTGGATGGTTCTAGTACTCGAAGTACATAGGTTTTCCGGGGACTTCCGTGTGTTTTTATATATTTCTAAAAAGAGCTCCAGTATTCCCTTGTCCGGACTGTATGTTGTACTGTTTCTGGATGGCGTAATTTCACTGCTCTCAAGTGATGGACTTTTGGGAAATCCCAAGATTTGAATTATTCGGTGATGGATCGACCCGTCGATTCAGGGAAAACGCTTGAGCAAAACATTTGCATATTACGCAAGGATGCCCATAATGAGGCGTCGTAGGCGTATGGAATATGTTGACGGTTTATTGACGGATGTCCTTCGACAACGCTAGTATTCATTCGTGTGAAGTTCCTTGCGACTGACAGTATCGAACGCCATAAACCACGCCTTACTTGGCTTTACATTATTCATGTGTTTTTCACTTTCATTTTTTTTCCATTTTCTCCCAGGCAATGCAGACTGGCAGCGTGGAACAACAAGCAGGGTGAAACTCTGAAGACAGCCGAAAACTAGGAGTCTAACGGGAGAGCATTCAGAGTATATTGTATTCAAAATAGCTGTAAGGAAAAGAAAGAGCAGCTCGAACTGGTGGTCGAGGGCGCCCGGAAGCGGCTCCACTAGCTCGTCGCACCCGGCGACATTGGATGACTCCGGGCGGAGCGCGAATGCGGCTGACGGACTGAACCAGTGCCGACCGAACCGATCAACCAACCGACCAGCGAACATGGACCACGCGGTGCATGCGGCCCGCGGCCGCCCGTGGAACAAGCTGCGCTTCGAGAACAACGAGCTGGAGAGCCTCTACCAGCGCTACACGCTCAAGCTGCAGCGGTTCTCGGTGACCGGCGTCGTGGCGCTGGTCGTGATACTGTGTGGCGTCATGGGCGGCCTTAGTCTGGGCTTCAACCAGGCCCCAACTCTGCACGTAAGTATTTTCCCATAATGGAATGGATTTTGAACGGTATGAATCCGATGATGAAGTTTAAGTTTAAGGTTTATGGACCTCCAGCAACTCTTGATTCTACGGCAGTTTGTCAGAATTCCAAATACAGGCAGGGAGCAGGCACTGAATCTGCCGAAGATTCATTGGAGTTTCATGAATCTAGAATGATTCCAAAATCTATGATTCTCGGAAATCAAATGATTGATTTGAGGCTTAAGAATCTTTATAGATTCGTAAGACTTTAGAGATTAAAGAAGAGTAATGAGACTCGGAAGATTCTTGGTTCGAGTTGTTGAAGGATTTATCTGAACTCATCGAAGAATACTCATCTAAGTAAAACAACTCTAATAGATAGTTGTTAGGTTCTACTCTGGACCAGAGTCCCTTTTCTGGGGAGCATACTAACACTCTCTCTATCCCTCTATCGATATCCCCTTCCAGAATGTGTTTAACTCGTTCCTGTGCGCGCTGTTTGCCGTGCTGCTCGGGTCGCTGCAGTTCCGGCTGATCCGCGACTCGCACCTGCCGTACCTGTGCTACGGAATCCTGTTCTTTACCGCCGCATTTTGCTTCATCTCGATGCCGACCGTCGGCATCGTGTTTCCGGTGGACACGCGCGAAGTTATGGCCGAGGGCGTCTGGCAGATAGTGTTCGTCATCTTTCTCGCGTACGCGATGATGCCGCTGCAGATCTGGGAGGCGTCCCTGTTCGGCCTGATACTGCCGTCGATCCACGTCGGTCTCACCAGCTACAACATGTACACCGGGAACTTTCAATATCTTGCCTTCCAGCAGGTAGGTGACCCCTGACTCTTCTTCCGTGCCGTGACTAATGGGATGCTGTTTGATTTCTTTCCCGGTTTCCAGCTTGCCGCCAACATTGTCATATTTTTTGGCGTAAATGTGGCTGGGTTTGTGGTGAACGTGATGATGGAGCGCGCCCAGCGCCGTGCCTTCCTCGACACGCGCAACTGCATTGCCGCCCGGCTGGAGATGGAGGACGAAAACGAGAAGCTCGAGCGGCTGTTGCTGTCGGTGCTGCCGCAGCACGTCGCAATGGAGATGAAGAACGACATCCTCTCGCCGGTCGAGGGCCAGTTCCACAAGATCTACATCCAGAAGCACGAGAACGTCAGCATCCTGTTCGCGGACATCGTCGGGTTCACCGTGCTGGCGTCGCAGTGTAGCGCGCAGGAGCTGGTCCGGCTGCTGAACGAACTGTTTGGGCGCTTTGACCAGCTGGCGCACGACAACCACTGCCTGCGCATCAAGATCCTGGGCGACTGTTACTACTGCGTGTCGGGCATACCGGACCCACGGGCGGACCACGCCCGGTGCGCTGTTGAGATGGGACTGGACATGATCGACGCGATCGCCTCCGTGGTCGAGCAGACGGACGTGATCCTGAACATGCGCGTCGGCATCCACTCGGGCCGGGTGCTGTGCGGGGTGCTCGGACTGCGCAAGTGGCAGTTCGACGTGTGGTCCAACGACGTCACGCTGGCAAACCACATGGAGAGTGGCGGTGAGCCGGGCCGGGTGCATGTAACCCGCGCCACCCTGGACGCACTCGGAGGCGAGTACGAGGTCGAGGCGGGCCACGGCGAGACACGCGACTCCTATCTGCGCGACAACCAGATCGACACCTACTTCATCGTGCCCCCGGCGCACCGACGCAAAGTAAGACACTCGATGGAAAGTACCAACACCCATTGCTAACACTTTGTTCGTTCCCTTTTTAGCCCCTCATGCTCAACACCCTCGGCGTGCGGTCCGCGCTCGGGGCGGCCAACCGACGCAAGCTGTCGTTCCGCAACGTGTCGAACGTGGTCGTGCAGCTGCTGCACACCATCAAGTACTCCGTGCCGGTACCGTTCTCCCACATGGCGACGGGTGGCGGCGGCTCCCCGTACCCCAGCACCAGCGGAGGCTGCAGCTCCAGCGGCGGCGGACCCGGTTCCAGTGGAAATGCCGCCGGTGGAGGCAGCGGCGGCGGGGGAGCAGGCGGCGGCGGCGGTGGCCTGTTCCTGGACAAAAATGCGCGCAAGGTAAGCTGCTGCACCGTCGCTGGCATGAACATCGTCCTACCATGGATCCCACAACTACCGGCAATTCGATGTTGTTAGTCACTGCTCAGTGTTAGTCAAAGAGGAAAGACCAAATTTAGACCATTCCCTCCCTCCACCACCACCACCACCACCATTCGCTCCCAGGCGTGTACTGTTACAGGGGTGTTATAGTGTTCCCACCTGCTTTCCCCAGTTGCACCCTTACAAGGTGCGTGACGATTTATTGCGGTAAATTTGAACAAATCAAACCTCATCTTTGCGTCATCACATTATTTAGATAAATTAGATAGCACTGGAAAGTATTAACTTCATGTTAGGTATCAGCACAAAATAACCAGGAAAATTAGACGCAACAATGTCGAACCTAAGAGAACAATCGGTTGGCAACCGTCATATTATTTTTCACCGGGTTTTGAAACACAAAGGATTAAGAAGTAGTTTTATTTTATCATAAATTACATATTTTTACAAAGAAAGTTTACAATAATTTTAAAATGGGTTCGGTTACTCCTCTCCTCATTGTTGTTAAACGATTCGTTTGACTGGCTGTTGTTCATATTTTCATTCTGAAGGCTGAATAATGGAGAGTTGTGGGAAATTTGAATATAAAACCCATAACAGAAAAAAGATAATAACAATTAAATTAACCTAATTAAATTTGCCGCTAAACAAATTGCTTAGTCACTTTGAAAATGATAAGCTAGTGACTTATTATTTAATCTTTATGTGTTAAGGATGGGGTTTTGTATTTTGGGTTACGAATTATACCGGCGCAGATGCATTAATGAGCCTGTTTGGATGATATGCACATCTAGAGGAGTAGGTTTCTTAATTTTAACATAAATTCAGTTTCGATATTGCAAATACTGTGCAGATTTAATAGGATTTGAAAATGAAATGAAAAGTTAGCTACGAAGATCAATTTGTTTCCATTTACGGCAAAAATTCGTCACGCACCCTTTGTACACTCCTTCTACATCCGCATTCTGTTCGTTTGCTGTACATACTCTCTCTGTCTCTCTCTCTATTCCGTTTGATTGCATTTTCTTTCTCTTTTCTTTAATTTTAGGATCCGGTATGTTCCGGCTATATATTGCTAGTCGAAATGACCCCCAAAATCAGATACAATATAATTACCTTTATACCACACGCAACAAACACAACCTTATCCCTACGTGAAAAGTATTTCCCTCATAGTACTGTGCGTAGTGAGTTTGCCGTTTTTCGGTTCCCCACTTGCCCGAAGAGAATGTGTGTGTGTGCGTGTGTGTATGAAATTTTCTGGTTGAGTTTAAGAAGTTTTTGGTGACTGGATCGTGGGTGCAAATGTTTTACATCGGTTGCAAGCGTGTCCCTCCGTTTTTGGTAGTGAGTTTTCGTTTTTGTTTTATCCCAGGCTGGTGTTATGCCGTTTAGATGTACATAAAGAGACATAAAGTTATATAAGATTCGATTCGATTAATTGCACCACTTTTTGTTGGATCAACTTCAAGAAGACATGTTCAAATTCGATGAAAAAGACATAACTTCCCAACAAAATTCGAAACAGATTAACATCCTTTTGTAATGTTTTACTTTTATTTTGATTAAGAACCTTTTCGATCGGTAAACGTCTTGGTGTCGTTCATTTTGCATTGGCCTTCGATCCTGCGTGTTGCATTTTGTTGTTCTTTTTACCGTAAATAAAATGCCTGGGTTTTGTTTTCTTTTTTGAACAACATAGAAGTTATTATAAATATATATATTTTTACCTCGACCAAGAAGTCAAAATTGTCTCAAAGCGAGAGTCGTTGGTGAGAAGTATATTGGTGTTATTCGTACTTGAAGCGTTCTTAGAGACCTTAGACATCCCTTCCTTCCGTCGGTTGGCCCAGTATCTCGTCCCTCAACCTCTTCGCGTATCGCTCTCAGGTGCTGCATTTGCAACGCATCCTCCACGCTAGCCCCTACCCGGTCGCCCTTGCCAAGTCGGGCGTTGGTGGTGGTGGCGGCGAACACGCTAGCAGTAGCGGCAGCAATACCCGCACCGTCGGATCACGGGCCTCCGTCTACGAGTCGGAGTTGAGCGCATCAAAAGTGAGGACCACTTCTAAACTACTCGTTTTTTCTCTACCTCTTCGCTCATCCATAGTTAACGCAAACCAAACCATCGAACTAGTTTTCACTTTTCCGACGTTGGATTACTCGATATTTCGTTTTAATCTGTTTAAAAAAAAAGCTTCTTAAGACCTTTTCCGCCCATCGTCACCCACGTTTTCCACCTCCACTCGTTCCATTGACACAGACTCACCAGCAAAACAAAGTCACTTCGCCGCCATCCGATTGGGTTTTTCCTCCATTGGAAGACAAACTGTTCGCTTTCGATTATCAAAACTTAGTAAACAATGAATCGGTTCGATCGGCCTTTACCATTGTGCGTGTGTTCACATCCTGCCTTCGGCTTCCTTCCACGGCGTACACCACCACGTAGTGTGTTTTGCGTAGAGCGTGTGTGTGTAATCCTTGGTGGTAGTAACCCGTCTCATCGAGCACGCGACGTCCATCTTTCATCGGTTTGCAAGGACTTGCGCCTTCCAGCTGCAAACATAGGCAGGAGCTAGAGCTGTAGAGTACTTTAGGGTAGGGCCACTCCCGCTGTTGTTGTTGTTGGTGGCCATCAGTGCACGAACGCGAACGAATGCAAGCATGGCAGCAGCGTGTGTGTATGCGTGTGTGTGTGGTCGTAGTTTTTCTCGTTCCTTTTTCCGTAGAGTTGCGTTTTGTGCTTTGAAGACCGACGCCACCGTTAGGGATGGCGTTCGGGGAGCTGGAACCTGGTTCCAAATCCGAGTTCCGTCCATGCATCCTTAGACAGCGGACACTGCGAGACTTTTAGAAGCGTTGCTCTGGGAGAAACCCCCGAATGTCTCGCAGTATCCGGGTAGAGTTCTTTAGCGATTGAAATCCGGAGTCAATGTGCGAAACCAAATTGAACCATATGAAGGCGTTTAGCGTATCGGTAGCGCTTGGCGCAACTTTTTAATGCTGCACGTGCCCATCTGTTGAAGTTCGCCTTTGGGGACTTAGTGCCTGACGCCATCTTGTCACCTTAGACCCTTTTCTGACCTCCTCTTTCTTTCTCTCTCGTGTCTGTGTTTTTGTGTCCCTGGGGGGCGCTCTTCCGCAGAACAAGGTGACGGATAAGTTTAAGCGACCGTTCAAGAAGCGCCACTCGAGCGTCTACCATCAGCCGACGAACCGCGTCAACAAGTTCCTGTCGCAGGCGATCGAGGCGCGCAGCGTCGACCGGGAGAAGTCGGTGCACGTCAAGCGCATTTCGCTGCAGTTCCGCGAGAAGGAGAAGGAACGCCAGTACCATCAGGATTTCGATCTCGGCTTCACGACGGCGATGGGATGCAGTTTGCTACTTCTGATACTGAGTGCCGGTCTGCAGGTAAGTACGCAACCAACCACGCTCCGTAAACCTTTTTTCCCCTAACTAGAGTTCTTTTTCCGGCCGTAGATTTCTGTACTTCCGCGAACACTTATCCTGCTGCTGCTATTCCTGACGGCGTTCGTGTGGATCAGCGCGATCCTGATGCTTCTGCTAGCGGTGCGGCTGAAGTGGATCTTCTGGGATTTATCCCAGAGCTTCTCCCTCCGTCTGGCCATTACCATTTTCACGATCGTACTTCTATACTCGGTCGGACAAGTGAACGTGGTAAGTATTTTAACACCCTCCCTCAAGTATTATTTATGAAAAATGTTTTTTGACAAGAGACCATGAGAAACATATTACAAAACGTGGTAAAATTATTTCTCATAAGAATACGATGTAAATGACTAGATTTAATTCCTTAAAGAGTTAGGTTAGGGAATTAGGGATCTGTTACAGCTACCCAACTCAAAAGCTTAAGCAGGCCTTGCAGGCATTCCAGGCCTAAGTCATCTTGTTTCACAACTTAGAGGAAGCTCCATATTCCACCTTAACCTTATAACTGCCACGCTCGAGAATTTACTTTGTATGGTTTCGACCATAGCAGACCAGGTTATTGAATAAGTTCTTCAAATTGTTAGATGAACGTCCTAAACAATCTACGTTTGCATTGGTAGAAGTCTTAGACTAGGATTATAAAAGTAGATCTTCAATTGTTCAAACACAACAAACTCTAGAATTTTAATTCTTAAATCATCATCACCATCTAAATTGGAACTTTGAAAGCAAATGACGAAAATGTATCTGTCGTCCTCAGTTCACATGCCTGTCCGATCATCCCTGTACGACCAACTTTACGACCAAGAGCGTGCACAGTGCCGAACCGTCCGCGCCGCTCGCCGGCGACGTCCTGATTGGAGGTGAACTGTACAAGGGCACGCTCGCCGGCGAGCAGACGGTCTGGTCCGGCCAGCCGCTCAACAACTACAGCCACCGCAAATGTGCCCTACCGCAGTACATCGCCCTGTCGGCGGCGTACTCGTTCCTTTCCGTGTCAATTTTCCTCCGGTAAGTGCAACGGCGTCAAGGTTGAAGTGGGAAAGGTTTTATTGAACGGTTTCGATCTGCCCGCAGACTGCCGATCCTGATCAAGACGGTGCTGGTGACGCTGATGGGCCTGGTGTACTGCCTGTTCATCGAGCTGTCGCACGCGAACATCTTCGACTGCTACGACCAGCGCGTCGAGTCGGCCATCCCGCTGCACACGATCTCGGTGGCGCGCATCCTCATCTTCATGATCGCCATCCTCGCCCACGGGCGGCAGGTCGAGTGGACGGCCCGGCTCGACTTCCTCTGGCAGCTGCAGGCGTCGCAGGAGAAGAAGGAGATGTCCGTGCTGCAGCAGTCGAACCGGCGCATCCTGTACAACCTCCTACCGTCGCACGTGGCGGCCCACTTTCTCGATAATCAGTTCACGCGCAGCAACATGGTAAGATCGCGGCCGATTGTGGACGTCGACGTCGATGACCCCGCTTTTTTCCCGCCCGCGGGGCGTGTGTTAATCCTTTTAAGAACGGTTCGCGCTCTCATCTCCACAGGCGACCATGCGACAGGATCTGTACCATCAGAGCTACAGCAAGGTCGGGGTGATCTTCTGCAGCGTGCCGAACTTCCACGAGTTCTACACAGAGCTGGACGGCTCGAACCAGGGCGTGGAGTGCCTGCGCCTGCTGAACGAGATCATAGCCGACTTCGACGAGCTGCTGTGCGAGGAGCGCTTTCACGCGATTGACAAGATCAAGACGGTCGGCAGCACGTACATGGCGGCGGTCGGGCTGATACCGGAGTACAAGATGCTACCGAGCGAGCCCGGCTCGACCCGACGGCTGATGACGGCGCTGATCGACTTCGTGAAGGCGATGCGCGTCACACTGAAGAACATCAACGAGAACTCGTACAACAACTTCATGCTGCGGGTCGGCGTCAACATCGGGCCGGTGGTGGCGGGCGTCATTGGCGCCCGGAAGCCGCAGTACGACATCTGGGGCAACACGGTTAACGTGGCGTCGCGCATGGACTCGACCGGCATCCCTGGGTACACGCAAGTCACGCAGGAGGTGGTCGAAAGCCTGCAAGGTTCGCACTTTGAGTTCCGCTGCCGGGGGCAGATCAAGGTGAAGGGCAAGGGCGACATGGTGACGTACTTCTTGTGCGAGCAGAACGAAAGTCTGTTCAACGGTGCGGGTGCACAGTTTTCCGGACTCGGAACGAACGGCAGCGGTATGCACGGTATCGGTGCGGTCCCACAAACACAACCGACCCTGCAAACCGGTGCCGGGCCGACAACGATGGTAGGGAGTGTTGCAGCCGCCTCCATCACCTCGGGGGCGGGCACTGGAACCGGTTCGCTGCAGCACAGCTACGGCGAAACAGCCCACCACATCGTGCTGCACCATCACCATCACCAGGATGGCCAACAGGGCCCGCCGGGGATGATGGCGCAGGCACAAAGTTTGCACGCCAAACAGCGCGCCAACGGGGTGGAACTCGATCGAACCGGCAGCGTTGGCAAGAATGGCAGATGGCAGCATGACAGCTGCAGTGGCAGTTACAGCAGTAAGAAGGAGAGCTACGACTTCCTCGAAAGCCCTAACCTACTCCACCAGCAACAGCAACAGTTGCAGCAGCAGCAGCAGCAGCAACAACAACAGCAACAGCAACAAAACCACCACCAGCAGCAGCTTCAAATGAAGCACCTGCAGCAGGTACAAGGTGGAGCACAAGCGGCAAAGCCCTCAATGCCATCCTTTCACGGACCGTCGGCGCACAACCAGCAACAGCAGCAGCAGCAGCAGAAACAACAGCAGAATCAATTAAAAGGCGCCTACAAGCAGCACAATAGTATCAACAATAATCATATTCTAAGCAGTGGCATCGACAACTACCCCAAACGCAACCCAGAGTATCAGCAGCAGCAGCGGCAGCAGCAGCAGCTACAGCAGCAGCAGCGACCGCAAGCGCCGAGTTACAACATCCGCGAGAACTTTAACATAATCGAAAATCCCAACGTTACCGATCTGGACGAGAACAACTTCAACAACGCCCAGCAGATGCAGATGGTCCGGGACCATCTGAACAACGGGCACAAGCTAAGAAACCATCATCATCACCATCAACAGCAGCAGCAGCAGCATCATCAACCTGAGCTGCACCATCAACATCACCAGCACGGTTCCACTAGTCACGTTTCGAACAGCCGCGGTGCCTACTACTACACGGCGTCGGAGAACGAACCCCTGCTGGGTGCGACCGCTGGCGGCGGTGTGATAGGCAATGCGGTCATCAAGCCGATCCAGCAGATTCAGCAGATACCGAAGTACGAGCCGCCGCGCTACGCCACCGGTTCCTCGATGTTTCCGCTCGCGGGCGTTGGTGGTGATGGTCAGAACTACGGCGGCTACCTCATGTCGCACAACGCACCCCAGCAACAGTCGCCGCAGCTGGCCGTGCGCCATAATCACCACCAACAGCAGCAGCAGCAGCAAGCACAACATCAGCACCAGCATCAACAGCAGTATCACCACAATCATCACTCGTCACAGCGCCAACCGGTCGGTCTGCTGAAGCAGTACATCAAACCGCTGCCCAAGCTGCCGCCCGAGTTCGACGAGTGTCGGGAGCTGTCCTCCACCGACGATCTGAGCTCGCGACCGCACTCGCCCTCGGTCAGCTCGTCGGACGAGAGCTACTCCAAGACGACGGAGGGCGAAGACTTCGACGGGCACTCGCCGCTGCCGGTTGGTGCCGTGTTTGCCAACGTCAACAACGTCAACAATCCGCTGCAGTATTTGTACCCGTGCGACATCCAGGTCGATCCGACCGCCTCGCCCAAGCTCAGCCCGATCGACTTCAGCAACATGCGCGACTTCGAGGTGACGAGCACGACGGCCGAGACGAAGTCGTCGTCCGCGCACAACAAGGGCGAATCGTGCAACAGCTTCGAGTACCACGAGAAGGACGCACCACCGTCGGCGGCGGCGGCCGTTTTTCCCAAGTCGCCCTTCGAGCGCGAGCTGCAACGCCGTATGAACGAGTCCCAGTCCCGGCCGGTGCTCGCCCAAGCGGGTGGAGGGGGTGCTGCCGATGGCGGGGAACGTGCCGTCACGCACTCGTCCAGCGGCGAGGTGCCGTCGCGCGACTCCTATCCCAATGCGCACACGCGCCATCTGGAACAGCAACAGCTCCAGCAGGTCGGTGGCGCAGGTGACGCCTTCGAGCGGCAGGATGGTACGCCGGACCGGGCCACGAAGAACGTTAGCAGCATCCTGAGCGCGAAGCATCCGGGCACGCTGGAGGCCATCAAGGAGGCGACGCGCAACAAAAACCCATCGGAATCAAGCCATATGTGAGTAGCTGTGGGGAACTAGAACGTTTTCTTACAGATGTTTTCTTAATATTCTACAGATGTATGTTGAGTTAAGTATGTACTTTCGATCTGTTTAGAAAAGGATCAACGCTTATAAAGCTTATGTTTATATTTAACATCAATCGATTCCATTTCAAAATGTGTGAATTAGCTGAGGGTGAAAAAGATCCTGCGCGTGAGCTAACACTCTACTGATTTTCTGCTCGTTGTAGGCAAACTTCGGACACCGAGTCGTGTGAGATAATACATGATTACCGAATGACGGGCGCCGATCGCTTTAATGAGCTACAAATACGACAGCAGCAACAGCAGCAGCAATCCTACCTACAGCTTCAGCAGCAGCAACACCCTCAGCACAACCAAATGCAACCGGAGCAGCAACAGCAGCAGCAACGCCATCGCCATCACAAGTACAACCCGTCGAAGTACGAAACGTCGTACAACATCGAGGGAGCGGAAGAGATGCGGCTCGCCAGCGGCCATCGGTACCGCGCAGAAGAAGAGGACGACGAAGAGGAGGAAGAGGAGGAGGAGGAGGACGATATGGGAGACGAGGACGAGGTGGAGGACGAGTACGAGGGCGAGCACGAGGACGAGGATGAGGAGGAAAATGCGCGCCGTCCGGTGCAGCGTCCACCCGGGCGCCGGGAGCAGCGACGGAACAGTGCGGAGGTGTCGGCGGCGACCCGCAACTACATCACGGACGAGCTGAAGTACGGTGCGGGGCACGCCGGGCCGGCGGAGCGGGGCGAGAACAGCGCCAGCCAGCCGAACAGCGGCCACAATTCGCACCACAACCACCAATCGCTCGACTCGAACCCGGTCGAGAGTCAGTCGGAGTGGAGCGACGACGATTGCCGCGAGGAAGCCACTGGTAACTTGTTGTGTCGATGGTCGACATCTATATACGGTTTCGTTTAATGACAACTCTTGTTTTTAAGGTGGCGCCGAGAGCACCGGCTACATCACGGACGAGCCGGGGCTGGAGAACATCTCGCTGCTGAACGAGGCCGGCCTGACCGACGCCGAGGGCGCACTGTCCGACGTGAACTCGCTGTACAACGCGCCCGACGTTGACGACACCTCCATATCATCCCGCGCCAGCAGCCGGCTGCTGAGTCTGGACTCACTCAGCGGACTGTACGACTGTGACATTGCGATCGGCGGTACGACGCATAAGTAAAACCTACCACAACAACGATAGATGATGTAGCAGCACCCAGCAGCACACACCCTCCGGTACTTCTCGCCTCTGCGCTAAGCTATGAATATTATATTTATTTACATTATACCTCGAAGAGTCATTCGGAGAAAAGAAGACGACCCAGAAGACGATCTTGGACGCTCGTAAAATCCTCCACCGAACGGGTCAGACATTATTTTGATTCCGGTGTCCATTTTTCTATCCGTAAAGGTCGTGGTGAAGATTGTTAGCAAACTGCATCCGCTCAAATTAACTCGCATGTTTGAATTTGAATTGAATCTCTCTCTGTACACGGGACACACATGTTACTTTTCCCCCTTTTCTCAAAACACCTTTCGGGAAACGCTGTTTGCTACGAATGATGACGATGGGCCTCCGTTGTTAAACAGGTGGGAATCATCGGTGGTGAAACGTCTAGCCAAAGAGTTGTTCATACACGCCACAATTCAAGACTACTTTACGCTCTACTGCTTTAAGCGCAACTACCAACGTTTATATAAATGTACGATGAACTACAAAACAAAACATTGAAACCGGCGCAACCCGGATTTGAGTAACAGTTTAAAAATAAACCTTTCATGTTCTTACTCCTTACGCGGGCCATGTTCTTATTGCTTCCGTTTCCGTATACCGTGCTCTGCTTGGCAAAGGACTACTCTAAATAGGTTTGGTTGTGCCTTACATCTATCTATCTATGCTCGACTCGCCGATTGCCTGCCCAAAAACAGGTCCCTTTTGTCGGCATACATGTGTTGAACAGAGCTGCTCGCAAAACTGACTTAATAATAGGCTCGTAACTCACTGCTGGCTCGGCAAACGTATGAACTTATTTTTTAAAATGTACTCAAAGGGAAAATTAAACATTATATGAAGGAGTAAATATTGAAGAAAATAAACCGGGGCGTTCCGAGAGGCGAGATGTCGACTTTCTGACGACAATCGCGTGGTGCGTTCCGATCAACAATGTATCTCACGCGTCAGACACAAAACTCTCCTCCCAAAGCTTGTGAAACTTTTCACCAAAACCGATCATACCATTATCTCCGTTATATACTTTATGGACTTGCGTTGGCGGCTCGATCCTCTTCACACTCCTGTGTGTGTGTGTGTATGTATGCGTCCGGGCGACAAAACATGTATTGAATCTTTAGTAAGGTAGTACTCAATAAAATAATTGCAGATCTGTTGTTTCCGTTCGTTAAATTAACGCATGCGGAAAAGTCGGCTAGTGAATGAAAAGCGCATGCATGCAAATGTATATTTTTCAGAATATTGATATGATGATGTAAAAACAATGTATGGTCACATCCTAGAGCGAGAGAAAAAAAGTGAAAGAGGGAGATAAATACTAGCCAGGGCTAGGGCAAGTAGTTAACCAGGATAAGCATACAATCTCAAACCTATTTGTAATTAAACCCGTGCATGTTTGTGTACCGCAGAACGTTTCCGTTTTTAACCCCGGACAGTTTCCACTGTGCGGGGTTTCTTTTGAATTTGGTGCTTCTGGTAGTCAAATAACCCGGATGGGGGGGAGGGGGGTGTTAACATTAAAACTGTTCCTTCCCTTCCTCCACCCGTGCCCTGGCTCCGTTCCGCACGCGGTTCGGAAATTGTTTGTTTCTTCGTGTGTGAACCATAGGAAAAGTACTGATTATAGGAATGCGTGTGGCATAAACGCGCTCCGTGCAAGAACTGAATCTAGGCAGCGTTCGCTGGATTAACCATTTCATCCCCTGGCTACGTTAGGCATCTGTACCCAGCTGTATCCTATGTACATTTACGTTCAACCATCACAGCGATGCAAATTCAAAACGGTATTCTTATTTTACTGAAAGGAAACAAATAAAAACCAACCCTCAAAGAGCGTTTCTTGACTGGACGGTGTCCGAAATGACGTTGTTTCTCAGTTGTGATCACATTTCAAGGCGAATGAGACACACACATATGTAAATTACAATTAATACATTCATAATATATATATTATATGTAAAATAAAATAAATAAAAGAAACATTAAACTGCTAACTTTCAAAAAACACTGTGAGTTTGATTTCAACCTGAGAGGTTTCCACATCCACTGAACTGTACGTGTGAGAAATGTTTAGTTCTTAATATTCGATAGCCTGATGTCAAATAGTATATTTATTTTAATTTTATTTTTAAACTTACTTTTTCAAATTTGTGAACATCGAGTTGGATTCAAAAACATTTAAATTAAAAACTTCCACCATCGAGCTTCGCTAGAATAGTTTGAGGCGGTGATTTATCTTCGGGAGTGACACGAAAGTGGTTTACCACCGACCACAAATTATCAAATTCCCTTTTTGGCATGCGATTGCCCCCCGCCTCGGAGGGGAACAGATCGGAATGTGCCATTAAATCATTATCGACTGGGAATATGGAAGCCGGTGGCGAAGGCGAATGCCTTCGAACGACAACCCGTGGGCACGTCGTGTCAGGATAAATTTTAGATTTCTAGTCATGCGTACTGCCTCTTACTACGTTTCACCTGCCATTCTCCCGTTGGTCACTGGAATTAATAATTTAAATTGAAAAATACACTCTTCGTTTGGGGCGAACACGGTCGAGTTTCGAGTTCGAATGACGAGCCTCCGGAAGTGGGATCGATCGTTTCGTCCGGTTCGCCCGAGCTTCCCGAGTCGGGTGTGTGTGCGTTCGCTCGGTTTCGTCTGGTATCACTGATAAGGAAGCTTGTGCGAGATTATGTTTTTGGGATGTTTTGGTTACACGGAACCGATAAGGTTTCGTCGGGCGAGAGAGATATTGTGCAGAAGAGAGCTTCTTTTTACTAAGCGACGGTGTCTAGTGGTTCTGTTTCTCTCCAGCTTTTGGTCGTGTTATCGTCCTCCATGCAAACCAAAGACCATGTGCGTCCGGTTGCACAATGAGACGTGAGTCAACAGAGTAGACGAGTTTTAAAAAATTATCCTTGACATTATTTTTATAACATTATTCAGGAATATGTTGCGAGCTAATTTTCGCATCACAATGTTTAATATCTTATATTTTGCGGTTTTTACAAAATAAATATACTGACTCTGTTGAGACTTTTTCGATTCCCCTTGCTTTCTTTTCTTTATCTTCATCTGCTTCTGTTTCTGCAATCACGTGTCCATAAAATAAAGAATGTGCCTCTGCAAACCCAAAACTAACCTTGCATATGGCATTTTATTTCAAAACAATTTGTCCCTCAAGTTCCTCTTGTTTGTTTGTAAGTCACCAAACTTGTCTTGTGGTTGTAAATTATTTAAATCATTTGTTAAAACATTTAGCCAAAGGTTCAAGATCATTCCTTGTTGTCGTGGAATTTATTTTGAATATTTGAAATTAACATGAAAGGACGATGACAACCGTTACGAATTGAGATGCATGCAGCTGGAAAGGATAAAGAAATTCAAAGAAAAACGTGCAATTGTTCTATGCATTAACACGTTAGCTGCCATGTCTATCATTAGTTCAAAAACAAAAATTGCCCCATAAATATTTGAAAATGTAACATGAAAATTATTGTACTATCAAAAACGAATTCTTTGGGAGGCTTAGACTTTGCTTGGTTGCGATAACCGAATGTTTAATTTATTTAATAAATAAATTTAATCAAAAAATATTGTTCTAAACAAGTGTCCTAAGACCGCAGAAACAGTTTAAGCACACTTTTTTAGAACAATCTTTGTCGATTTTATTTGTACATGAAATGTTTTAAACAGTCGATTTTCGACATCCAGGCAAAGACTAACCTTCCCAGAGAATTAGTTTTTAATATTACTATAATTTTTATGATGCACTTTCATATATGTATGACGCAAAACCTTTTTAAAACTAACGTCAGCTGGCTATCAAAAATGATGTTAAAATGATGTC
Source organism: Anopheles sinensis (assembly GCA_000441895.2). Taxonomy (NCBI): domain Eukaryota; kingdom Metazoa; phylum Arthropoda; class Insecta; order Diptera; family Culicidae; genus Anopheles; species Anopheles sinensis. The sequence goes on along the minus strand of KE525157.1, from coordinate 831,880 downwards.
ACGTGTTAAAGAGGAAAAAAATAATTTTTACAAAAACCTGTTTTCGGGAAAATTATTCAGAAATAGTGGAGTTAAATTATGTTCTTTTGAAAATTGTTATCTTTAATCCGTATTCTTCGCTACGAAGTATCTTTCAGCATGAAAATCTCAGCAAAGATGGCCGTTCCATATTGCGTACTTTTGATTTTATACTTTGATTTGATACCTTTGACAGTTTTTCAAGTTAAAATGAGTAAAATAGTAGGTAAGATGGTCGACGGGCTGGCCGCCAAGGGCCCATAGTGCCCAAACGGTGGCCGAAACCGCGATGGTTGTCGGGCCCTTTCGTGTCGGGCGCGAAGAGAGTGAACGTAGACCGGAACGTGTGCCAAGCATCCTCAGCAGCTGCTCTCGAGGCGCAGTTCCGGACAGCGTGACCGTCAGTGCGTTTCGGTCGATCGGTTCGAGCGGTTCTCCTTCGAGCCCTTTTATCGTGCGAGCGCGCGCGCGTGTGTGTTCGTGGGTGTAGGCACTCCTTCGACCGGCACGACGTCGTTGGCCGTGTGGCGCTTCCGGCCCAAGAGCAACGTTCGACGATCGCCAGTTGTGTTGCGTGTTTCCGGGATGAAGCTGACAGGGATAAAATAACGGTTATTAGAAAACCTCGATTTGAAATCATTGCGATCGAAGACTAGCGATCGACAGTTGGTTGCATTGTTGTCTATGTGCTTTGTGCTGTTATTTGTGCTGCTTGTGATCTGTGCTGTAAAACGAAGATAGGAGTGAATCACAGTCGTGGTGCTAGTGGATATTAATTTAATATTAAAAACCTCAAATCGTACCATCAAACAGTCAAAGGGTCCTAACCTCTCTCTCCCATCAAGCAAACTAACACTCGGTGTTCAACCGGAAGGTTTGGATAACCGCCCGAAAATACACTATGGGTGACCTTATCAAGTAAAGTCAACATCTTCGGAACTTCCAAGAAGTGGCAGTCGTTTCTTTGTGCGAGGTGAGTATTCTTTCCTTTATGCTTGTCTAAGGCAAAATTGTGATAAATTATCCCAAACGGAGTGTTAAATTTCTATAAGTTTTGGAAATGAGTTGTTCTTTTCTGTTAGTTTAGTGTGTAACTAGTAAATTTATGGTCAGTTTAAGTGTTTTAATTCGCGTTCTTAAACCATTTGTAAAGATTTATTTTAAAACGTTATAATTTGAATATTTAATTTGATTTCTTCTGAGAGAAACGTTTGAAAACAACATTAATATATTTCTATGCATCTAAGGGTACTTAAACTATCAACCATCTAATTAAAACCAAGAATGCTGGATTGAAGATAATAGAATTATTCACAAACCACGAGAGATCACTTAAAACGGCGAGTTTGTTCTCGCCTTACTTCCGCTGGAGCACGATCCACAGGCATATTGCTCGTTAATTTACGATGGTTGCATCCAAAAAGGCATGTAAAACAATAGGAGGTTTATTGTAAAATCGCAAAACTTACGTTTCATACAACGATGAACGTTCCAATATTTGTTTTACCGTTTTTGCTGAGGTTTTTATTTTGGATTTTCGTTTGTTTATTTTGTGAGTAGCTCCATGAACAAGAGCGTATCTGGAGATGGAATGTGTGCTCGTTGTGGAACTTTTCACGTTTTGCGATGGCTCGTATGAACTTGAGCCGGCAATTTATGTCTATTATCCCGTGGTTTATGATTGGCGTTTTATCATAATTTCCGTCAAATTCACAATACTTTGTGACCGTTAATGGACGCTAGCTAAACAAACTTTATTGAAAACGATTGCACAATCAATTGTGCAGATTATCGCGAAACCATTAACGAGTCGCATATCGCTCCGTAATGAGAATTTGTCGAAATTAGCTCGTTGCGATTCGGCTGTTTTAATCGCATCGGATGTGGTACCCCTTCCCGGAAAGACACGTGTTTACCAACTCTAGGAGGGTTGCCAGCATTAGTGCACGATAGAGTTTCCATTTCAATGTTAATGACACTGTTATTGGAAACCGAATCCTATTTTCCTATCCTAACACAGCACGGGATGTTCGTTTGTAAAAATAAATAATTGATAATTAAAGTAAACACGTGTGTTTTTTACTCGACGAGGTTTTTTCTCGAAAAAGGGGTAAAAACAGAGCAAACAAAACCGTTGCTTAACGATGCTTCCAAAAAATGACGTTCTAGCAGGAAGTAAGGGGCTTTCCAGGAAGTAAAATGATTCAAGTTCATGCATGAATACTGAATACTGAAATGTGTTATCATACGGCACTGCGCAGTGTAATGTTGTTAAAAAAGGGATTTGTTTGAGGTGAACAAATGTTAAACTCAATCATTTCAAAAGCTTTTTTCTGCGTCATTCAAATTCAAATCGAGTTTCAACCAAACAAATAATTGTATGTTGCATCAATAAAATTTTGTGAAAGCAGACGACTCTTTTAAACTGGTATATGTGTTCGCAGTGTTTGAACTTCCACATGTCAATGTTAAATTAGTTCAGCAACGACTCTGTCTGATTGATAGGAGACGTGGTGAAACCTATTGGTTTCTTTTTACTTACTGTTGCTCAAAATAACTTTGTTGTGAAGGTTTCTTCTAATAAATTGTTTTCCCTTTGCAAAACTTGCTTCCGGTACAACTTGGCAGAATAAACAATGTTGGAAAAACCTCTCGACTAATTAATGAGTTGATACTCTTTATTTACGGTCGAAGATTAAGATATTTTCAAAATACTTCCGATAAATAAAATTTCGAAAAACTAATTTTTAACAGTTAAAAACAATGATTGTGTGATTATGAAATTAACTAAAAAATATTATACCATTAAATATAATTGTAATAGCCTTGGAAATGTTGGAAAAGAAGCAATAAAACGATTAATTAAAAGATAGTGATTATCTAGTGATAGAAAAGAAAGAACGAAATTTATAGAAATATTTAGAAACAAAACAAATATACACAATACGACACGAGCATAAATATATTAGAACAATTTGTGCGGTAATTATCTCTATGTCATGGCTAAACATGTTATAAGTAACAACTATTTCTATTACTTCCATGCACAGTTTATTTTGATTGTCCGTGTTAAAGAACCAAATATTCAACAAATGCACCTGGATTCGTTCACAATTCAAAAACAATCGTCTCTTGGTCGAACCAGCTTCTGCATTAATAAATCTCGTCAATGCGCACTTTCAGGAGCCTGATTGCGATCGGGTTGTGTTTTTCCCGCCGTTGCAGGTTCATTTTCACAAGTGTGTTTTTGTTTCGTATGCTTCCCGATTGAGCGACGTGCAACAGTAGCCGTTTTATAATAAATTGCCAAATTGCTCACAACAAGCTTGCCCCGGAAAACGCCCGAGGAGTGACGGGATGAAAGGATTTATTTATTTTTATGGTATTGTTTGCGCCATTCCCCGTTGATTAGAACCTATTAGAGCCGGCTGGCTGGAGCACGTTCCAATGCTGTGCTTTTTTTTCTCCCTGAACAGGATGTAGGCTTTCTGCAGCGGTCGCCTCGTTTCGAGTTTAGGCTATCTTCAACCCGCCATCGCTATTCGTTTTTTTTTTGTCTAAAGCTAAAAGGAAGAGGACAACCTATTCGGGAGAAATGAGAAACTTCGAAAAGAAGGAGGAGGGTGGGAGGTCTGGCAAAGCCTTCTAGCCTTCTTGGCTTCTTCGCCCCGAACGGCCCGGTTTGAAAATATCATCTAAAATAAATCGAACCGACAGCGTGCGGATCAGGGTCGGCGTCCCTCCGCCCAGAGAGGGACCCGAAATTAGATCCGAACCGGTTCCGATCCGATTTTCGAATGAATTTCATCTCATTTGATCGAGCCAACGCTCGCATTTGGTTGTGCTTTCCGTTTTCACCCTCCGAGCCGGATAAGCTTTTCCCCAGCTTCTACGTGTGTACCGTACGTTTTTCGGTGAGGTTTTCCCTTTTCCTCGTCGGGTGGAACGGACTTCGTTACTTTTTATGTCTATAGTGCGTGAACCTCTAGAGGGGAGAAGGATTGGAGTCCTACTGCTGCTAACGATCGCTACGCAAACCACATCAAAGTCTGAAGCCGTTGCGTGATTGATTGGAACTTTGGTGTTGGGAACCCGCTCGTTGCGAGTTGCAATGGAATCATCAAGTTTTGTACGAGGACACATGCCTTTGGTGCTGACCCCAGCATTACCAGCACTTATCACGTCCCGTGTGACTCTTTGATATAATTTTAATTAAAACACCTACGAGCATACGAGCATACGGCTTTTAATCAGTGCTTATTGACATCGACTTATTTTTTGTCAATAAATAGGAGCTGCACGTTCTGTAGTGATTACATTCTTCTTTTCTTGCCATGTTTTCTGTTTTGGGAACTATAAAAATGTTTATTTTTGTGCTGTTACACTTTTGGCATGTGCTTTAAGAGGTTTTAAAATACTATCATTTGCGTTTGTCTATTGTTTTCTGCTAATTTCTTTTAATTTTATTATTGAATTTTGATACATTGTGAAAACATGTCATAATCAATTCTAGTTATCGTTTTTTTTCAAACTAATTATTTCTGTGAAACTTTTGTGCAACACATCATAACAGTGTTTTTTTTAATTTAGTAAATATTTTATTCGTTATTTTATTTGATCTATATTACATTTGTTTTATCTATTGTGCCTTTTGACCGCTTATTTGAAACCTTTTTGAGTTTTTCAAATGTATTAAACTATCTACAAGTAATGAAATTTTTAAAGGAAGCTCATGACCCAGCATAAAAATGTTTTAATTGTTGTGATTGACTCACACATAGTTCCTTCTCCTATTCTCTGCTCGGTATGAACTAGAAACCAGTTGGACAATTTCGTTCGAAAGTTTTTCCCTCTAATATTCTTTTGTTTTTCTAGCGAAACCAATTCTCCTGTCTGCTTCTATCAACCTTTGAATGGGAGTGTGTTCAATAATTTCCAATCGGATAAGTGATGGTCGCCTCGGTGCAAACTCGCGCGTCGTGAAAAACTTCAGTTTCCCGGGGAAATAATGCTCGCAAAAGTAATCTTGTTACAGAATTTTGTTACTTAGGTCCGTTTTTTTAATGTTTCTTACTTAATCGAATAGTATTGTTCCCTCCCTCGGAATGCACCATTTTCCGGCAACCGGCAGCAATGTGTGTGTGTGTGGATGTAAGCTCAAAGGTATCTGAAACCATCGAGAAAAAGGAAGATAGAAGGAAAAGCCCACGGTGGCTGCATCGTTGGTTCAGTTGCGTGTGAGTACCCGTGTGTGCGTGTGTGTGTGAGTGTGTAGGTGGTGACTGCACAGGTTCCGGTCGCTCGGCTTTTGGGCGGTTTTTCATCAATCAATCATCACACCGCGTCTGAGGGCATGGAATTCCGTCCACGGTGTGCGCCCGAAACGAAAAGCTTCAATCAAATCTAATCCGTTGGCTTCCGGTCGGTGCTTCCGGTCGGTGGCGCTGCGAGGTGGACGAGAAAAAAGAAAGGAAATACCGGCCATAAGGTAAATCCACCGAAGGAGACGGGGAAGGGGAGGCAGTAGGGTGATGGGTGAAGTGGAGCCGAGTGCTAGTCCAGCATGAAATTGTCCAGCCGAGCGGCGTTTCCCTCGACGCCCTCGTGCGTTTCCGGTGGTAATCAGCTTGCCCTTTTAACACTGCTCATTATATCCGCTTGTTACCTTTTTCTCACATTTTCCCTCATTCATCAACACTGCTTCACTGGAATGCTGTGAAAACTGCGCCATTGGTTGCTGGCGTGCTTCGGTGATTTTTTTTTTTGCTATGCGCCATCTCAAACACATAACTGGTAAAATTTAAACCACAATGAAATTCGTAAATTTCAATACATTCAAAATATCTTGTGTCTAATATTTCTAATATTTAAAATTAAAAATTTTCTACTCCGTGTTAATTATCTTTACATTCTCTTCTGAAAGTTGCAGAGGGGTTGATTACCCACTATGAAACAAATTTTTGTGACATCTTTCAAATAAAGCGATCTCATTGTAAGGACGAACAGAATGTTTCTATTTTCTAAAGTTAATAAAAAACTAAATTTTCTTGAGATACAACACATACAAACCACCAGGCGTCTCCATCATCTTTACATGATCGTTAAAATGAAGCACAAAATTAGCAAAAACTCATTTCATCGCATTTTCGATGATTATTTAAATACGAGTTTTCTCTTTCACTGATAGTTTTCCTCAACGTCAATTCATCCCTTTCAAAATTTTCTGGGAAATTACTAAATAAAAGAAAATTCAAATAAACCTTTTCGACAGCTATGCTTTACTTGAACAATGATTTGTATTAGTTTTCGTTTTATGTTTGTCATTTTAATGACAGTAAAAATAAATTCCTTTCCGAGGAATCACACAAAGCACCAGGCGTCTCCATCATCGGTTGAAAGGTTGGGAAAATAAGGCACGAGCACTGTTGAAATGTATCGCATTCAATTGTTTTAGGTAGTTATAATACAGTTTTATCATTTGATTGAAATGTTTTCCTCAAATCCTTCCCCCAGGAAAGTCCTCATGCTTTTTAAAATAACTTATAAAAGCTCAAGGAAATTACATAATTTTTTTTAATCTGTTTATAAATTCCGAGTTACTAGAATTTTTTAAATTTTCTTTTCTGTTTGATTTGGCAACCTTGATGGTAATAAAAATAAATCCTAGATGTGAAAAAATGCCCCAGGACCAGGCGTCTCCCTCATTGTTTTAAAGTTGTGGAAATGAAGCACGATTTTGTCATCGGTATTTTTCCCAATAAATGATCGAAAAGGTATGGAATTTGAATTAAATTATAGTTGAAAATGCTGGCAAAAGCAGCAAATGCTAGCAAACAAATAAAAAGCACAATCATTTTTATACATGATCGCCGAGGATGAATGAATAGCTTCCATCCCCTTCGGCTCACCGTACGCCCTTTCGCTTTCCCGCTCCCTTGGGGACGCTGTTGTTTTTATCTGAATAAAGAAGGTACGTTATTCGACCTGTGGTGGATGTGGCCGGCCGAGGGCGACTCACACGTGCCGTAATTTCCGATACACGATGGCTCCCCGTCGTATTCAACACCGGCAAACAATAAACAACACAACTGTGTGCGTTTTTCCAGCCCCCTCCTTTGGGTCGGGCGAGATGCAATGGTGTCCGGGCGTATCAATTGCAAGTGGCTTGTCCGCTTCGGCTTCAACTGTGTTATGGGACTGCTTTGGCTGCCTGCGGGCGTGTGCCGTTCGCTTTGTTATCGTAACGACATTTTCCGAGCGGGCGAGCAAGCGAACGGGTGGAAAGTTTCCGGGCGGAATCGATCGCCAACGCCCCGCCAATGTTTACCCTTTTTGAGGGTTTGTTTTCAGCAAAACAGGTTCACCTCCGACAATCGGATAATCTCCTTCCACGCCCTGGACTGGATGTGGAATCGACTTCTTTTCCGCAAATGACTTGTTTTCGGTCGGTTTGTATTGTTTTCAGTTTTTTTCCGTTTCTCATTTTCAAACGTTTTGTTGTCCTCTCCGGACCCAAATTTCGCCGAACCGTGTGGCAATTATTTAAATTGACGCATTTTTCCGTACCGCCCACGAAAGGCACCTCGAGCTGGATGAATTTATTCTCCCACGAGCTTACCTTTCCCTAAAGGCCGGCAAAAACCGGGATGTAGGGGGGGGAGGGGGAGGGTTTTGAAAATAGGCATTGATGAATAATTCATTCGAATCCGGAGCAACTTACCTGTGGCGTTTAACTATTTTTCAGCCGAATCACTCACCGGCCAGAAAAAGGGCGGTTCTAATTCCACCAGGGAGAGGGAGGGTGCGGTGGGGGGAATTAAAGTTAAAACCGTGGCATTTTACAGCAAATTTAACGAGCCGTGAATTAAAAGGCTGGCTAGCATTTTTTTTTTTTACTATTTTTGATTCACGGAAAACACACACAAACTTTTGTTTGATCCTATTTTCCGCGGGATTACCTTGGGCGAAGCTTGAACGAGTTTCGACGTGGGTTTCCCTATTGTATACAATCTGTTTAGCGATGGGACAAAAGAATGCGGTGGAAAAAGTGGGGAAAAACGCGAGAATGGAAGCATGGAAATTCGGAAAATAAAGTACAGTGGAGTCGGAAAGTGTGAAGACAGAAGGCAAGCAATCGTTTTGAGATGCTTTTGATTGCAAGTTTCAAAGGGAAATGGAAAAGAAATAAAGTGTTAAAGCAAATCGGTGTATTTCGTTTCCAGAGCGTGTCTCTAGGACTGTTTTCAACTCGGTGATAGATGTAAAATCCTTTTTTTTCCGGAGCGCTTGATACGTTCACATGTTGCTAGGTATTTTTGTTTTGCTTTCTCTCCACACACGTCCCATGAGTGTTCATGATTCCTATGCCACAGTTTCCACCACAGAGGTTTATCTTTCCCCTCTGCTGGAAGCATTATAGGAAGAAGAATTTAAGTCAGGTGCGGTAGCATTTGTCGTGCTTCATTTTATTCCGTGGTGGTTTTATGATTTTATCTCCACGCGTTCGAAACAAAAGGAAAATAGAAGGCATTCTGTAGCAACACTCGGTACACTTACACACACAAAAAAATGCATCACACTCGCTGAACGCTGCATTAATCCATCATCAAATTACTGCGCTGAAACCAACCAACGACGACAATTCGATTGTTGTCCGCCCTCGGTGGAGTTTTTATTTCTCCGTCGCATATCAATTTATATGAAGTGGCTAATTAAAACACTGTTTGAAAGTAACCAACGGAAACCGTGTCGACACAAAGAAAAAAAAGGGAAAAGAGAAAAGAAACACGACTCATTTTACAAATGGACTCTGTCGACGAGCATGGGCGTGAAGTTCCCGAGAAATAGCGACGCGCTCTGAAACCATACAGATAGGATATAAAAGAATAAAAAATGGATACAAAATGGAAAAAAGTTTCTCTCGATTTGTCGGATAAATCCGTTGAAAATGCTCAAAAAACATTATCGCCTCGAAACTTGGCCGCGTGATGCGATCTTAATGAAGCTAAAGAGATTACAGACTTGAATCCATCGCTCGAGGATAATGATTATTCTTTCATATCGCGTAATTACTCAATATTTTGAGGTTGCATTAAACGTTTTATATTGTTTGAAAAAAAGGGAAGAAATTTTTCCACGAAGTTCATAATTAAGTGTGTCGAAATAAACTTATTTGCCAATTGTTGAGCTTTCCATTTTTTTTT
>KE525157.1:809930-822639 GCA_000441895.2 Anopheles sinensis | reverse complement strand
TTTCCATTTTTTTTTTTTGTTGTGGAAAATTGGTTTTTCCCGCATTTGCTTTGACAACCTTCCCACTTAATGTTTGTCTGGTGTGGTAGTTTACTCTTTAGTAGTGTTCCCCTAGGTTGTTTTCATGTTGTTCATATAGTATTTATTTCAGTACTAGTGTTGTGTACAATTTAGAAGATTTATTTTTCTTGCTAGTAAATGGTAAACACATCATTATAGCATTTCTTATAACAATCTTGTTTCTCTTACAGTTTTTCTTTTTAAAAATGAATTCAATTTTCAACTTTAATGTATTAGATAGTGTTTTCAGTATAAATTTCTTACTTAAACGTATGTTTCATGGCGCGGTTAAATGATTGAACTGATAAGTGAAGCTAAGCACTTTTTTGAACGCTAAATGAAATGAATCATATTTGTAATTGTCTAAAGTGGTGCTCGTTACTCTTATTAAACCGGTGCGATGCGGTTCAAGGAAATAACATTGGTTTAGTCGGTGGAATTGTGGGATTTTCCGTTAAGCACCTCCAGAATAGCATATATGCCGGATCGAGAGCAAAACTAGAATTTGATATAGCAGTTAAGCAAAGGGATAAACGATAAGCCACCTGGGCAGTGGACGTTATTTCGGGAGTGAAATTTTCCCGAGTGCAGCAGTTGCCGCATGTCCTGCTGCGATAAGTGTATTACTTCTTTACCCAAATTTCCTACCGTATGGAACAAAAATAATACTGTCTCGATGTAAGGAAAAAAAATGGTTGGAACTTTTCCCACGCCCCCGCGGCGTGGAAAGCCTAACTAAAAGTTTGCCAATAAGCATCGGGTGGATCAGGTTTTCCCACCGCGCGTATGTGAGTGTTTATAGATTCATTTGGTTTAGTTCATCGCTTAACAGCCGGTTGGGGCGAGGGCCGGGAGTTAATGAATACGCCGATAGGGCAAAGCTCACCCCGGAACACCGGGCGTGAAGTACCTACCGGACCAAACTTGACCAATTGCCCAACACCCGGGGAAGAAGTTTTGCTTCGCCTTCGGTTGGGAATGTGCAATAAATTTCATTAAAGTGCTGCCGGACGCTGTTGTGGCAAGCGAACGGAAAAGCCACCGGGCAGGTGTGTAATTACTCCCAACCAGGTATCGACTACCCGGGAAAAGCCGGTCTTTTCGCATTCGCATGCCTTCGTTTTGGCGTTCGTTTGGCGAAAACTGAAAGTGGCACGAATGGAAAAGGAAAACCTCACGGGACAAAACAAAGCCGTTACTAATCCGGCACGAGGTCGAGAGTTGTTCAAATATTTGCGCGCGAACGCTCGAGTGTTCGCCCACCCCGAAACAGGATCGATTATAATGGACACCTGGCGCGCTGTTGGGCGCTTTTCATCCGGCTTGTTCGTGCACGAACGCGAGCTTATTCGCGATGCCTAAGCCTACACGATCAACCGTTTGGAGATGGCTTGGCGCGTGATCCATCCGCCTTTAGCGATTGACAATATTTCCAATATTATCACAACGCAAAGAACAAGGTTAAGTTCGTAGTAATTGCAAAAGACAACAATACTTTGCATAAAGTAGAAGAAATAACCCGAGGACTGAACTGAAGAGAACAAGGAAACTCGTTCATCCAAGAGATAGATATTCATTTAATTTCAACAAATCACATTTTTAACATTTTAAATCAAATTAATTTCACAAACGAAAACAAAACTTTAACATTTTCTATACCAAAATTTACATGCAAACATCTACGTAATGGTTATAATCTTCTAATTGTTTACAATCGTAGTTGTAAAATAGTGCCAACATTTTAATCATATCCGCTTTTTCGATATTTCATCGTTTGGGGTGTAATTCGCATATTTAAACAAGTAATTTAAACTTTACATTGTTTCATAATTTTTCTTACTTTGGTCTTTTTATTTTTATTTTGTTTCATTTATCCTGCGTCACTTTTATTTCTATTTTTATATGTTCTTTCGGGTCAGTAATTGTCAAGTTTGGCATGTTCTTTGAGTATTTTTTAATTTTTTCCGAACCAGTTCCACTGATTTTCAATTAATTTGAATCGTATTCAATCATTCTCATGCGTTCCGGGCTTGGTTAGCATATTTGAATGCAGCATGTTTAGTATTCTTTTCCTTCTTTTCTGAAATGGTACCATTGTTTTACTATTACTTTGAACATGTGTGCAATGTTTTGCTTTATTTCAAACTTTCCTAGTCCTAGTGTATGTTTTTACCATTTTTATGTACAATTTCTTATCTTTTTTCATTTGTATCATTTGTTACAACAGATAGTTGTGAGGGGAGCTGTTCTTTTATTCAATAACCTTTGTCCATCCGTTACTTCCCTTATCTGTTTTCCCGTACAAAAGGGGGAAAACTGCTTACTTTGATGGCTGTTGGTAGATAAATTGCAGTATCCCATCGAAATACCTCCTAAATCATGCCGTTTTTCGTGCAATTGAATACAAGGCAATGGCGAGTAATGCCGGCCACGATTGCACACGTACTAAGTATGGCGTTCTGTTCTTGTTTCGTTTCATAAATCACGACCGGTGGGAATGTTTGCGGGAATTGCAGCCTTCGGTTGGCATCACCGGTTCCTGTAGCACACACACACACACACCCACGTCAACCATGCGCTCGCCACAGCTTGAAGACGCGAAAGGCATCCCGGAGGAGTTTGCCGAAGCGGTGATGCAGGTGCTGCTCGGGCTGAAAAATTACAGCGCCACCGAGGACTACAGCGCGCCGTACCTGAAGCCGGTGGTCGCCCGCATCTACCCGCTGTTCATCCTGCTGTACGCGATACCGACCGCCCTCGGCCTGACGCTCAACGTCATGATCATCGTCTACATCAGCAAGTACAAGCTGTTCCGCGACGTGACGCACGCGTTCATCGTCAACCTCGCCGTCTGCCACTGCGTCCAGTGCGCGTTCGTGCTGCCGATCACGCTCATGGTGATGCTCATACACAACTGGGTGTTCGGCCAGTTTCTCTGCTTCTTTCTGCCGCTCCTGCAGGTAAGTCGCTAGGGTCGTTCCGAACGGGGATTCCGTGATTTATCTCAAAACCGGGCTGCACCGGACGACCCGAAGCGAATACTCTACTAATATTCAGAAGGAAGTAGCTGCCATTTGTGTGCTCTCCATTCAAATGCAGATTCAATCTCGGTTACTTCCGCTTTGAAAAAGTTGGTCATATTTTATGTTTCTATTCAGTTGTGATTTTAGGGCCAGTCCTGACAAAAGTGATAATCTTCCCTACCCTTTTAAAAGATTCACTTGCATTAACTTATAGAAAACAGAATATTGCCATAAACAATTTTACTTCAATTATGCAGAAAACATTAAATTCACCCGAACAAATGTTCATCATAAAAATAAGATATTTATTTAAAATTCACACATATTTCTAAGTGAGGTTTACTTGAAGGGCGAGAACACAAATGCGAGAACTAGCAAAGAAACATTTAATGCCCTCCAGCCATCGAAATGTTTTTCAAATGTCTTTATACTAAAAGCAACTGATGTACAATCGATTCGTTTGATCATTCGTTTGTTTATGTAATTTAAAATAAATCTAATGTTTAATGATAGTTGTCTATGCTTTAGTGCACATTTATTTAGTTTGAGTTAATGTTTATTCTTCGCAAGTTGAACAACGTTGTCCCGGGAAAACTATTTTTCCCCCGTACTATGTTTTATGATGTAAAGGCTTTAAAAATTGCTTGGACGCCAACAGAAAACCAATAAGTGAAGGACAAAGTGGCCATTATAATATCAGAAAAAATTATGTTTAGCCTCATATTTTCTGTGAGTGACAACAACTGGGAAACAAAATAGTTAACCGATAAATCCGATTGTTTTCGATTGAAATTAATTTATTTTCAATAATCCCTGCCCTGATCATGCATTGGCAATTAAAATATATAGAAGCCATTTAAAATTATACTACAGAATCTAAATTTTCGGTTCACTTTCAAACAGCTTTGAATACTGTTTAATGTTTCATTTAAGGAAGTAATATGTTAAAATTCGCATAACAAAGAAACATTTGCTCTTTTTCTACAATTTATGGTTCATAAAAACACACTGACCCACTTTACTGAAACTTTGGTCATGCCCGGTATCGAGAAAGTTATGGAACCGTTTCCGGTTGTACGAATGTCCTACTCTTATGCACCACCGTAAAGAGTTTCCCCGCGAATCGTTTTACTGTAATGCAATGCATATAATGCCGATTGGCGAAATAAAATTCATGTGATGAGATGTGGAAAGTCTGCTTCTGCCTCTGCGCCTTCACCGGCGTTGGCCGCTTTATAAATCGCGACAATGGGCCACATGATGGGTCCATTAACACATCGCGCCTCAACACTCCCGCTCCACGGTGGGTGTTGTGCGAAAAAAAAAAAATCGCGAGGCCAATAAAAACGCCAGCGCCACCGTCGCCCTTCGTCCTTTAGCCGCTTTGCAAGTCGATTAAACGAATAAGAATGCTACCGCTTCGGGCCGCTTTTATTTCGCTGGGAGTTCAAACACCGAGGGCCCACTTGAAGGAGAGGTTTTTCTTTCCGGGTGGGAAGAAAGAGGGAGAGAAAAGCGTATCGAAGGGCTGATCGATTGTCAAGAGCTTCCGTTTATTAGCCCCGTGCTTGGAGCGGGAAAATCGATCGCATGTGGAATGTACAAAAGAACAGTAGACTGAAACAAAGTACGAACGTGCGTACTGCTACTCTTAGAAGCTTGTGAAGTAAAGTTTTAATGGTTTGAATAAAACCATCTAACAAATGTCCAGAGTACTGATATTTATACGTTAGTATAAAAAAAAACATATAAATTGAAGTTCTTCATAAAATTCGCTGAAAAATGGGATAAGATTAATTCTAAACCTCTCCAAACCTTCTCCTTAGGAACAATATGAACAAATTCTTATTTAAAAGAAGATGTTCATTCATTCATGTAAGGGATCAAATTTGGATCAATTTCCCTATTTTTTATGGTTATCAAAGAAGAAAAGTAGAAAAGTATGTTACAGGAAGGGGAAAAAATCAACCAAAACGGGAAAGAGTGTGGAAGGTTAATACATTACATGTACATTCATCGATGAACGAAAAGAGAAATAAACGAGAAAGAGAAAGAGAGAGATGGAAGCAAAGGTAAAATAAAACCGATACATACCACGCCGGAAATCGTGGTGGGAGTTGGTGAAATTGTCGGTTTTTGGGAAAGTTCCTTTTTCGCGAAAGTAAAACGTGTTACGTGTGGTGTACGTACACGCGGACAAAACACACACACACACACACACCCACACCGACTCATTTTGCCAAAGTCACTAAATTTCTCCCGTGCTTTTGTTCCGTATCGTGGAAAGTTGTGACCGGATGGGGAAATGTGTTAATATCTGTGTCGGTTTGAGGCCGAGCTTCGGTGTTCGGGGTGGAAAATTCGTGGGAAAACCGGTACCGATAACGCACCCCGCACGTGGCACGGAAAAGGGTGGGTGGATTGGAGCAGGGGAACTAACACATTAGTCACCGCGAGTAGAGGCGGCCAGGCGGGATTTTCACCGTGCGGGAGTGAGTTTTCCCCGTTCTGTTTTCTTTTCGATCAGCAGTAGCTGCTGGTCCCGTGTGGATCCGCGTTGTATTGTCCATGGAAATTTCCTCTTTCGTTGCTCGTACGGTTAAAATGGACCGACTGACCACTGAAGGAATTCGCGCAGAGGGAGTTCTTATCGTTGAAAGGCGTGACAAAAAATGTGAAAAGGGAAAGCGAGACTGACTTAAAATTCATACGAGAATGGGGACTTGTTGTTTATTCTTTTTTGCTTCCCCTTCTGCGTGGCGTTATCGCTTGTTTTGTTTGCTCAGACAATTATAAACGTTTTTTTTAAACAACAGTCTCTTTTTCACAGCTGTTGAGGCATATTTTTAGAGTATGGAGTTTTCCTAAGAATGGCATTCCATTTGATTTCGTTTTATTTTTTAAAGGAAAATATTATTACTTAAAGGTTATATGAAATAATATGCAAACAAATGTAATACAGTATACAATTAGGATGACGATTAATTACTCTTCAGTGTATCAAGAAATTCTGACATAATGGTAAAAGGGAAGAGAAGTTCAATATACAATCATGAACTCCAAACCATAGGTAAATAACCGAAGAGGAAATCCACAACGTCATTGATGTTGTGAAGCCTCGTATGAAATTAATTACAAAGTCATCGTTCCATGTCAATGCACTTATGTTTAAACTTGCCAAATGGTAATATTTGAACGCAACAGTAATATTACATTTGCATGATAGCAAAGTGGTGAGAACCTTAGTTGTTTGGTTTGATTCGTCGCGTGAAGGACAAAACAAAATTAATAAAACATCAAACAACCTTGCGGTCAGGGCGAGTTGGTGAAAATTTGGGAAAACATGGATTGGATTGATCGAAAGTTTCGGTAAACATGCATTATTCAAATGTGCCAATTTACATTTACATACCAGCACAAACACGCACACACGCACACACACACTGACACATTATGGAAAAACAGGCGTAGGGAAATGGCTTAACCCGGTCGGGGTTTCCCAATCGATAATCCTGGACTGGAAAGAACATGTTGTTTACCGTATGCTAGCGAGAGCTTTTTCCGAGAGCTTTGGGAAATTGACTTGGAAAATATGATCACCTAGGGTTTATAAGAACAAACACCTAAAGCAGAAGAAATGATGCGTCACGGCAGAAGTGAGATTTTTCTATCAAAGCAATGATTTTTCTTTTATGGGTCACTTTTCCACTTCGATCAAGAAGACTCAATTGACGTTCTTTTGCGATGGTTTGCTCATTAATATATTCCAAATATTCGACACCTACGTTGACTTTCCCAAAACGGTTGTTTTAAAATGCATATTAGGTGAAATTGATGGCTTTTTCCCCGAAAGCCCCGGATAGTGAGAAGGTAAAGAGAAACTTTCCCCTGCCGTTCCCGACATTCGCTCTCATCCGGATGAGCAGCCTGATTCCCGTTATCGGGAGTCGAAAAGTTTTTCCCCAAAACTGCTTCGCTGCTTCCAGCATTCGGGCGTAAAGTTTAGCGCACAGTTGGGCAAGTCACCGGAAACCTGCAGTGCGATTTAAAATGCAGTGCCCAAAGTGATCAATCCGAGGATGGGAGAAGGTCTTTTCTGCTCCCTTTTCCTACTAACTGCGAGCGATGCGTTTGCTCAACATAAAGCAGAAACCAACTGAGACCAAGGTTCGCCATTCATAAATAATCGCAATTGTATCGATACGGGAAAGCGAGGTTATATGGACTTCTTCAGCGAAACAAAACTTAATACTGATAGTTATTTTGTCGGTAATATTGTTTGATAACATACAAAAATTCTAAATTGTCGTAGTTCGATCGAAGCCTTATTTTAAAATAGATTAACAACTTACAAAACTGTACGCAACTCTACTCACAACAACTGACAACTGGATAAAAACAACAAAAGTAATAAGTTAGGTTTTTAAGTAGAAAGACATGATTCTATATGATGTTTCTGCAACAAATCAAACACAATAGATAAAATAAATAATAAAGAGACTAAAAGTAGCATCAACGTGAAGGGGAAAAGAGAAAACAAACGAAAAGAAAAACAAAATTTTATAATAAATAGTTTGCATTTAGTCCACTGACTTTTATGTTTCAATAAACACGAAATTAAACATCAATTTTTGAACTCAAATCGGTGCTAATGAGAGGCCAGGCAGCAACTGTAATCATTTTTAAAATAGTTCCACAAAGTTGCAACGCCGTTGGCGAGTTGGCGATTGGTGAATTTTCCCTATTTTCCACCACCGTGAACCGGGAAGCAAAATGCCAACGCTCGGATTCCCACGGTGCGGATCGGCGAATCATCGTTTAACTTTCCACGGCACCGAACCGGAAGGGACACTGCTCCGCGCAGACTTTAGACTTT
This sequence comes from Anopheles sinensis, assembly GCA_000441895.2. Lineage (NCBI taxonomy): Eukaryota > Metazoa > Arthropoda > Insecta > Diptera > Culicidae > Anopheles > Anopheles sinensis. The sequence goes on along the minus strand of KE525157.1, from coordinate 814,680 downwards.
TCGCACAAGCATTTTCTTTACCTTTATAATTTTACCATCCGATGGTCCACTTTTCAGGTTGTTGTGTGGAATGATGAGGAAGGTGATGCAGATTTTTTTGTGTTTTGGTTTGTAGCTGTTCGTTTAATTTAAGGCAAGCGTTTCAAATTAGATCAGCGTTCGGCAAACGTTTACGTCGTATAATATTTTATTCCGAAGCTGTAATTTGGCTGCAAATTTATACGTCAAAATAAAGTACTTGTATCAAGTACAAGTATCATAAATTTTTAGGTTTTATGATACCCTGAAATATTTTTTCCTTTTTAACATAAATTACAAGTTTATGTTTTTTCTATGGGTTTCTTCATCGAAAAGAAAATACAATACAATAATGAAACCAATAAGTAAACAATCGGATCATACAATAATGAAACCAATTAGTAAACAAGCTGAATCACCCTGGACTCTGCCGTTTAGGTTTGACGACCCCTGGTGCGGATGGAAAAAATCATCAAAACAATATAGAAATTAAAGATCCGTTTGGAGGCTCTCAAAATTCTCCAAACTCTTACTTTAGTTCTGCTCGCACAGGCTTCCTTTCGGCATGCCGCTGTTCGTTATTAAAATTAAAATAAGCCAAACATCGGCTGACTGGCAATAGAAAATACGAAAAAAGAAAGCCCAGCCCTAACTCCCGGCAGCGGGAGAGAGCAGCCTTAAAACAGAATCGTAATTAAATTATTACTCGGCAACATCAAAGTGGAAAGTTTGTCCGCAGCTTCCACCGCCTAAACCTGCCCGGAAATGACGAAACTCCCTCCCTACCCTCGCTCGGCCAATTTGTGGCCAACCCCTGGTCCTTTCCGTCGTTGTGATTGCCCGGCGCCGGGAGAAATGGGAGCCCAATGCGGGCGGTGATGCTTTAAAAACCGATACCCGTAGGCTTAAATTAGGTGACAAAGAATAGAACGATGGGAAACCAACCTCCAACCAGTGTGGGAGCTAGAATATTAAACATGTTGTTTTGATTTCTGCTGGACGGAAAAACTTACCCGAACCACTAGCGAAGTGGGAGAAATTTTCAAAAAGAAAGTTTTTCGATGAAGAACTCGAAGAAAATGAAAGTTTCCGGATGAAGGATGGCCTCGGAGGAACGTTACAGCAGTGTATACTAATCAAACCGTTCCACTTTTCCAAACATCGCTAAGGATCCCCACTAATCGTTGATTATGCCAGTCACGAAACCGTACCGGACGATCGGGAAACAGTTTTTCATAATTTGCTTTGCATTTTCCATGCAATATTTCAAATGTGAACCGTCATCATCTGCATCGCAAAATTCATAATGAGAATATTTTCGAACACACACAAACAAACAAATACGGTTGATTGGACGCCGGAAAATCTGTGCCAGTCATGGGTCGAAACGAAGTTTTTCCGGCCGGTAGTGACGCGTCCGGTTTGCACCGGAGGGTCCTTAATAAAAGCAGATTTATTTAAATAGTTCTGACGAACTCAAAAAATAAAGCCCGAAGCTAAAGGGTTAAAAAAGGAATATTATGGTATATGTGTAGAATATGTTATCATGTTTATAAATAGTCCGTTCCGTAACCGCTTTTGATGGTTATCGGTTTCGAAATTCGGGAGGTGATGTGATTTGATTTAGTTTGATTATATTTTTATTGAGACGATTGAAACATTTGTAGGGAATAACAGGAAGGGAAACAGTATCTTTCTTTACTCAAAATAATATATTTTAATATAGCCATCTCGTGATTTGTCGTTTTCTTTTTCATGTTTAGATGAATTTACAATTTTTTTAAATAAATTCTTAGTTTTTCCTTTGTTATATTTCTCGTTAGTAAGTCACCTGAATTTTCTTGTCGAATGTCATCATCAAGTGAAGGTGTTCAAATTTATTTCTTCCAAGATTGTAATGTAACGCGCTACAAGATGGGTTAAATACCTAAAATAACATTATATGTTGCTTAAGTTAATTTAAAGTTGATCAAATTTCGGTAATTTCCCATCATACACTATAATTACTTCTATGCTCGTTTGTTTACCTTTGTCCTTGGTTCATTTATCATTCTGGTTCTCTTGCTCGAGTTCATCGTCGTATTTACCTTTTATACTACTTTTGTAATATTTTTCCAGGACATTCCCCTGCACGTGGCGATGCTGTCACACCTACTCATCGCCTGGGACCGGAAGCGGTGGTTGACCGACCCGCTGAAGGTGCGCCTTCCGGCGTTCGTTTGCAGCTGCGCCTCGTGGTTGGCCGGTCTGGTCATCGCCCTGCCGTACCCGATCTACACCACCTTCCTGGATCTGGAGGTGAGTACTAAAGCGTTAGTTGTTCGTGTTTTCATAATTGCAAGATAAATATCGAAAGATTCATGTTGGTTGAATTCGGTGGCAACTTTATGGTCAGCAAAACTAACCATCAAAGCTAGCCAAAGCGTGTGAAAAGCGCTCTTTAAAATGTTTTCGCACCATAGTGTACCTTAGCTATTCTCAGAAATCAATTTATCAACCTCGAAAAGGCACGCCATACCTAAATCGAATGCACAAAGTTCTATTGACTGTTCATGGTACATTCTAGCGGGTCTAAAAGATTGAAAAGGTCTCAAACATTGCTCCGCAGCTGGGTCGTCGAAGTTTCGTGGGCAATGTTTGTGACAGTTGAATCCATCGAGTGCGATTAGAAAGCGTGGAATGTGGAAAGTGAACCGGCACGTTCTAGAATTTCAGGAATGTGTTCGATAGAGGCATTGATTCGAGCGACGATTGTTCCAAAAACCTGTGCCTCAAGTTTCGCCTTTGTCTGGCAGTCGAGAAAGGTATGCGATTCGCTTCGATTTCCACCGCCTTCGGCATTATGCGGTTGATTTGTGCAATTTGTTTATGCGACAAGGCTGGGCGTGGCGCGCCGATTTGTGTACGAGCAATTTTTCATCCCGCTCCGGTTGTTTGTGGGTTCTTAACTACAAGACTTATTACCCGTTCATCGATCAGAGACTAGGGAGAACTCGCCCGGGCTGAGATGTCGCCGCTTCCTGGAAATCCCTCCCCGCCCCCCCCAGGCCAAAGGGAGTGAAAAACTAGGCCAGCCGTTTTGAGCGATTGCCCCGGGAAAACGTGCTACCGGAACCCTGCCTAGCACCGCATTTGATACCAGATTGCGAAACTTCATCGCTTGTGATTTTTCTTTCATCGTAGACGCTGGACTTCGGCTCCGACTAATAGAATTGGATCCGTCCCGGCTAATGGGAAGATGAGATGATACCTTTACGGAAGATGAGAAGGTCCTTCTCTGAACCATATATGGCTTTCCGAGAGTTCACCTCTTGCCACTAGAGCTCGTTTGCTTCAAGTGATAAAGTGTGTACAGTGATTAGAGTGAGTGAATTAATTCATTTGCTTCGATCCGATACGCCTTATCACATCTCCATCGACTTGTATAGTATTCTCTCAGTCAGGGTTATGTCAAATTCTGACAAATCTAATCGGAGTCTGATTGGCTCCGAAGACTGAAGAAATCTAATGGCTGCAGCTGATGAAATGCAATTGCAATTTTTATGAACACCATTGTACAACTGTTTCTTCTATTTTCCACATTCGAAATTAAATGAAAATCAGGACTACTATATCATTTTTATGATATCCTGTTTCGTATGAATTTCAATCAAAAACAATCAAAGTGAAGAACCTTCAGTAAGATTTTGAGCATATATAATTAGATCTTTTAATGTAAGATGTTTAACTCATGTTCAAAAAATTTTGAATGATTTTTGAGAAGTTTTCTTTAACTTGAATTTATTGTTTCTTAAAAAAAGAGACACAAAATAGAAAGTTGAATAAACAAAACTAAACTGTACTCGAGAAAATTTGTAATAAAGTCGAAGTGTGATTGTTTATTATTTTTATTTATTTTTATTTATCGATTGACCAGGGGTTTAGAAACGATAAGTGCAACGACTTGAACAGATATTCAGTATATAATTTTTCCACTCTTTTTCTTCGTAATTTATTCACTATTTCCTCAGAAACAAGGTTCAATTCAAACCGATTTTCTTCGATGAATTATAATAAAAAAGAAAGTGTTTTATAAAACCGAATGCTTGAGTAATTTTCCAGATGGATAAAACATACATAATATACATGTTGTTTTACATGACAAATCCTTATTTTCCTGATCATTCCGAATCGGTGCAATTTCAATAAATAGATGCAACCGGTATAACTGAAATTATATTGGACATGATCTTATTCAGAGCGGAAATAAATTGCGAAGCGCTGTTGGTCGTTGAAATATGGTTGAATTAAAATGTAAATACGTGCTGCATTGTTGGCAAATCAAAACTGGTAGTGAATTGAATGAGTAAATCAATAAATCAACTTATAAATAAACAATTAACTTATGATTTGTAAGTGCATGGGCGGGAAGCACAAAAACGAAACAGAATCGCAATAGAAGCTTTTGATGCAACCTTTCACCGAAGTATGTCACCCTTTTTCACCTTTCACTGATAAACACTGCTTTTCTCTCTCTCTCTCTCTCTCTCTTCCTCTAGCCGTACCTGCCGGGTTTCGCGGGCGTCGGCATTTGCGCGGTGAACTTAGTCGACGACATGCAGGAGTACATGCGGGGGCTGTTCGTTATCATGTAAGTATTACTTAGTGCCTCCGTCGTTTCGCAAACTCATTGTTGACAGGCGCTTCAGAGCTCAGACGTGCCAGACAATGCGAACAGCCGATGGGTGGCGGA
>KE525157.1:799572-809830 GCA_000441895.2 Anopheles sinensis | reverse complement strand
CCTTTTCAATGCCACCACGAGCGAACGAAGCCACTCGGTAGGAGCCGATTTCCCCCCTTCCCTTCGTCACCGAGCGTTCCTTGTCACATCCCCGGGATCCAATTTCAAAAATCAAACACATCACATATTTTCTTCCGCACGTAGAGAAAGCTGCTTACTATCTCCTTCGCTAGGAGTGAATGAAGAATAAAAAGAATGTTGTACCGGTTCAAAGGTGATCCATTGGCGTGCGGAAAACTACCGGGAAAGCGGCACGGGAGCAAACAAAAAATAAAAATAAACATATAGGAAAAAGCAGCAGCAGAACAAAATGCGTCGCTGAGTGAAATGATAAACAGAAATTCAATGCCCCGGGTTTTGCTGTGGTTTACCCTTTTTTTCCCCCACGTAGGTGTGTGTGCGTGTCTGATCGGTTGTGTGGGTAAGACGCTTACGTTGATGACAGTGGCGGTGAGCGAAGATGATGTTGTTGATGGTGATGATGATGATGATGATGAGGAGGAGGAACATGCTACCGTTGGTAACGGAAGGATACTCATATCAATCATGTGCAAATAGCACCGGGACCATCATGGCGTCTCCGGGGCAATGGAAAGCGGGCACGGTGAGCTCTGCGTGGGCTTACAGAAAGGGAACACACACGACACGGACACAGTAGGGCTTTTGAAGAAGAAAAATACCCTAAGCTTGCGGACGGGAAGGGAAACCACTTTTTTCCAAACAACGTAATAAGGAGAAAAACTAACATGTTTGCATTATAATACAATTATTAAGTAAGTAGCTCAGTATTAAACCATTTCACTAGTGAACGATACCTTTTGCTAGAGTTTTGAATTAGACTGAATAGTCTTAACTCCGATTTGAACTCCGTCGTTACTGAAAATACTCAAAATAAACTGTTAGTAGCCATAACGACTTGAATCACAATCGAATCACAAATAATAAGTAGTGTATGAAATTTAAATTATGTTAAAGGTAAAAAGATGTATAAATAAGAAGGTAAGCTAGTAAGTGAGTCCTCAACATTTTTCTTTCTGTTTGATCTTCTCTATTTGGATTCCAACTCCTTATTAGTGCTGAACCTTTTAAAGTGAACAAGTAACACTTTTTTTAGATTCAAAGTCCTCTTGAAGGTTCCTCTTGAGTCTAACAAATCATGTTGCGTGTAGTAAATCATAAATTAAATAAATAAATAAAAAATGCCCGTAAAAAATAATCAACTCATTACTAACATTCCATGCACTCACTTATACTCACTAAGTTACTCAGAACCCAAACCGCTTTTTAACAACATATTTGGGAAAACAAAACTCTTCGCCAATGTGATCACTTTGTTTGAAAAAGAACCCTTCACTATTCTTCAGAACTGTCATACATAAAGAAGTAAAGGTTCACAAACGAAGTGGAAAATAGTTTGAATGGTTTTACGAAAAGTTTTTTTTCTTTTTTTTATTGAAGACGATAGACATTGACAATGGAATTTTGAAGTAGTAAAATAAACATGTCTACAAACATAAGGAGTTGAAAATAGATTCCCTAGATATATTTGCTTAAACAACTACAAAACGATCAAATTTTTTTTTTCGAATAGAGTTCGAAACTTCCTATAAAGTTAAGTTTATTTTTAAATTGCAAATATGTTCATTCCCTGCACACCTGAACCGATTGGAAGGTTGGTGTTTGATTACCTGCCATCAAAAGCGTGCCACGTGAATTGTCGAACAGAGAAGAAAAATGGTGGCAAGGTTACATCTTTGTCGTATCGGACGCAATTTTCCGAGAAGCGCACCCGCTTGTTGCATACATTTTCCAACAGGTTCGCCTGCACGTCCCAACAGGTCTAAACTCAACTGCTTTTAACAGAAATTTTCGATCCATGATCGAAACCGAAGCACCTGGGAGGAAACGTCGAATTACGAGCTGTCTTTAGAATCGTACCCTGAATACCCGGGAGGTGGAGTCTATCGGTTTGCGATCGGGATACGGCGACACTGAGACGAGGGTGGGAATGCTTCCCGGGACGGTTTCACGTTCGGTTGCGGATGGAAAATTGGCCCAAGGAGCACAAACGAACCCCGATTGCCACGACACAACGAAAAAAGAACCTGTCACCAGGACGACGTAAAGGAAACAGTAGCAACTGTAGGGAAGAGAGAGGTGAGGAGGTTTTTATAAGGATCTCCGCACGGGGGGTGGAAGTGATGGTGGTGGTGGTCGGTCGTCCGGAAGTATTGGAATTTATTGGCTAGGTAAACCCGACCATGCACACATGATGCTCCGCTATTCGAAAACAATTTCTGCTCCGTTTGGCGTGTCGCGTGTGTGTGAGTGAGTGGAGCGGTGTTGACGTCCTGTTATGGATACTCCACCTGCCGCCATTGTGCTGGGTCCTAATTTAATAGCACCGTAGCAATATGGTGAACTTCTGGCGAATGGGAAACGAAATGGATGCCGCTGTGTGGCGTCTGTTGGAGAACTCTACGAATTCAATATTCACCCTCCTTCAGCGAAACGAAGAATGTTCTACCCGACCACGTATTCTTCAGTAGATGGCGAACGCAAAACTATCGACTTTTATTGAGCAAATGGAAACGTTTCGTATTGCTCACATCATAACGCATGATTAAGTTGTGTACATTTTTTTTTTCCTCCAAACAGTTTTCGCCCTCTAGAACCTTACATTCTGAGGATATTTTGGAGAATGTTACTAAGGATGTCCTGGTTTCTTGACAATAGAGCTGCTACAGTGCACACGGATCAATATAGAGTGTAGATTATCGGGTTTTAAAACATACTGTAAACTATATAAGAAATAACTTTTTCAGCTTATTTGGATTTCTATCTTATTCACTCAACAGCTGATCTGCGTGGATTAGGCCATAACCATAGTTGCCTGTCGATTTTGCCATAGGGAATTGAATCCCAAAGAAGGAATCGAGACCAAAACAGGGCAAAACATTATTAACACACTCTTTATTTATGCTTTAAATTACTCTTATGGGATTCGAATCCCTGTTTGATTACTTATATATAGCCACTCTTCTAGCCACTCTTGGGATTTAAATCCTTGCTTAAGAATCGAATCCTTGCTTGGGAATCGGAATCACTGTGATGATTCATTCTCTATTTCATTCACTTTTTGGGGATTCGAATAAAAAAGGAGTTGCAAAAATTCTCAATACAGTAAGATCTCTACTCACTCAATCAATCTTACACAGTACGCACATCACTAGTTTGTTGCGCTCCACCGAGTCCCGAGCACCGGAACGCACCGAAGACGTCGACATGTTACTTTTCATGGTTGTAAGTACGTTGCGCTGCGAGAGGGCAAGGGAAAACCCCAAGGTTGACAGGTGACACGGGCACATTTGACGGTTCGGTGGCATTGTGATGTACCGTGCGCCAGACTTACGCGAGTCCCCGGATCGGCGATCTTCGAACGGGAACGGTGTTTCGAAAATGGTGGTGAACGAATTTGATCCAGTCCCGCCTCCCGGGGGGAACCTTTTACACCGATTGCTTCGGGCAACCGGAGTATTCGTACTTCGCGGATCGCGGCTCGATGGCGACGACAATGGATCACCGGTAGCCATCTTTCGCACGCAGCCTCGGTTGTCTGAAGCGGTTCTCCGCTTAAAGGTATCGTTTCGGAAAAGGACGCGCTCGAAGAACTCGTCTCTGACAGGACGGACCATTATTCGCTCAACAGTGTCCACGATTGAGTAATGGTTAGTGCACGCTGGGTGGATCCCACGTTTCACATTACCCGTCGCCGAGCGCGTGCTGAAGAGGAATGTTTTACGCACCACTGCCTCCGAGGACAATCACCCTATCCTTCTTGTTCATCTGATGTACGAGTGGGTGTGTGTGTATACGATACGCTTCCCTTCTTACGCGTCCTTTTTTCGTTTGCTTCCTTCCTTGAACGTTACCAAAAGCCGGTGTCCTTCATTCGGAAAGGAGGCGAACTCCAGGCTGGGTTTCCTAACTCCATGCTCTTATCACACGACAACTCAACCGTTCTAGCCGGTCCGGAATGTGCTGAAGAGCAGGGGGAGGAGGGAGGAGGAACAAGGAGTGATGGGGCTTAAGAGAAGGAGTGCTCAATGGCGCGAGCAGCAGCATGTAAGCAATCGAATTGAAAACCGTCGTTGACAACCATCCGTCCTGCAGGTTTTAGTGAGCTCGTTTTGACCATCCCACAATTGTCCCTTTTTGTCCAGTTCCCTGTCCCTCGTGCCCGTATGAGTGTCATGTGTCTTGTTCTTCAGGCTTCACCCAACTTGTTGTGTGTGTATGTGTGTGTGTGAAAGGTAGATGAAACGTCACTTCAACAAACCAGCAGGGAAAGGGAATATCTGAAGCATCAATCTTGCGCTTCTAATCAATCTCACCTGGAGCTGGCGTTGAACTTGAGGCAGATGGGGTCACCTTAATCGGATTGTCTTGCGGTACAGTACTTCTTGCCGGAAGGATTGCAATCCCGGTGAATTACTTATCGCCATTCGCACATGTGGCTTTGCAAACTAAAGCATGACCCATGTTTGGATGTCTGAAACACTCATTTTACAAATTCTGAACACCAATACCGCATCTTGATTCCAGATATAAACATAACAAACTTCCCATTGGTCTGAAAAGTTCGACATTAACTCCAAGTGAAGGCTTTTAAATATCTACTTCGGAAGAGATTGGATAGATTACTTTGGGATTATCTCTTTGAACCGCACAACCAGACATGTACAACACATTTTGTACAAATGGATACATCCAAAATAGTGTGATTTATACAGAGAGCTCAAGGAAATCGCCCGGAGTGGTTTGTTTACTCTAGTTTTGTGAGTATTACAACTTTCTCGAGAGAAACCTTCTATTTATTTAAAGACAAGATAATCGATTCAGCTCACACGTAGTAGAGGATTCCCTTTTCGAAATATTTCAGGTCGTTAAATTGCTTGGAAGATGAACTCCATGCAAACGAAGCAGGCTGAAAAAACATGCGATGGAATGCCAACCGCCCGCATGATGGCGGATGTTAACGATACGTTCATCCTTATCTCAGATTTGCACAATTGAAACTGCAAAATTGGACTGCGGAGAATAAAATGCACACCTCAAGAGGAACGTTTAACGAATACACGCGCGTACGCGCCACGACAATGTACTGGGGGAAAAGCCGACCGTCCACGTACGTTGCTCATGTAGACCTACTCGAGCGCCAAGAAAGACGCCATGTGCAAAACTCAGGGAAAAGGAAACGCCGGAGATAGCCTTGGGCAGGGCTTTCTCCCGGTACGAGATCCCGGTACGAGGCTTAATGCTGTTCAATTATTCAATGCACACCCCCATCGTCCATCGTTGGTGGTGGTAAGGTTTTACTTTACGTCCTCCTTTTTTTCCTGCACACGCAAAAAAGGGGGGTTGTGCCTTATCTTCTGCTATCTAGCCGCTGAAGAGACGAGTAGGGATATATGAGCATCTGTGTGGGTGAAACGTTAATCTATGCCACTTGCAATACCGAACCGTAAACTTGACCTCCTCTCGCACGAACTGTCCCTGATCTGGGTGAACCCCAAACTCCAAATCGCTCGGTAGGGACACACCTTAGCACGCACAGGGTATGGCGCGTGCAGCCGAGGAGTCGATACACCGTATGCCAGTGTACCCCCAACCCGAACGAATTACCGAGCAATCCGTCTGTCGAGAGCAGTTCCGGCGTCCCGTGGGAACAATTGCCATCGGTGGTGGTGAGTTCACTGAAGGAACCCTAGTCGAACATGGTTGTTTGCTCGGGAACCGAAGAAAAATCGACCAAGAGTAGCCGCCGACGCTATCGACAGCTGGCTTGAAGGTTTGCACAAGAAACACCGGCATACGTTCATCCTCGTTCCGCTCCTCACACGCATACGGGTCCTCATCAGGACTAAGGCCAGGATCTACCTACCTGTGACAATGAACTCTCCACTCGTTAGGAGTACCCGTTGGCTTAAAGAGCGTGTGGGTGTATATGTATGTGTGTCAGTAACTCGTTACTGTCTACCGGATGGGTCAGAAGCGGAACTCGTCGTCCCAATAAATTAGATCCTCACGCCAGCAGAGGCTAAGAGTATTGGCTGCTGGTCAACACCACCTGGGGTACCTATTTTTACGAGACGTCGTTAGGAATCTGGCTTTCGCCCTGACTTACCTAATGCCATAATCCTCTTACTCCTAGGGAGAGACTATGTATGCCTTACAAGCGTATTACTTTTATCTGTTTGCGATGGTTCCCTCTAAAGTCGTGCACGTGCGCTTATCCATTCCGGGAGGAGACATCCCCACTATCGATCGTTGCGATACGTGTGAAGTAACACACGACGAGTGCCCGAAAGTGTATGATGGATCGTAGCGTAGCGTCCATCGCGATATCGATTTCCTAACCTACAAAACAGAACGAGTACTTATCGCATCCGGCTAGCGATCGATGTACGGAAAGTAGGCAACCAAACGAAAAGAAAAATGCATCCAATCGGGAAATCTTACAAGATGTGCTTGACTGAAAGTGCCGGCGAGAGGCGAAGAGTCGACATTCACTTGACTGGAAAACGATAAATCTCGCCATGGGGGACATATGGTGGACCATCACCACACTCGCCTAGGTTCGTCTTTCACGTCGCACGTCGTGCATCAAGAGCCGGGGGGCGTCAACTGCACGGGTAATTTGCATGATTTATTTATCGCCATTTTATCGGCCCGTTCCTTCCTGATTCGTTCGGTGACTCGCGCCAATCGCAAGGTCACTGCCATCGGAGTCCTCATCAAGGAGCTGAGGCGGGAGTAAGGTGCAACCGAGCCGCTGTAATGTCCGTGTTGCATAACCATCTACGGGGCGCGACGATGTCGACGAGTAAGCGGCCCTCGATGTCGGTGTCAGCCGGAAGACACTTAATGGATGACATCCAATCCCGGGAAACCTGTTGGTCGTTCTTCTGCAGCAGTTGGGGATGAACAATGCTTTCCGCTGGGAAGTCTCTGGTGGTCGTAGATTTTGGGGATTTACCCGTCGTCGATGTCCGGACAAGCGCAAGCTCGAAGGAAAGCGCCACTATCTACGATGGAGTCCCCAAAAGCCGGTGGCAGAGGCGTGCGCTACATCAACCGCAGAGAGTACCATACTGGATTTATGACGCCGCACACTTGCAGGTACATAACCTCCACTTCTGGCCTAAAAGCGACCGTTCCGTGGAATCAGCAGATCGCCGAACTTTGGATTGTTGCCAGCACACTCTCCTACCATCCCCTTCACCTATTCTCGATGATTTCCCGGGCGATGGCGAGTGCCACGGCTCGCAATGGTTGATTGCTGGCGAATGCTAATTGCATCTGATTTGACTCCAGCCCATCGACACGGTCGACTGTCAGCTCGGTTGACTGCACTCCCCGCTGCGTAATCGGCGCTATCCGAACATCGGGGAGTACGCGGTGTATGTGTGTGTTGTCAAGTGTCCATAAATCAACAAATCCCGACCAACGCAGCAACGCAGGCAGAGTTGAGTTCGGAACGTCGCCTCAGTCGCGACGTGTGCCCCGTTTTCGTCGGAACCTCCCGCTGGCCTCGAGGGTATTAATTTAATCCACCATCTACAAAGGTCCAGCGCGGGACACACAATATGGTACTCTAGCATATGAGGGCTTGGAAAGTCGTTGATAACAACCGAAAAAAAAACCACAACACTCCACACAGCTGCATGTGGAATGTGGCTCGCTGTTAGGGCGAGTCAGCCCGGCTCGCCGTTGTGTTCGCACGACCCTTTAATCGATGATCGCACGAGAGTGCTGTCTGCACCTCCAGGTATGGAATGTGGCGGCGGTTGTTTTGGTGAATGTACATACACAAGCTGAGTGGCGGGACACACCGATTTCCACTATGCAAATGTACATCACTCGAATTCTGCTCCCCGGTCGCACAGTGGCACTTGCGGCATATATTATCGGGATGAAATATCATTTCCAACAGAACCGTTTTCATTACACTTACACCTTTTTCATTACATTTCCTTAAATGTATTGAACAGATACACTTTAAACGTTTATTTCTCATGGTACGGTAGTATCTAGTATTTTTTAGGCTTCTAAACCATGACATACATTGCATACTGAGTCAATCGTGTTTTACTAGAGAATCAAATGTTGGAGAACCAGCCAAAAATGTAATTATATCTGCAAGGTGCCAGGAATCAATAGTATATTTATTATTCCTTTGCAGAAAAACATCTGCGTTTTTCATCACTCTTTTTACAAGTAGATTTTTGTTCTGTTAGTAAGTACAAATAGGACGCGACGTATGATGCCAATAATTTTCTGTATAAAAATGCTATAGAGTTCTTTGTACCAGCTATCAAACCAGTTTGAAATCTTTTTCATCTTCCTTTAGTGTTTAAAGTTCGTTTCCATTATAAAATCTGTTTAACGTTTAACATTTAATATTCATATGGTGCTTCAGGACAAAAACATTGTCGCTTCAGCATTGAACAATGTCTTTTGGATTATAAAAGGTTTCAAATACGTTTCTTGTACGCTTGAAGTACATATTAACTAATTAATTATACATCAAAAAGATAGAAGTTTGCGGCAATCAGCCTCTAAAAGATATTAGCTCAAACAAAAACGTGAACCGGTTGAAATCGAAAAAAAAACCATTTGAAAACACTATTTTTCACTCTTCGGTCGAAAAACAAATTATCGTTTCCTTTGACAGTTGGCTGCATGTAAACAAAGCATGTAGAGTGAACGTTAGGTGGAGAGTCGACCTAGCTTCCAATTCCTCAGATAGACTCTTCGTAACCTAAAGTAAACTTTGCTTGCACCGGCCGAATGCCCACTGTGCAAAAGGTTGTGTTTTGCTGGTCTACTCCACCATCATGACGCGCTGTTTTGCGCTCGGGAGAGCAATCAGACGCTCGCCGCGTGTAAGCTCGTTGTTGAGAAGGCACATTCTAATTTGGGCGAAATTTTTACATTCCATCTTCATCATTCTTCACACCGCCCGCATTTTTTGTCCCCTCAGTACACCGGCTCAGCGCCCAAGGTGCGCATTCAAAACTGTCCATCGAGCCACGGGCTTCCACGAATCCGCTCGTTCGTGTAACATGACGTGCATTTAGTATTTCGCCTGTGTCCTCCGGAGTGGCCATCCAGTGTTGAAAACCACTTCAAACTAAGCACACACCCGCCTGTGTCTGTGTGTATGTTTGAGCTGAAGGACGCTTCGTGACCGTCTGAATGTCCCTGTAGAAGGAATCAGTGTACAGCACACGGGTTTGCCCGCTGCACGTACAGTTGTACGGTGAGAAGAGGCTCAAAACAGATAGTAACAACCCACCTCCACTGCACGGAAGGAGCTGGTGGGTGGGTTTGCAGCTTGCATCCTAGACTCCAGAGATGGCACCGGTGCAATTCACACTAATTGAAACGCTGCCCGTGCTAATTGTTTGCTGAATTAGAAAGAAAAATGTAAGAACGAGATTAAGCGAAGGCGGCAAACGCTGGAGTGCAGTTTCGGAAGAGACGGAATGAAAACTAAATGTACCTGCGACGGCGGAAAGATCTGCAAAGAGTTGGACAAGGAAGCACTAACGCTTCTTCTCGTGCTGCCTCGTAATTCGTACGTCTGCAAGGCGTCCTCCTGGAAACTGGCAGATACGGAGGCGAAGAATTGTGTAATGTCCTGTAACGCTTTGCCAAAGGTCGAGCTCGAATCGCACTCGCTCCTCTCTCCTTCTTCTGCCGTTCCCCACCGTGGAACGTGGCCGTAAAGTGGCCCTGGACAGAGACACGAGATTTAATTAGCAACCGTCGACCGAGAGTTCGTTCGAAACGGCACTTTTTACCGTCCCGAAAAACCCCCGACGTTGGTGACTTTCAATGTGCGGCGTCTCAGCCATTCAGCCGTTTTTTTGTGATGGCACTTTCAAGCATCGAAGCTTGGCCCCGTCTTCGCCTCTGAAACTGGCAGGTTCGGTGCAATTTGATACATTTTATTACCGTGTGGTCTGGTCTCGTGGTCGTCGTGGGATACGGCAATCGGAAAGCTTCTCTGCGCCGGGGAAAACACTTGCCCCGAGCAACGGCAGAAGGCACGCTTTCGAGCAATTTCCAGCGGAAAGTGTTTTCAAACTAACGAATTATCGGATAATCGTGCGTGTCTGTCTGTATGTGGGTTTGAAAATGTACAGCCTAAGTCGCAGTCGAGTCCTTCGAGTATAGGAAAACCCCCAAA
>KE525157.1:774154-793147 GCA_000441895.2 Anopheles sinensis | reverse complement strand
TTTTTCCCAACTTATCTTTTTCGTTTTCTGATTAAACAAAAACAAATGTTTATCCAAGAGGACATAACCTCATCACGCACAGTGTACGGCGATTTTCCCTAGGCAACCCTAGCGCGCGATTGCTAAAAGGAGAACCCAGCGGTTCCCGGAGCCCTGAAACCCATCGCTTAAACCTTAAAATCCCCAGATGGCAAACTCCGGTTCGGGAAGAAAATGAAAGAAAAGCCTCCGAGCGCCGCCGCCAAAGGGGGTTTTCGCTCTCCTTTTGCGAGCGAATGTGGTTTAAGCGGAGGGGTGTGTAAGGCTGGGTCGACTTCACTTCGGCAAACACAATCGGCCCTAAATTAGGCCCGTGAAAGTTGTAGCCAACCAAGTGGGCATTCGGGGGAAAACTCATCCGTTCACCACTTTTCCCCCGCCGGGCTTGTTTTCAGTTTGAGGAACTGGCAGGTCCCTTTCTGATGCCAAATAGTGCTGCGAAAGTACGAGATACCCTTTCCCCGTATAACATCTCCACCACGACGGCCACAGAAAACACGCCACGCGCTGAACGCTTTCCCGCACCAGAGACCGAACGGGGGAAAAGCTGCAGGAAAACATTCTCATACCGAGCGACAAAAGCGCCCGACGTTTCCCCTTTCGGGCTTGGGAGGAAAAAGATGGTCCCTGTTATTGTTATTTTTCTTCCTCTCCGTGTGTTTGTGCCATTGTTTTCCCGCCAGTTTTGCGCCTTTTCCCGGTCGCGTTGTGGCCGGCTCTGAAACAAAAACCCAATTGTTGTGGCGGAAGCCTACGCCGGAAGATTAATCATATCAAAACCAGGAGGGCTGAGCGCTTGCAAGAAAAGCCCCCCCTTCGCCGGAAGGTGGAAAACCGAGTGGAAATGCGGTGGCTTTTCCCGGAGACGGTCATGTTGTTCCGAAGAAAAATGCCTCCGCCCGGCTGGCTCAAACAAAAGAGATTAAAGCAGCGAGATGAAGAAAAACCCTTCCCATAAAGTTGTTGGGGCGGGAAAGCTCGGTGGAAAACTATGGATGAATTTCGCAGTCTGATGCCTGATTGTGTCCATTAAAATTTTCCCACAAGTATCATGGAAGATGTAGCGTTCTTTCTGAGCATTCAAACGAGTTCCCAATTCCAACCGATTATGCTTCTTAAGGGAATGTGAGGCAATATGAGCAAATAATGGGTTAAACTGAACCGCTTCAGATTTTGCACCGTCATGCAGTTTCACAACCTATTGGTTTTAATGAAAATATTTACATCTGAAACATTCTTATTTTACGTTAACATCTTTTACGACATGCATCTAAAATTACGTTCCTTTTTTCCAACAAGATTTATTCGAAAAGGATTAATTTTTAAAATGTGAAAAGAGTCAATTTGTTATGATACTGCCTGTTGTTCCATTAATAATAGCTTCTGATTTTATTATTGTGTCTTAAACAAGAAATGAAACGCTTTAAGAAAATAGTTTTCTTCAGACGTACGAAATCATGAAGACAATACACAGTTGCGCTTATTAAAGAAAAGCTTTCATCCATTCTTTTAAACTAATGCGCTCTGTTAAAAATATAAACAAGAACCTTTTATCGCAACATATTTTTAAATTCAATGTTAATACATTTTCTAACTTCTTGTTCTGTGTGTTTTTAAAACAATTCCACTCCGTAAACCGTTGATAAAGCATTTAACGTTTGAAAACATTAGATTGAATTGTTTTGTTTGCAACGTTCAATTATGTTGTTTGTTGTTAAAAAAATTGCTAAGGAAAAACCGATTATATTTGTTTTGTGTTTCTCGAGTGGACTAAAGAACAATCTTTTCTTCCTCCCAGAAGGTGCATAATGCCCCACCTACCCCTAAGCGTTCCGGCTGCATTGTTCACGTTTCCGCTGTCACTCGAAAGTAATGTTGAAATTTACGTGTTTTTCAGTTATTTATGCTGCAATCTTTTCCGTAGGATGCCTGCGGAGGTTGGAGGGAATAAACGTTGCGTAATTAAATGAACATGCTGTTGCACCCCGCTCGCTCCCAGCGCACCCCTCCCAAGGCGAATGTGACTTTTCCAAGCAGCTTACTGCTCGTTTGAGGGTGGCTTGCAAATGTTTTGCATTCGTTTGTCTACTTTATTAACACTTAATCGTGCGCCCAGTTCTAGCCAAAAGTGGGTGCCGGAGGGCTGTGGGAGCGGGGCAAACTTTATCCCGAATCCTGCACATTCCAGCGCTCCCCGGATGGCAGTGAAAAACGGCGTTTTCTGGGTCATCGCTTTCCCGTTCCCCGTGACACGCGGTGATGAACGATGGCGAGCGAAGGGCAAGCGAAAACTTCTCGAATAAACTGCCGGCGGAAGAAAAACCAGACGCACATACACACTCACACCCACACACACTCACACGTAAACGATGAACCGAGAATGGAACATAGTGTACTTTTCTCGGTAAATCGACTTAATCCTGCCGGAAGGGCCACCACCGCCTCTCTCCAACCCCTAGCTTATCCGGTCGAATGCGGTCATGGAAGCTGGCTGGCATGCCGGCCTTGAGCGCTGGCTGTTGACAGTGAAAACTTTAAGTGCTCCGTGATTCCCTGTAGTCGGAGCGAAGGACGCTTGCCACTTTTATGGGTGTTTTTAGTGCAGTCTCGCGCGCTGTAGAAAAATCGAAATGCTCGCCGCAAACGATGCTCCTCCGGAATCGGATGTTGGAAAAGCGCCGAGCTTGCAGTTGCGCCGGGAAAGTGTCGTAAACCTTTCAACAAGGAACTGTCCGCCTCAAATGTCCTGTGTTTTCACCCTTGAGTGCGCAATGTTGTTTAAAGAATCGAATTTTAGTAACAGTGAAAGCAAAAGTTTATGATATGAAGACATCCAACATTTGTAGTTGAACTAAGAGTTATTCCATAAAATAAAAACAGATATTTTTGAATGTTTAACAAAACAGATATGAACCTATGTAAAAAGGCAAAACACTATGCTTGCCTCAAATTTGAATAAAATAAACTGTTTGTGATTTTCTTTTCCCTGTATTTGAGGTAAATAATGCATGTTATTACACGTTATTTAATTGCTTATTTATGTGTTTTTAACATAATTTTGTGATAATATCGGTTGCAGTCAAGTAACTTCACTCCCTTTACCATCAGTTTAATACCTGAAAACATTTAAAGTTCGTCTTGACGAACGATTAGTTTCATCTTTAATAACTTATAAAGTTTCAAAATACAAATTCAAAAAATACAAAATACAAATCCAAAACCATATTTAGAGCCTATAGAATGTTCTTATCGCATACAATTTTTTGTAAAAAAATTTTGTAACAAACTTTGAAAATTTTTGAGGTCTGAAGCCTCGTGAACAAAGTTTCAACCGTCATAACTGTTTTGAATTATTAGAATTCGAAACATCATATCGTAAGAAACAATTTTGATAACACATTTATCTAAGAACGTTGTTAACAGTTAAGTGTTATGTGCTAATAAAGGTAACTTTGTGACGTTCTAACTTTGCGTTCCATCTGTTCTTTGGTTCGTAACAATGTTGCCTTGTTGGTTTCCTTCACACCAAACAGGATAGTTTATTTAGCCGCTCACATATGCGAGAGAAAACCCGAAATCACCTGAACTACATCTTCCTGATTCATAATGTCAACAAATTACGATAGTTGGCAAATGGAAAGAAATGGGAAACTGCTACTTCGTAGTGCAGCAAGCAATTGGTTTGGAATGTTACCCGACTGTGTGCGGTTTCCTTGGATTACCAAGATACGTTGCTTTTTGCTGGACCGTCGAACTTTAACCCACGTACGTAACCGACAACACCCGGTCAATCAATCAAACCGAAAAAAGATCCCGACCGCCGGAGGAGGATTTTACCGGAACGGGGAAGAACCGAAACGTCCCACGCCATCAGCCGGTTGCCGCCGGCAGCCTCAGTCTTTTATTATTCCTCTTTACGGTCGACGTTATCGTTTAATAACAGTTGCAGATCTACTCGGAAAATTCACCCGAGATCAACCAGATGGCACTCCCCACCTAACTTCCCCTTCCCACACGCTCGTCCGGTGGGCCGAACGTCGGAGCCATCTGCCCATTAATCGGGTGTTGCCATCTAGATGGCCAGCTGTCGATGGGAAACTATTTTATTCCACCGCCGCCATTTTCTGCTGTCTCTCTATTCGGTAGGTGCTAAAAACCAACCATTGTCGAAAAAAAAACAGACACCGCTTACGTTTTCGCAGATTACCTCCCCTTAGGTTAACGGCCAGGTAAGAGTCTGGCCAGCGTCTTGTCTTACTCCCGGCGCGGGATCTTTCCACGGCTTAGCAAGGCTCTACGAACCGGATTGGCTTTTTTTTGCTTCGCATCTCCCCCCCCGAAAAGCTCAGCATCTCGGACGGTTACGAAGCAGATTTCAACGGAATTGGCTCGCCGGGTTGCATCGTTTGAGCTGATACAGATGTTTATCAAAGTGGAAAAAATGCAGCTCCTCGTGAAGGCAAGCTTGGAAGTAACGGGTCAGGAATTTGGGAGACCATAAACAATGATTGGACATTTTGTTTTCGATCTTTCGCACCTCGTTTGCAGACTCTATTTGTTCTTTATGATGAGTGAATCAGTTCTGCTTGCTGCTCAGAGTATTTAGCTAATATAGTAGAGCTTTAAATATGAATCTCTTTTATTTTAACTTAAATTAGCACCGAATTAGTTTGTAACTTGTTTTATTAAAAATTCTATATCAATAATTTTGGGGAGCTATAGTTAACCGTCGCTGGTTTAAAGCCATGAAAATTAATAAAAATATATTTCGAAAATAGGGAAACTTTATAAAGCTGAAGTACTGGGCGTCTCCATCGTGAAAAGTGGCCACTTGTATTAAATGTTGAATCAAATCTATTTTCTTATCGATTTCAAAATTGATGTTGTTTCAGAAACATTTTTACAAAATATTAAAAAAAAACAAACCTTATCGATTGTGTTAGCTCGATATGGGAAAGTGGTGTTTTAATTATTTATATTACTCATTTTATTGCATCCTTTTGGCTTCCGTAATGCTAACCAGCAAATATAGGATGCAACAATCAAGTTTTGTCTAAATCTGTACCAAGAACACAACTTGTCTCCACCACAACAACCGGAAAGACATTCCTTCAAGATGATGAACTTCGGTTTTGGCAAACAATTTTGAAATTTATTGCTAGTAACCGCAAGAGCACGAAGGACCCTGAGGTCCCTCGAGGTGCTTTAGCAGCTGCCACGTGCCTCCGGAGTGAGGGTGTGCCTTCGGGTGACCATTACTGGTGGGTTGGCCTCGTGGTCGTAAATAATGGTGATACGCACGTGTGACACGGCGCAAGTAGCCCAGTGTGGGCAAAGACCAGAATTTGAAAAAAAGCGTTAGAATAGAAAGGAGCCCAAACAGGAGGAAAATAATATAAAGGAAATACATCTCATGTTCTTCTTCCTCCAATTCACATCCCACTGGTGTTTCGAAGGAAGAAATTATCAACCGCCGCGCGGACTTCATCGTTCCATTCTCGCACAAATTATGACAAATGTACCGAGCGTACGAACATCCAGCGATGCTTTACGCTTCGGAGTGTCAGGAGAGGGCGCACAAAATCTCCTCATTGCCCCACCATTAGCTCCCGATTAGTGACAGCGGAACGTGCCCTGTCGTATTTTCGTCTAGTTTCCAGTGATTCGCAAAGCTGGCCCGATCACTCACAATTTGGTTTGGAGATAGAAAAAATTACCGGTACGCAGAGGATGGAGGGTAAAGAGGGGTTTAGGTTTCGGAACATAAACGACTTTATTACGTGCGACTTCTCATTCAATGAACGAACTTTAAGTAAAAATATGATTTATGCCGTTTGTTAAAATTACGAAAGAAAGTTCATTCTTAAAAAAGTTCACGAATATGTAAATATAGATATATAGAGTCTTTATCAAGACAATGTCTCTATATCTACATTTTATGATTTTGCATCATTCTGGTTGCGTTTTTAAAAAACAAACTCCCTTCAAAGAATGAATTCTAAATGCAATCGTGAGGTATTTGGACAAGGACTTCATGTGATGTTGAGAACATTTTGTGCTTTCAATACGTCAGTTCTCAAGTTCCTACATGTTGTACCCCTTTCTATTCCAATACATTCCCAGTAAACAATAAACAATGAAACTAGAGAATATTCTCTTTCTCTTAGCTCTTAAATAACGCAAATCATTTAATTAACGAATTTGAAAAATGATTTTGAAGTTACTTTCTTCGATTCGGCTAATTGTTTTCTTTAGCTTAAAGTAAAGCTTTTATAGTTTTGTTTGCGTTTTATTTGTTACTTTCATAATGCCAGCTTAAGGATTGAGTGCCGACTCACTCGGAGAGCGATAAAGTGGGTGTTGTAAAAAAATCACCTTGAGAACCCCTGGTCTAGGTATTTCATTACTTCTTCCTACACATTTTTCATCGTTTCTCTCTTTTCGCCTTGCAGCCGGCTGTCCACCGGATGTCAGGCTGGTGGCGGGGGCGGCACCGGTGGCTCCACCAACCCCGCCTCGACGACGTCCGCCTCCGCCTCCGCCACCCTCGGCGGCAGCTCCCGAACCTACGATCTGTACGACGCGGAGGCGGACGTGAACCGCGAAAAGCGAACGCAGCGCCATCTGGGGGCGATGGCATCATCCCAGGTGCTGTGCGTCTGCCCGCTAATGATTCTCAGGTAGGTGTTCTTCCCCTCCCCTGTCACACCTCTCCTTTCCCGCGGCCCGAGATAAGGGAAGGAAAAAGAACAATCGGAATGCGGACATCCACGGCCTGGCGCAACAATTGAATGACAAGAATAGCGTGGGGTGGGAGCGATAGCCCTGGCGGTAGCTCCACGAACATCCATTAAAAATGACCAATGAGCCATCCGAGCCTCATCCCACAGCCAGGAACGCAAGAGAGATGGCAATGAATGGCGACGAAATTGAAATCGTCCTCGGCGAAGTGAAGACCGGAAGTGGGTTGCTTTCCGGGGGAGACGAGGAGTTGGGGGTGGATCTTGTGGGATGTAAAATATTCATTATGAATCACTCGCCCTACCACAAAACCCGGCGCCTTCGGGTGCCTCCTCCAGCCCTTAGTCTCAGGTCATTGTTCACTTCTGGGTAATTCGGAGACGATTCTCATAAGTAAACAACGACCAGCGTCGGAGCGTGCAGAAAGAAAATGCGAAAAAAATGTACTTCGCAACATCGGTCGGAGTCGGGAGGCTGGATGCTTCTTTCACCGAGTTCTCGGAAGATGGCCGCCGACGAAGTTGGGCCCAATTCAATTGTGTACTTCCCGGGCACGAGTGTGGAAGTGTGGTTCGGTAACGCTTCACGCTCGCACTCGCTTTGCAGCGTGCTTTCCAATTTTATCATCTATTTTTCCAACCACTCCCACACAACCCCCCCTCTCACTAAGATCCCCCCAACCGTCCAACAATCTGCTGCTCCTGATGGGCGCCCAGCTCGTTCATCCATCATTTCGCCGAGCGCGCGAGCTCCAATTAACGGAACTGGGACTGGGTCCGGCTCCGCCATCGACCGTCACAGTACGAGGTGGAGTAGGAGAAGAAGGAAGAGCACTGCTACCGTAATTAGTTTAGGGGTGAACGCCACTGATTAACCCTTGAGTTGACTAAGCAACTATTAATAAATGGTGCCCGGCAGGGAGTCGCTCGAGCCGCAATGGAGCAATTTACTGCTCGTTAAAAGCAACCAGGAGTCCGATTAGTTTCGACGAACCCAGGGTGGACTCATTGGCCACTTGGCGATTATTGGGAGCTAAATCTTTACCTTTGAAATGGAACCAGAGCTGAACAACGAGACGGCAATAAGAAAAAGGAATCACAAGCAACACTTATAAACTCAAGTAATGCCAAACCTCTTTGATTTGATATCTCTTTCATCTTTCTAACACAGAAATGGAAAGATGAGAAGCGAAGTTTTGATACTTGGAAACTTCCATCTTACTTTCAATATAGCTAAAATATGAGTACCACAAACGTGTAATGAACTATTATGTATCATTTTAAATCCTTTTAGAATTAGTTGCGAATCGAGTTCATTTGTAGCTCGAGAAAAGAAAAGTTATATAGAATTCTAGAACGTTCCATATATCCATATGGGATGTTTTGTATGGTTATTTTCGATGAATACATCATTAAAGATCCTGCACATGAATTATTCCTGCTAAATTTCATTGCCATTCGATAGAACTCTTTTAAATCGTATCTCCAAGCAATTGTTGACAATGTCTCCATGTTGGAAATTGCAAAATGTTGCCAAATTCCCGTAATAATGTTACATGTGGATTCTTGGAATTCACTGTTGGTGGGGATTAGAAAAGGATCTGGAGAGTGTTTACACTAATCGGAAAAATGTAAGAACCTCATGTTAATCTGTTCAAATCTGTTGAGTTATTAAGCACCAACCTTTTGATCTGTTTACTCACACATCACTGAATCCGTACATTGTAAATAAACCCTTACTAGGCGGCTTTCAAACATTGCCGGCATTATTGTATCAATGTTCATTAATTTATGAATACGAATATTTAAATTCTTCCGATTGAAACCACTTTGCACTCTTCAAATCAAAGTTCAAAACTAAACCTTTCTCAATAAACAACCATTGCTATCATTAGTGTTAGTACCAGGTTCGATTAAGCCACCATAAACCAACCGCATAATGTTTCTTCGTATATAAAATATGAAGCAAAACACTTACCACATTCTGATAGGTACACAGGTTAAGCGTACGAATGTCATGCGATGTCAATCAGCAGCTTATATCTTTGGGCTAATGTGTTTCACAGGAATTCTAGTTTAAGCCAGCACTTCAAGCGAACGTTCAAAGACTTGCCCGACGCTAGATGAAGCTGTGGGATGCGAAAACCCCCGATGTGGGATTCCTACGAACCGTAGCGATACCTTTCCCAGGGCGACCGCATACCAATATCATACTTTTAAGTCCCGAACCGATGAAACAATCGGATCAGTAGCACCAATCCTTTGTTGCTCAGCTGGAGGTAATAATCTGTTTATTGAAATATCTGTTTCTTCGAATCGTGACCACTATACATTTATCTTCCTATCGCTAATCTTTTCCGAACACTGTCACGCTCGCATAAAGCCCCAAACGGACGGCCTGACACTTTTCCGTGGGTTTTCCCACCCGTCAGGTGCGTTTATCGCAACGATACAAACAAAGGAACGTCGGTGGATCTCGAAATCGGTGGGATCCTTTTCGGGAAGACCCAAAAACGATGTCCAAAAAGGCAGCATTATCGTCCGTCGTGTATTGGTTGTGTCCCATAGGATTTTGTTTTTTTCCTTTTCTCTCTTTTTCCCCATTAAGCCTTGTCCCCTTTCGCTCCCCTCCCCCTGGCTCCCTTGGTGGGATTCAATTTCCATTTTTGATTTGTTTCCAAATATTTGATTCCGAGCTCAGAGGGCCGGTTCAGGGTTGGCATTTTTCTCTCCATTTTCCGCTTTCGAGTAGATAAAAAGCGAAACAAAAGCTCTCGACACCTCCAGGGCCAGGATTTGTTGTGGATGTAAATAGCTTCACAAAGTACCTCTCTTGTGTGTATCGCAGATCGCAGATGATTTGCATCGGGAATGATGTGCGGTTATTGTTCAAGCACTGCACACGTCTGAAACCTTCCGTTGGAGGATGAAATAAAAAGAAAATGTTCTAAAAGGGCTTGAAAAAGACGGTTTTATTTTTATTCAAATGTACTTTCAAGTCTATATAGAACAAACTATTCAAAGTAGCTTTCAAACATATTCAATCTTTGGTAAAATTATCCAGAAATTCTGGTAGGCTTAACTAGAAATATAAACACAGGAGAGGATACCAATATGAGCTTAGTTTGCGGCACAATGTAATACTAGAGAAGATTAAATTAAGCAAGATCTTCATAGATTATTCCACAAAAGAGAAGAATCGTTGAGATCCTCAAACCATTGTAGAATCAATTCAATTAAACAGAAAAAATAATCAATTCTCGAACAAACAAATTTTATAATTCTATTCATTTACATTCTTTTCTTTACACAAAACATTTCAAACAACAAAGAAATAATTCAAACATTTCTTAGACTAATGTTTCATTTAGACAAACATGACAATTTTATCTACTATTTTGTGCTATTTCGTGCTAGAGAAACATGACATTTTTATCTACTATTTTGTGCTATACAAACCTGCGTCGATGACGTGTTCATCATTTTATGATTTTTGTTTCAAATTTACGCTTTTCAAATAAAGTGAAATGGCTTTAAACTATATTCTCTTTAACAAAGCGAATGTAAATAACACAATGTCTATACAGGCTGCATTCGCACACTTGTTTCCCGTGAAGTAGTTTGTTTCAGATGGACTGCAAATA
The DNA here is from genome assembly GCA_000441895.2 of Anopheles sinensis. Classification (NCBI taxonomy): domain Eukaryota; kingdom Metazoa; phylum Arthropoda; class Insecta; order Diptera; family Culicidae; genus Anopheles; species Anopheles sinensis. The sequence goes on along the minus strand of KE525157.1, from coordinate 782,724 downwards.
ATTACCGCTCGGAGTTTGTTTGCATCAGTTGTTGCTTGCTTGAATAATTTGCGCTCGTTTGCCGGAGGTTTCCAGCTTTATAAACTGTTGATAAATGTAATCCTCGTTACACTCCACCTCTCCACTCTCCTAGAAGGAAAAGTTGGGATAAAAACCGGTTCGTTCGCCCGACCACTTAGAGCCGAACGAACAATGGCGAAGTAGTAAACGTGGGCGTATAGAGGGAAAGGGATACCGCCTCACTAACAACATCACTACACCTAACTGCCAACATCTGTCAGCATTGAAGATATCAGATTCGCAGCACTCATTAGCACCGTACCGGTAAGGCGAGAGGCAGAATGGACACGTATAATAAAGACGACGGTGCACTCCTTCCCAAGGTGACGTGGGCATTGGAGCACCGTCCAAGACGATGGCGGGCAATAAGCATCGAATGCGATGCTTCCTTCGACGATGTCCAAGTTGAGCTCTTATTCTTATTCCACACCATGCCCGAGAGCGTCCGGAATAAGTATCTCGTTTAGGTTCCGGACAAAGCACCATTGCAACCATTTCTTTCTTCGCTTTGTTGCTGAAATTATGTAACTGCAATTGAGAACGGCTTTGCCTTTGTGTGCGCTGTCCGAGAAGCACCTGATTTGAACGACGATTCCGAGGAATCGGATAATTGTCCGGTGCATGCACATTGCACGCTCCCGTTTCACGTTTGATTGAGAGTCTAACTGACGTTGGAATGTTGATTGAACCTTTCTATGGCATGATTGGCATTAATGAAATCATCCCCTTCGGACATGTAGTAAACACTGTCACACGTCATATACGTTTCCATTCGAGTAGACATTTTTCTCAATAATTAGTAAGTGTTATGAATTATGAAAGCGATTGAAACCTTAATTGAAGCTTAATTTAATGTATTAATATAGTGTATCAGCTGTTTTAAATTTCACACCTAGTGATTGAATAAGTTCTCCGCAGATGCCTTCAAGATCAAACACTTGTTTAAGATTTGTTTAAGATTTGTTAAGCTTTAAATACTTGCTTAGACATAGCTATTTCTAGCATGCTTAAACAGCTTTTGAAGTATTCTAAGTAAAATAATATCTCTTGAATCCAAAATTATATTGAACTGTTATCAAGTTCTTTCTAAATTTTAGCTGTGCAGTATGTTATGCTACGTAGATTCAATATATTGTTTTTAATGTTAGGATATTATTCATTTGTTCAAAGTATTCCCGTTTAATTTTGGATCTGCATGGATTTGTTTATTTTATTTATTTATTTCATTATTGTAGTTTAATCTTTTATTTATTCTCGATATGTTTTCAACCTAGTAAACATTCCCTATTTATTCGAATGTTTATTTTTCTTAACAACAAATATTTCATTTTTTTTTAAACGTTCTGTACGTTCGTAAACGTTTGAAAGTTTTCTTTTAATACTAATATTCCACTGTGCAACTTATCCCAAGATCTGTGAGGTTAAAAATCGATAGGAAATGCTCCATTTGCGATTGTAAAATCTTTTCTTGCTTTAAATTTTCCCGTTGCATTTACAAAGCCTCAATGTTTCTGTTGTAGAAAGCTTCCATGTTACATGACCTGTCTCAATTTTCCACTATTTTAATCCTTTTGCTAACAGCTTTTAGTGTCTAACTAACGTCACTCATTCCATAGAAGACCGCCTTATTAGTTTGTTTCGCCACCAGAAATGTTTATTGCGTTGGAAGCCGTAAAACCCTAATCCTTTCGCCAAAGCGCGAATATTTAAACGATCCACGTCCAAATGTTCCGGAGTTATCGGTGGTGGTGATGGTGGCCCTCAGCCACTTCCAACCGCAACACTCAGCAATCTCGCGGGCGTAATTAATGGTCTCCGTGCGAGTTAGCTTTGGGTCGCTGGGTTTGTGTGTGTGTTGGGGAGATTGGGAGCATCTGGAAAAAGTTAATAGGAAATTCTACGGTGCAAGGGAACTAACGCCAGGTTGCGGATCAACCTGTGACTTTCCAGCTCCTGCACGCTCCTTCGTAGTAGGTCTGGTTGGATCGAGAAACAAAAAAGCCAACATGGCTGTCTGTGTGTGTTTGCTGTTTTTCCTTGGCTGTTTTATTCCATACCGTTGCTAATCAGTACGCTTCTGATTAGCTGTGCGGCTGCAGGGAGTCTTGAAAGCGATCCCTCAGGCCAAAACCCCGAGCAACCGACGAAAAAACCATAATCCATTTATCCACGAAAAACTCGCCCCGCGCCGTCCTCATCCATGTTCCACTGTGCAGACTTCGAGAAATGAAAGACCACCGCGTCTCAAACTGGTCGTGAGAGGAAGTCGTCATCGTTTTTTCTTTGTGGCGTGCACTTTTTTCGTTCAGAAAGGTGCTTTTATGAGCGTTCTCTGCGGTTTCGTCTCCAAGCGAGGATGGAGTTAATGTAAGCGTACCCCGCGCCGGATGAGATGCATATCTCCGGTCGCCTCGCGTACCTGGAGGCCATTTGAATTATCTCGAAGCGAAGCGGGGAGAGATTACTCAAATTCGTTCTTTAAAGAGTGTTCCCACATGCTTCAACGTGAGGATTTCCGGCCTTCGGAGGAAGCTCCGCTCAAGAATATCAAGTGGTACAAACGTTCATACCACACTGTCATATGAGTCAGAGATAAGTCTACCCTAGACGCCAGTCGCATGTGGAGTGTCAAGGCGACCGGCAGCGATCCAAGAAACTCATTACCTCGTCCCAACCCAACCCAGCGTGACGCTCAAACGGCAGAAGACGCCAAGAAACCCCTTAGGCGATGATAACCGCGTGGCTTCAGAAGATGAAATCTCATTCCTTTCCCGACGCATTTTTTTTTGCCGCCTTTCATGTTTATGTCTTTTTTCCTCAACCGTACCTGATTTTCCATGAATTCGAAAGCAATACGGATTAGCAGAAACAGCAACCATGCGGTAGCATTATGAGTAATTCAAGTGCAGATTGAGAAAAAAAATGGCAACGTTCCATACCAGTGAGATCTGAGTGCCGGAAAGAAAACCCCGACCTCGTTCTTCTTCGAATCGTCAATTCCCAAGATACTGTTGATCCTTTAAGACCTACTTTTCGCATTTCCCATCTTGAGGAATTCAATTCCCGAGGTGTAGGCATTCCTACATCATTGCTAGCCAATAAAACAACACAATTCGATTAAGTATGGTTGCATTTCCTAGTCCTACATTCATGTAAATACCTTGGTATGCTATTCTGTAGGAATTCGCTGGAGTTTCAAGTCGGAATGTTTAGGGCATGGATACAAAAGGAAGCGATCGAATAATGGTATTTCTTTTTTCTAAGACAATTCAAAGGATAAGTTTTAAAAAGCATTGAAACTACTTTCTTAAAACACTGATAAATGATAATTAAAGGGATGATTATCATCCAATTTGTTTATAGGCTTTATTCTTAATTCGGGCAATTTAATCCAAAATAATAATGGCTTCAACCATTGATCCCTTCACCGACATTTGAGCAATTCATGAAACATTGAAGCGAGCGTTTACGAATCTCTTTAAAGCAATTAATCGGTTTTACGACTGCAAAAGCGGAATAACAGCAAAGCCGAAACTAAGCTTCTTTTTATAGATCCTATAAGCACGATCCCAGAATGTATACAAACCCTGGAACGGAGGTATTATGAAGCTTATAAATTATTTTGCTAGCGTCTTAACTCTGTTAGCAAATTTTGGAGAAACATGCACCTGATGGAGATGTTGTGTCGTTAGATTTCACAAGTACTCCAAAATATTAAGCATGAGCAAAATTTATGCTAAAGGAGACTGTCTGAGAAACAAGTGCCGAAGAAGTAAAATTTGACATTAAAAATACGCGGAAAATATTGGAAACCTTCAGAATTTAACCTACAAAATTGGAAGTAAAAGATCAACAAAAATAAGTCAATATATGCCATCAACGGACTATTTGCTCACCGAAGAATGATGTGTCAATAATTGTGAAAAAATGAGCAACCACTCCAACATCATTTATCAAAAATGTAACAAAACCGTTGTCTCAGCGCTGGTAGAATGTCTGCATGGGAAATAACATGTTTTTACCTGTGGAATATTTATTTGCTGGTGAACACACGTTTTATGAATTTTTCTCCAACCTTCGGAACAAAACAAACAGCTTCCTTATCCACCCTCACGCACGCCATTCTGTTGGCGTTGACCTGTTAATTATCATCCTCCCACTTCTCCTGCGGAGGAGTTCATCCGTTGTCAGCAAATTCGGAGAATTATGATGGGCGCACGTCATGAGCAACTCGTACTGCCATTAAACCGAACCCTCTGAGGGGCTGCGCTAGGCAATTATCGTTGCCGTTGTCAGTGTTCGTCAATTCGTCTGCCAGGCAACAATTGCCGACCTGATTTGCTTTGTCTTTGCTTTGATTGCATCCGCTTTGAACGTAAGTGATGAGTTAGCAGGTTCGTGATCGGTTCGGCGAACAGGTTTTTCCCCCCGCGATCCTGTCGGGAGATAAATTGGCAAACTTTTCCGCTCGCTCTTCCCCCAAACAACTCCCCCCTTTAGGGGGAAGCTTCAAAATAAACACAATATAGCGATCAAAATATAGGCGCGCAGGAAAGATGCTTCTCAAAAACAGTAAAGGGCGTGGATATTTTTCCTTTCGGCTTTTCATGGAGGGCTCGCCATTCACCGGAAGGCATGTTCTGCCCACACCCACCCACTGGTTTTGAACCATCACTAATGGGAGAATGAAGGAAGGAACAGAGGTTTGGGGCACCTCTTTTTATTAGTTTTCCAAGAAACGGAAAACTCACTTTTCGCGAAGCGCACAATTGCTTTCGTAAGGTAAGGGGCATCGGCAGCGATAGCTCGCATTGCGTATTCGGCAATTGTCTGTCTCGATCGCACAGTAGGGTATCGTAGAGTAACCGAGGGGCAATTTTAGTTCGAGTAATTTTTGTTAGAAAACTTGCAACTGCTTTTATGTATTTCAATTGGAAATGTTTTCAATCATGAAAATAGCAATCATCGTAAAAACAAATATCACTTCATATTTCGAACATTAAAACACTCTTTCTTTTGTTATTGTTGCTACGTTAAAAAAATAAAATTTAACACTCAATTTATTTAATATGATTAAATTTTCAACCCTCATCAATATCAATAACAATTGTCGTATTCATTAGCCAGTATTATATCGCTTTAAAATCTGGACACTCCCAACAACAAGAAGAGGGAATACGATTATAAAACAACTTATACCTATTGTTTGGTTAAATCTATTTTTTTCATTCATTTGGAATATGTACAATACTTACATTAAAATAAAAGAGAAATAGAATGTGTTTAATTTATTTTTAATTCTTACATTTTCTCCTTCTAAATCACAGTGGATGATATCGCATAACAAGCTAGATTAAATTTAAAATTTTGTTAGTCAATTTCAGACGCAAAGCTAATTACAATTTGAAAAAAAAGTGCTTCAAAGATGAAAAGCACTTCTGTTTTCCAAATTTTTCCCACGTTACCCTCACTGTGCATCCCTTTCGAACCTTCCCAAAGTGTGCCCGCGAGGGTGGAATGGAAAACAAATCCGATACAAAATACGGGAAGAATGGGAGAGGAACGTACCTTCGCAAACGAAAGCGGGCACGAAGAATAACCGCAAACGGAAAAGTGATTGGGTTAAGCCAGGGCGACCGTTGCTAGCCCCTTGGAAAATTTGCCGAGCCCTTATTTTTTCCCCTCACTTTCATCGCTCCCATCGTCGGAAGGCTGGTTTTCCTGGATTTTTTCTACACAGGCGTGTCGTGGGTTTTGTTTGCATTTGATCCAATTGTAAACCACAACCTAACGGAGGTTCCTGGAGGGAAAATCTGTAATTTTATCGTGAATTTCACACCCAATAGCAATCTGTCCGTGCAACCATTCCAACCATTCCGTCGTTTTCCGTCGTGGACAGAAACAATTCATCCAATTTCCATACCCATGTTCTACAGCAACAGTTTCCCGATTGTTTCCGCGCACGTACAGCACATTAAACAATCGCATGCGAAGATGGGTAGCATCAACAAAACTTTCAACAAACAAACACAGGCACGAATTTTCAAAGAAATATCTGCCTAAGTCGTTATGTTCGAATCTACCATTGGGAAAGTGGAAACTCTAGCTTCCGAGAAGCTGTGGAAAAGATTTGAGTTTTATTTATACTGTTGAGTTTTATTTATACTGGTGGAAAATAGAAGAGTAACTTTTTTAATAAAGGCTCAAAGGATGAAATATATCATGAAGCAGTATTTAAAACATAAAAAAATCATATCTTCTATTTGGTAAAAATCACAAAAAGGAACTTCGCTGTCGGGAAAATAAAGCTCGGAAAACTTGTTGCTTCCGGCGCACGAGTGTGGGCTTTAAGGAAAGAAATCAATACGAACAAACCGGATACGAAAACCGCGACTCAATTACTGATCTCTTTTCCGTACTTCTGTCGATGAAGGTGAAAGCTTCAGCGAGCGTTTATTTTTACATTCAACAGAATTCCGCCGCTTCCGCGCACCGGAAAACCGCTGCTGGTGGCGGGAAAATTCCGGTTGCTGCGATTCGGCTGGATTTTTCCGCATCGAATGGCGCACTCGAAATTTGATCCCACATACCACGTACGCTCACCCCGCGTGAAACGCCAATGAAAATCCCGAAGCCACCCAAGAACGGGGCTTCGGAAAATGCTTTTCAATATTCTACGGGGCGACGTACGGGGGACACACCCGGTTTTCCCAGCGTGCAGCCGGCCTGCGGTTAACAAACCGAAAGCAAACTGCATTAACGGGGAAAGAAAAACATGACATCACAACGCTCCTCTTGGGTGGGGGCGAAGATGGTGTGGGTGGACTCCCAACTCTTTGGAAAGATAACTTTTCAATATTTTCGTCTTTGGTGAAAAGTTTGCGGCGTATGTTTTCCGTTCTCGCAGAACCTTCCTCGGTGCGCTTTTCCAGCGGAACGGTTACGGAAGGATGGGGTTTTCGGCTGGCCGGAGGCGAAATATTTTTCACAATACCAAACACGCACACACACACACTCACAAGAATGGTGTAAGCAAGCCCTAAGCTTTTTCGCATTCGCTTCCTGCGTTCGATTTTCCCGCGTTTTTCTGTGTTTTTTTCGGGCCTATTTTCTTTTGCCGTAGGCCAATTTTCCTTCCCGCCCGGGACACGCATGGAAAGTGAATCAAGCAGCACGAGAATGCATAAACCAACCGGTTTTCCCCTGTCTGCAGGCCATTAAAAATACTTCCACTGCCCTCCGAGAACTAACTATTTCAAGCGAAGCGAACAGGAGCTTCCATTCATTGATTCGGTAGAAAAACATCCTTCAAGCATCGCCATTACGTTGATTGGCTCCGTAGAAAAAAAGGGAAAGCAAACGCTTTAAAATGGCCTTTTCCGAGGCACACCGGTATTGGAAAAGGCTGAACTCAACGGCGTGTTTCCATTTCGTTGGAAAATTCGTTTCTCAAACCGTGTGTGAAGTAAGAAAATTGGCCATAAAACCTGAAGGCGTTTTTCAGAGGAGTTTAAATATAGCGAATGTACGTAACGTAATACAGGTGGAAAAACTGCCACAAAGAAAACGGAAAATTATTCCATGTTTACCGTCGTTCGAGCTATTTTCAACTTTTTTTGCCTTTCAAGGCTTAGGGAAAACGTAAACAAAAAAACGAAAAATTCATTAAAAGAGCGTATGAAAATGAAATTAAAATTAGCAAAAGTATGCATATTGTTTTGTTTTAAAGAAATGTTGCAATATTTATCTTTTTAACTGATATAAATTACGTTTTTTTTAATTTAAACATTTTGCCACTAAAAGTAAAGCCTTGAATGTTGTCCCAGTTTTCACTCTGTTAACGAATTTAAGTTATTTAAAGTGATTCGGAGATTAAGCTATTAACAGCTACAGTGAAAAGTGTTCACTTTGGGGGGGAAAACCACTTCTCAAGATATAAAAAAATCATACGCAACCGACGAGTAAAGGGTAACGTGAATATTGCGTGAAAAGTGATTGAACAGAGCAGGAGAGAGAGAGAGTGCGAGGAAAATTCAAACCGATCCGCTCAAGCTCTTAGAACAATTGACTGGAAAAAGGAAAAGCGAACTTTTTCGACAATCGACAGGTGGCACCAAGACCGAGAAAGCGTCCATAAATTTCCATTACAAGCCCATGGCAGGGTGAGGGGGAGGAGGAGAGGGGGGCGACGACATGGAGTTTGTGCTTTTGACGCAAATTGACGTATACGTAAATACTGGCGCGTTGCCGAGCCCCGAACGAACCCCTAATCTCTGAAGCATTTCCACGGAGCTGATTTCCCTCTCACCCATCCCCTCCCCTCCCTTCTCCGGGCATCTCGTGTATATTGGCACCCAAGATTGGCACGGGAGATGGAAAGTTTAATTTATGGAAAACTCACAAATAATCGTGCGTACATACGCGGCTCGGCGCGAAACACGGAACATGGTGCATAAATTATATGGCTAGAACTTTGCCGAAACCGCCGCTGTTTGTCACAAAACCCGCCC